>JAPKLY010000089.1:31013-66387 GCA_026898435.1 Prunella vulgaris
AAAGAATATGTCACTAATTACTATGAACAATTAGCGACGAAACATAATATTGTCATTAATATTATATATTATATGACAACTATGATTGTCACTAATTACAATGACAATCGTCACTAAATAATAGTGTGACGAATTAAGTGCGTCACCAATTCTTTTGAATAATTAATGACAAAACGTATAGTTGTCACAAAAATACTATTTTTCATGACGTTGAATATCGTCACTAAATATTATGAATATCGTCACCAAAGTTTATTGTGACAAATTTCTTGTTTTTGTCATGAAAATTTCGAATTAGTGACGAAAAAAAACACCAGTGGCGACTGTTGGCCTGGCGAACTAATACAATCAGCATATGGATAATCACCAAGGTTTGGCAGGTCGCCAGGGCTCACCCGGATCCGCGGAAGTGTGTAGCTCGCCCACATGGGGGCAGCTCACCTAAAGGAGCTCGCCCCTATCCACACGAGGATCTCGCCGAGGTCCATTGTCGTACGACACTCAGAAGCCACGCAAGTCACCGGAGCTCGCCTCCAAGCTTGTCCAAGTCACTGGAGCCCGCTTCCGAGCTCGCCCAGGAGCTCTCCTCTTAGCCAATAGGACCCCGATGGTTGCGCTCTTTTTCCCTTCGTCCGGTTTATCCACAAGGGTGGTTTACGGCGAGGTTTTTAATGAGGCCCATCTAGTCTAAGGCATTGTAGTAGGATGAGGCACGATGTAGGGAGCAGTGTGAGGGACCAGGACGAAGGTTACGGACCTTCGTCAACACCGGAAGCCAAATAGGCTCATAAGGTGCCGTCTCACACTCGCACACCTATAAATAAGACCTCTCTTGTACTATTCACACAATTAATACATTTCCTACACTCTACTTTCTCTCTCTAAACTCTCTCTCTCTACATTATCTCCTCTAAGAACACAAATCATAAGATTATTATTTGGTAGAATTAATCCGATATAAATCCACATAACGAGCAACGATTAGTAAATTCTATCAACAATTTGGCGCTAGAAGGAGGGTACGAATCTGAAAAATAAAAATTTTCAAGAACAAAAAGTTAGGGTTTGTTTGAAGATTTGAAGATTTGAAGGTGTTCTTGATAAAATTCAAGAACACTTGAAGATACACATACGAATCCATCCCTTTGAACAAAAACCCAGATTTCCGGACAAAAATCCAGATTTTTGGATTTGCAATTTCCTTCCCAAAAGAAGTTTTCAAACGTACGCGCGTACACGAATAAACTGGATTTCGGATAATTCGTCACACGTGAGGCTAGACGAAAATTTACACAACTCCATCTAAGCTGGACGATCATCACCCCGGCGACCTCCCTCCACCTCGGCGACCTGCAGCAAGTTACCCCCTCCAAAAACCAAAAATGGCTACCACTCGAGCTGACAAAGGACAGACCTCCGCAGCTGCCGGAAGGTCCCGAGGGGGCGACCAAAACCAGGCCGAAGTGGAGACCTCACGCCAAGTGGTGGAGACCTCACAACCACCTCCCCAGAAAAGCACCGCAGCTCCGCGACCTCCGCGAGTTGTGGTGGCACAAGAAGACCTAATCCCTGCCCTGAGGGACCTGGCCAACAACCCCGATGAGCTCCAACGCACCATCGCAACCTTACAAAGGTTGCAGTAGAGGCAGCAGGACGAGCTCGCCCTAGTACCCAGGCGAGCTCCAGCTGCCGAAGCCCGGGAGCAAACCAGGCCCACCCAGGGCACTCAGACCCGGGGGGAGTACAACATCCTCCCCACCGAGCTAGAGGCGAGCTCGGCACAAGCTCGTCAGCATAGAGAAAGGGCCGACAAGGCCAAGATGGTGGAGGAGGAGCCCGCTCCTTACACCGGAAGAGATTCGACCTACACCGGGGCATCTGGCACCCACCAATCACAAATGAGGGAAGTCCTCCAAGGCCGTCTGGGCCTGAGATACGGGGAAAATGAACGGACGGCGGCCCCATCAGTATCCTGCGGAGACTCGAACCAGCAGCCGCGTAGGTCCGCCCATGAACGATTGAGAAGGCCCGCCACCGACAGGTTGGGCCCCCATGGCGGACGCCAATTCCAGCCCGTCACTGAGAGGTCACCCTAGAGTGAGGCACCTCGGGGACGTGCATCCACGACCTTTGAGCAGCCTCCGCCGGAGGTGACCCGTGATGACGAGCTGGCCTCGCTGAAAAAGGTCGTCGAAATGCTGCAAGCCCAAGTAGCAGCCAAGTCGGGCGGACCTGACGCCATCACACTCCCCACATCTCCATTGGCACCTGACATCCTTCGCGCACCGGTCCAAAAGAAAATTTAATTCCCGGTGATTTCGGAGTACGAGGGTGAATTCGACTCGAAGGTCCACCTGGCCAAGTACGTAGATTTTATGATTTCGGTTGGCGCCACCGACTCTACTCAATACCGGAACTTCCCGCTGACCCTAGGGGACCGAGCTCACCGCTGGTTCTCTTCACTCGCCCCGGGGTCAATCTGTTCATTTGGCCAACTCTCGCGGGAGTTCTTGGCCCACTTCTCTGGGTTCGGATCCTACCTTACCCAGAAACACCGACTCGCCAACATCCACCAAGGCGAGAGCGAGACCGACCAGCAGTACCTGGAGAGATTCGACAAAATCCTGCTGGAATGCGAGCCAGTGAGCGAGGACACCAAGGTCGTCGCAGTGATGGCCGGACTCAGGAAGGGCACTGACCTCTAGGAGGAGATGCACCTCGCATATCCCAACACTTACACCGAATTCCGCCATAAGGCGGGGGTGTTCGTGGCTATGCAGGAGGCACTACTGAAAGAAGTTGGTGCCCAAGAGGAGAGGAAGCCCTACGGGAAGAGGTCCTGGGGCGCTTACAAAGCCCCCCGGAACTTGAAGGCATTCGGCGAGGGGGACGAGCTCAAGGAGAAGCTCAACCAGGTCCTCACTGTCTCCGTCGACTGCGTCTTTACGGCTGTTAAAGACAAGGCCCTGCTGGAGGAGCCGAGGCGGATCCGCCAGGACCGCACGAAGCTCAACCCCAACAAATTATGTGCCTACCATCAGGCCATCGGGCACTTTACCAGCAAATGTCGAGACCTCCTCAAACAGCTCTGGAAATTTTATGAGGATGGGAAGCTGGCCGAGTTCATGAAGAAGGCCCCAGCTAAGAGGCCAAGGTTCGAGAGGAGGGCTACCTCCGATGATGAGGATGAGGAAGCGGACCAACCTGGTCCTCAGAACAGACGGAGAGCACCTCCCCAGCCTCAGCAAAACATGGAGCCCACCCGGGAACTCTTGGTTCTTGAGGAGGAAATCGGAGCTGCCGGAGGTCTCCAGGACGGAGGATCCTCCATATCCAAGAGAAAAAGGAAGGCCGAAATTCGGGCCATAAACCAAGTCCAGGAAGGCAGCTCCGACCCCAGGTCCGTCTCATAGCTTACTGATGAGTTGACATTTTCCTCGGCGGACCTAGAAGGGGTACTGATGCCCCCACAATGACTCGTTGGTGATAACCGCCAACATCATGAACGTCCGAGTTCACAGATTACTTGTGGACACCGGTGCATTCACCAATATTCTCTTCAAATCCACCTTAGATGCCTTAGATGATTTTGAGTCATATCTGGAACCTAGCAATGCTAGGATAGTGGGGTTCGGAGAAGCTGTAACCGTCCCCCTAGGTAGTATTAGGTTGAGCGTCCAGCTTGTATCGGTTGAGGACCCCGAAAGGAGACTGACTAGGCTCATAGATTTCCTAGTTGTCGACCAGCAGTCCTCCTACAACGGGTTCCTTGGCCGCCCATTTATTAATGAATTCAAAGTGGCATATTCGACCTACTACTACTGTTTGAAATTCCCAACTCCAAAAGGTGTCGGAACTATAAAAGGTGACCAGAAAAAGGCCCGAGAGTGTTTACTCCAAATCAAAGACGGCCGGGTCAAAAAGTCTGTTACGCAGGTCCACATCCTCGAAGAGGACGTACAGATTCCGACGGATGAGCCTAATATCCTGGACGTCGTCTTGGTCGAAACTGAGATGATGGAGGTAGGCGATTTGTCGGAAATCAACCAAGGCACAGGACTTGTGCAAGACACACAACCGACACCAATGGAGGATTTGGAAGAAGCCCAAGTGTTGGGACCTGCGCAGGAACAACAACCTGCTCCCATGGAGGTGGTCGATGAAGCCCAAGATGGGGGACCTGCGGGAAGTCAAGAACCAACACTAATGGAGGTTGACCTAACTCCCCAAGTCACCGCACCATCCCAAGTTGACAAAACACCGGATGTACTAACAGTTGATGAACCCGCCCGAGCTGAAAGCCAACCTGATGACCTCGAACCCCGCATAGGTCACGAACCCTCACAGATGTCACAAGAGGAATGAGACGAGTTCATCAGCGACCCAAGGTGGAAAAGTCAAAAGAGAAAAGCCACCCCCATGGAGGAACTGACGGCACTCCCGATGGACCCGGAAAAGGACTTAGAACTTTTCATTGGTTCTGAGTTGCCTGAACCGTACCGGTCGAGGATGGAACTGTTCTTGATGACCAACCTGGACGTGTTTGCCTGGTCCCACGAAGACATGACGGGGATCCCATTGGAACATGCTTGCCACAAACTTAACATAGATCCGACAAGGAAACCCGTACGCCAAAAGCGGAGAAAGTATGGACCAGACAAATACGCAGCTCTAACTGTTGAGGTGGAGAAATTGTTAGATAACAGGCTCATCAAGGAAGCTTTGTGTCCGCAGTGGGTCGCGAACCCCGTCCTGGTGAGAAAACACAATGGGACGTGGAGACTCTGCATTGACTTCACAGACTTGAATAAAGCATGTCCGAAGGACAATTTCCCACTACCTCACATTGATCAGCTAGTGGATAGCACCGCGGGCCATGAGATAATGACGTTCATGGATGCTTTTGCGGGCTACCACCAGATAGCTTTGCACCCAGATGACCAGGAACATACGACGTTCTACACCAACAAGAATATGTATTGCTGGGAAAGGATGCCGTTCAGACTCATCAACGCCGGAGCCACCTACCAAAGATTGGTGAATAAAATGTTTGACCAACACATTGGCGAGTCCATGGAGGTGTACATGGACGACATAGTTGTCAAGAGTCTGAGAAAGGAGGACCACCTGGACCACCTAAAACAGACCTTCGACATACTGCGCCACTACAACATGAAGTTAAACCCCAAAAAGACCAGCTTCGGCGTGCACTCCGGAAAGTTCCTGGGGCACCTAGTTAGCCAGCGTGGAATTGAGGTCAACCCGACACAGGTCCAATGTATAATCGAGATGGGTATACCCGATTCCGTCCAGAAAATTCAAAGACTGACGGGGTGCATGGCAGCCCTGAACAGATTCATCTCCAGGTCCGGTGACCAAAATCGTTCATTTTTCGAGGCAATTAAGGCAAACACACGGAGGTACAAAGAGGCGGCCAAAGCCAACAAGCTCCACCTCAAAAACCACTTTGTGTGGACAAGTGAATGCCAGCGAGCCTTCGAAGACATCAAAACATATCTGGCAGATACACAGGTCCTGTCAAAGCCGATACCTAGAGAGAAGCTGTACCTATACCTAGCCGCATCGGAGGTAGCCATCAGCTCCGTCCTGGTCCGAGAAGAAGTAAAAACACACCTACCAGTGTATTATGTGAGCCAAGTATTACACGAAGCTGAGTTGCGGTACACCCCAACAGAGAAGCTGGCTTATGCACTAGTGATGAGTGTTAGAAAATTGAGGCCTTACTTTTTTGACCACCCGGTAGAGGTGCTGACAACGTTTCCACTACGTCAAATATTACAGCGCCCAGACACCGCCGGATGCCTGCTGAAATGGTCACTAGAGATCAGCCAATACGGTATAACCTACGCACCCCGAACAGCGATCAAGGGACAAGCACTTGTCGACTTCATTGTCGAGCTAAATTTCCCACAAGATTCGACGAGGGGGCGTGTAGCTTCGTGGCATCTCTACGTTGACGGATCATCAACCAGCGTAGCAGCAGGCGCCGACGTGGTCCTGATCAGCCCGGACAGACAAGTCTTCACCTCCGCAATCCGGTTCGACTTTCGAGCAACCAACAACGAGGCGGAGTATGAAGCGTTGATAGCAGGACTTAGGCTATCATTAGCTGTGGGGGTAACCAATCTTCAAGTTTTCGGAGATTCCCAGCTAATAATATCCCAAGTCCGGGGGGAATATGAAGCAAAAGACCAGCAGATGATGACCTACCAAAAGATAGCCGCACATCTGATCTTGATGTTTATGCAGGTTTACATCAATTAGATACCGCGGCTAGAAAACACACAAGCAGATGCTCTAGCCCGGCTAGCTACTAGCAACGGCGAAGCCAAATTCACGGAGGTTGTAATCACCACACTGAAAAACCCCTCGACGTTCGATTACAAGATAAATCAAACCTCGTGTGGGGGGGTAGGAGGACAATGAAGATGGTGAAGATTGGTGCACTCCAATCCAAAAATATTTGACAGACGGAACGACCCCCGTGGACACTTGGGAAGCTAGCCGGCTAATAAAGCAAGCTGCCAGATATACGCTGCTGGATGGCCAACTCTACAAACGTGGATTCTCTCTACCCCTACTCAAGTGCTTAACTAAGAAGCAGGGGTCCGAAGTGTTAGAAGAAATCCACGAAGGAATTTGTGGGAGTCACGCGGGGGGCAAGCATTGGCATATAAGACGATCAGGCAGGGCTACTACTGGCCCACTCTTTGCAAAGATGCCATCAGCTTCGCTCGAAGGTGCCGAATGTGCCAACTTTTCTCACCTAACATCCACTCCCCAGCCAACCAGCTGAAGTCGATTTTCAGCCCATGGCCTTTCGCGAAATGGGGAATCGACTTGATCGGCCCATTTCCACCTGGTAGAAGCGGTGTAAAGTTTGTTGTTGTAGCAGTAGACTACTACACTAAGTGGGCTGAGGCCGAAGCTCTCACAACTATAACCCAAGAAAGGATGATCGACTTCATTTAGAAAAACCTGATCTGCAGGTTCGGACTTCCGTAGTCGATCATCACAGACAATGGAAGGCAGTTCGACGGTAAAAAACTGAGAGACTTCTGCAGTTCATGGAACATCAAGATGTACTACTCAACTCCGTACCATCCACAGTCGAACGGCCAGGTCGAGGCGGTGAACAAAATCCTGAAACACATATTAATGCTCCGCCTCGAAGAGAAGAAAGGGAGCTGGGCAGACGAACTCCCGGAGGTCCTATGGTCTTATAGAACTTCCTATAGGGCCAGCACCGGAGAGACCCCATTTGCCCTAGCTTTCGGGACTGAAGCCGTGGTCTCGGTCGAAGTCCAGAACAAGACTTGGAAGGTGGTAGGATATGATGAAGAAAAGAATGACGAAGCCCTGGCAGTAGAGAAGGATCTGATCGAAGAAACCAGAGCTTCGTCAGAAATGAAGAACGCCACCTACAAGCTTAGAGCAGAAAAATATTAAACTCTCAGGTCCGAGATCAAAAATTCAAGGTCGGAGACCTGGTGTTGAAAAGGAAGTTGATGGCCCCACCAGGTGTATTCGGTTCAAACTGGGAAGGACCGTTTCGGGTCACCGCAGCCTGGCCAAACGGCACTTATGATCTAGAAGACGCAGAAGGCAACGCCTCGTCATACACCTGGAGTGCGGCCCACCTGAAAAAGTTCTACCAATAGACTAGAATCCTGTAATAGACTAGTCGAAGGTTCGCATCAGAAATATTGGTGGCAACCAGTGTAAATTATGTCGCTATAAAAAGTTAAGGAATTTGTGAAATCAAAAAAATTTGCCAAGTGTCCGGACCTGCGTAGCTCGGCCCCTACGCGAGCTACCTCAGGTCGCCCACCGCCTAGAAAAGCTCGCCAGTCCCTGCTCGCCCGAGCACTAAAAAATCCATGATGCGCAAGGACCAAGGTCCCCAATGTTGTAATTAAATAGCTCGAAGGCAAAGGCCAAAGTGCCCAAGGTCGCGAAGGTACCCTTCTTAAAGGGTTGCTAAGCACCTACTGCCACAAGTTAGAAAAATTCGCGAAAAAGACAAAAAACGTCTAAGGCAAGGTTCATGAAACCCAACAACCCAACGTGAATCAATCGAAGTGCAGCTCGCTGCCCTAAGTGGTCTAAGACGAGCAATTCGCGGCCCTAAGTGGTGTAAGATGAAGAATACGCACTCTCAAAACAGAGGTACAATTCGTAGTCGTAAGTGACGTAAAACGAATGATTCGCTTCTCAAAGTAGAATAAGACGAACAATTAAGTACCCATAAAATAAATAAAAATGAGCTATTTTGAAAATTATAACGTAAAAATACGAAAACGAAGTGCGAAGAGTTGGACAAAAATGCTAGACTTATATTAAAAAGGTACTTAAGAAATTTTCAAGTAAAAAATATACTTGAAAAAATCCTAAGTATGAGTAGCAGTGCTGACCACAAAGGCCGACCAGCTGGCCATCTTTGAACTACAAAAAGCTCCTTCTGGGCGAGCTGCACGTGCCCGGTGAGCTACATGTACTTAAATCAAAAATCAGAAACTACAAAACGGAGCTCCTTCTGGGCGAGCTCCGCAACCCGACGAACTACAACCACTTGCAAAAATGTAGACAGAAAAGCAAGGAAAAAAGGCCTAAGCATCCGGGGCCGCGGGGACAATTGGATCGGATGGAAGAGCGAGCTCGGCTTCAGTAGTGATGTTACCAGTGAGCCCAGTAGCGTCGAAATCGCTTATGTTCACCATCGCGTCCCCACAAACCTCTTGCATCTTCTCCATGGTGGGGGTAGTCCGCTCCTCCTCACCGGCAACCTCCTCTTCGCCAATGTTCAGCGCTGGCACCTCAACTGTCTTGATGACTTGAAAGCGGGCTGGCACGAAGTCGAGGGGGATGCCGAGCTCCGAGAGATCGCCGATGTCCAGCTCGGCACCATCGGGGAAGGGAACCCGGTCCAGGCAGGTCTTGAAGTCGTCCACCACAGCCTCGACCTCGTCGTCCTTGTGGGCTCGGGCCCACCAAAGGGTCCGCAGGACCTCGACGTAGCATTGGACACATCCTTTGTCCGAGGCCTCGGCCCTCACAGCCGCCAGATCAGGCGAAGAGGACGCAACATTCTGCAGCTCGGTGACTTCATTGGCCTTCGCCTCCAGCTCGGCTCTCAACCTCGCACACTCGATGTCAGAGCTCTTCACCAGGCCCCGTTGCAGTGCGAGGTCCTTCTTGATAACCTCAAGCTCGCCAACCTCCCGTGCGAGCTTGGCGGAGAACTCATCTTCCTTGGCTTTCATTCTAGCCTCCTCCTCCTGCTCGAGCCTGGCGAGCTTGAGTTGAAGGCCCTCGAGCTGCTGCAGGGCACTTTGCTCGGCAGCCAATGATGCCTCGGCCCTTTCCTCGGTGAGCTACGCCTGCCTCTTCGCCTTGTCAGCGGTGTCCGCCAAGGCCAGCATCATCTTATTTCTATCGGAGCGACCTGCTTCCAGCTCGGCGACCTGCTCTAAAGCCTTCTGGTTGGCGAGCATTAATCTACTCGCATGGTGAGCCGAGAGGAGGAGGTTCTCCTTCAGGTCCTGACTATTGATGGTCGCCACCAGCGGAGTCGTCCAATGCCTCGGCATCTCGCTCACAGTGTTCCGGACTAGGCCCGGATGGAGGCTCCGCATCGACGTCAGTGAGCGAGATCGCTCGAAGGCATGAAGAGCCTCATGACGATTGGGGTGAGTGATGGGAGCATAACTGCGAGGTCAGAACAGTTGAAAAATGTTAGAAAAACAAGAGATAATAAGCGATGAAGATCGACTGGGAGAGCTACTTACTGAGCTCGGTCGGGGTCCCAACCAAGGAGCGTGTCATCGTTAGTTTGCACCCCGAATGGAGATGGCGAGGGGGGCGAGCTCCGGATAGGCGTGGCCGCCAACGGGGCCGTGGATTGAGCGGAACCTCCCTGCCCGGACCTCGACGAGGCTCTCTCAGCTCGGTCGGAATCCTCATCGATCAGGCCAGTGTACCTGGTCCTCTTGCGAGCTGGGGGATCCTCCTCGTCTGCTTGGGACCCTTCACCTCTTTGGGGCCCCTTTTTCCCTCGACCTCGCTCGGAGGAGACGACAGCTCGCCTCCCACCTCGGCTGGTCCGAGCAACCTCCGCAGCCTTAGACTTGGGCCTCTCGGGGGCCTTGGTCTTTTTCTTCTGGGTCCCCGACCCTCCTACCTCGGCCTTCTTAGAGGTGAGCTCTACCTCCTTGCTCGTCTCCAACACGAGCACGGACGGCGGGGCGAGTCTGTTGGGATGAGGTGGGCCCATTTTGAAGCGCTCCTTAACAAATTGATAGGCCTCGGGGACCTCAGCGATCGGAATAGCGACGAAGCTACCACCTGCACAAAAATTTAAAATATCAGCATCTCGGGCGAGCTACCCCCCCTTATGGGCGAGCTCCGAAGAGTTGTGAACCTGGGAGCTCGGGACCTTGAATGTCGAGGTGGTGCGGCAAAGTGAGGAGCCAGGCGAGCCGCAAGCAATGGTGCTTGCACAGGTGGGTGACCTGCCTATCCTTCTCGCTTCTCAAACAGCAGATGGCACGCACCACATCAAACTCGACCGATACCTTGGGCTTGCCCTTGCTGGACTTGTGGCGCTTCAGAACTGCAAGAAGAAAGAAAATTAGAATTAGTATATCTAATTCAACCCACACACACCGAAATAGGCGACCTACTGCTGGCTTCCCCATATCCCTCCGGAGTGGGAATACGGTCACCTCGCCCATGGTACGTGCTGGAAGCTCGCCAATCTGCGCCTATGAAGAAAAACTGCTTCTTCCAGTCACAGACTTTATTTGGCAAGTCCCCGAGAAATTTTTCCCCTGGGCGAGCTTTCAGATAGTAGTATCCCGCGCCATCCTTCGCCTGCTTGGTCACAGCGAAGAGCTCGCCCAGGTCCGCTGAGGTCGTCGCGTTCTCGTAGCCCTCCAACCCAAAGACGGACAAGGCGACGAGAAGGTTGCTCCATGCATTCGGAGTGAGCTGAGTAATGGCCAAATTATTGTCGGCGAGAAATTGGCCGATGATCGGGTGCAATGGCAACGTAAGCCCGGTCCTGAGAACATCAACATTCAGAGTAGTCAGCCCCTCGGGAGGTGTGTCGGCCCGCTCGTTCTTCACTGGGGCATACATGAAGATGTCGAGCGGGATGCGATACTTCCTACGTATGATGGGCAGGTCGCACTCATCGATGAGGCTCACCACCTCGCCAGCCTTGTAATCAGATGAGGCGACTTTCTCTAGGTCGGGGGGTCGGCGGGGAGTATCCAGTCCGGGTAGGGGAAGCTCGCCGCGTACTCGGCGACATACTCGCCCCAGTCGAATGGATGGAAGACCTGGGCAGGGACCTTATATTCGACCAGCTGGGGCTCCGGGAAACCAATGCGACAGAACCACTTGAGCGTAACTTCCTCTAGGTCGCCACCCTCCTCGCCGACCTCGGCGATGTCCTCGCTAACCTCCTCAGACCCTTCGTTGCCACTAGCAACCCTTTCCTCTTGGGTGACCTCATCGCCTTCCTCCCATACCTCGCGGTACACGGCGCTGGAGGCTCCTTCCCCCAGATCGGGACGCACCTCGCTGGGCAGCTCGCAGGAGACCTGGCGAGCTGCCGAGGTCGGCTCGGAGCTGGAGCCAATCTCCACATACGAAATCTGAGGAGGAGGCTCATCCTCAATCATTGGTTATTTTCTGGAGTTACGGTTAGAAGGAGTCCCACTCGATTCGTGGGTCGACATAGTCACAGTACAATCCGTAAATGTCCGAAAATCAGTCCAAAATCTCCTCGCCGGAGTCATGGTAATAGGTCGCTGGAAAAGGTTCGAAAAGTCTTCGGAAATGTCCAAAATTCCCGAAGAACTTGAAGAAATTGGAAGAAAAGAAAGGAAAGGGAAGAAGAAAGTGAGTTTTCTACCTTGAGGAGCGCCGGAAACTTTGTCGGAAATGGAGGTGCCGTTCGCCGAAAAACTGCTCTGAAAACTCGGAAGTGGAAAAGTGAGGAATGAACTCACCTTCCCTTATTTATAGGCATTGGGGCGAGGTGCGATATCCGGGAAGAGCGAGGACTTGCAAAAGATTTGAAAATTGTCATGATTGTGGGCGGGAACCGGGGCCTCAAAAGGCGTGCATGACTCCTGGATTCCCGCACCACGTCAGCCAAAAATAGCCGCCCTGGCGGAGCTCGCCTGCTAGCTCGGCAACCACCCAAGGATAGTTCGCCGAGATTCAAGTTCTCCAGCTCGCTCGCACATTTGACGAAGTCATGATGCATGCGAGCTGGGGGGCAAATTTTGGCCTGGCGAACTAATACAATCAGCATATGGATAATCACCAAGGTTTGGCAGGTCGCCAGGGCTCACCCGGATCCGCGGAAGTGTGGAGCTCGCCCACATGGGGGCAGCTCACCTGCGCAGCTCGCCTAAAGGAGCTCGCCCCTATCCCCACGAGGACCTCGCTGAGGTCCATCGTCGCACGACACTCAGAAGCCACTCAAGGCACCAGAGCTCGCCTCCAAGCTCGCCCAAGTCACTGGAGCCCGCTTCCGAGCTCGCCTCTTAGCCAATAGGACCCCGATGGTTGCGCTCTTTTTCCCTCCGTCCGGTTTATCCACAAGGGTGGTTTACGGCGAGATTTTTAATGAGGCCCATCTAGTCTAAGGCATTGTAGTAGGATGAGGCACGATGTAGGGAGCAGTGTGAGGGACCAGGACGAAGGTTACAGACCTATAAATAAGACCTCTCTTGTACTATTCACACAATTAATACATTTCCTACACTCTACTTTCTCTCTCTCTCTACATTATCTCCTCCAAGAACACAAATCATAAGATTATTGTTTGGTAGAATTAATCCGATATAAAGCCACATAACGAGCAACGATTAGTAAATTCTATCAACAGCGACAAAAAGAAAATTCGTCACGAATTCTCACTTTTTGGTGACGAAAATTAAATTTGTCACTTGTAGGTAACATATTGTGACGCACAAAATTTCGTCACGGAATGTGTGATTTCCTGTAGTGCAAGTCGAAAGATAGTAGCTTTGTGACGATGTCGATCGGATTCCCCAAGAATCGCAGAGAAGACGAACCCTAAACTTCTCACATTTGAAGTGGCCTTATATTTGTTTTAAGGAATCTGTAAAAATTGGAACAAATGTAATATTACCAAACATAAAAAAATGGTTTCAGATGGTGTAATAGAAGGTTTTAAGATTTACCAAACGAATGTAAAGAAATGGCTAGTGCTTAATCTGGGCACTGTCTTGGTTACCAAACAAAAGAAATATTTTCTTGTCTTGCCTACCAAACAACAGAAATGATTAATTTTTTGGTGAAACCTCTAAACCATTTAAGAAAGCCCATTTTGACCTTTTTTTTTTGTCATGACTACCAAATACACCCTTAATTTAATAAATTTTATTATTTTAATAATATAATTTTACACATTACTATTAATGCTGAATTTTTTATCAATCGTTCCGTGGATGGGATAGTCTTAGGGTATGTTTAGTTCGTAAGGTAAAAATATCTATCCGTAAAAAATATGTATATTTTTTACAGATAGATATTTTTATCTTACGAACCAAACATACCTACTCCAGCACACTACCCTACTTTTGAAGGGTATAAATTCAATAGTGTCCGTATCGCTAAATTTATGAGAGAGAAAATGAAGGGATCTTCAAATGCGCTTCACCTACGTCACTTTCCTTCCTCATCTCGCCCCTTTACGCGCCCCAATTTCAGCGCACGAACATTTCATCTCTCTTCCCCAATTCCTAATCCTCAGAATTTTCCCTAGGTTTTGCAAGGGATTCTTGCGTTTTCTCCATTTTCAAGTTACGAATCGATATTTCTTTGCTTTTTCGTGATCTTTTTGCAAGTAATATTGAGATTTTGTGACAACTTATTTGGTTGTCAAAAGGTACACTAAAATTAGCGCCGCTTTTCTGAAACTGAGCTGCAATTACGGTTTCAATCTGAAAAGGGTAAACCACGAGGGCGAGATGATGTCGAAAATGGGTTTCAAACGGCGCTCCGTTTTGATTGCAGCTGTAGCTTGTATTTTGGTGCTGGGAAATGCTCCAGAAAAAACCCTAGCCTCCAATTCGCCATCAGCTTTTGTGGAAAACGTTATATACTCTAATAAGATCGCCGTCTTCTCCAAATCATACTGCCCGTAAGTCCTTATATCATCATCTATAGTGTTATGATCTTCGATTTTAGTTTTCTATGGATGGTAGAGGAAGAAATTTCTTAGCCTTAGTTTGGGTTTTTCATTTGTGAATGAAAATGGAATTACAAATTGTCAGGGAATTGGGAATATCATGCTCAAATCAGTATACGTAAAATACGACTCTGTAAATCAGAGAGACGTTTTGATATGTTTTAGTATCTGAATTTTGTTATTTGTTCCAGTTTTAGTTTTCTTGTTTTGAGTTACTGAAATTAAGTGAAGGGACTTGAAGAACTTGATTGTTAACATTGGTGGGTCGTAGTTCTTTTGATACTGTGTATAATCTGAATTATCAATCACATTAATGTTAAATCACCTGTTAAATCACATTAGATAATCGCAGCATTTTTTAGTATATGTTAAAAGGTGTAGATATGTAATGCTGCAGTCATACAAGACTAGGAGGAAAATGAGAACATGGGGATGGGATGGGATGGGATGGGATGGTTGAGTGGAGAAGTGAGAGAGATTGGAGGGAGCTGAGGCATTTTCTTCTTCCATACTCCTAAACTCTTTTCGTTGCGCTATTTTATCTTCCGTCTGGCATCCTCTGTCAAATTTTTGGAAAAATAATTCCTATTTTAATTTGAATAATGCCTAAGCTTCATAATTGTGCTATATTGGGAGGTTAGGTATTCCTTGCGTGCCAAGCGCTTATTTGGTGAACTTGAGGAGGAGCCCTTTGTAGTGGAGCTTGATCTTCGAGGTAAACATTTTCTTTTACATTTCTAAGTTCAATGATCGGGTTTGCTAAGTGTTTCTTGTTTTTGTCTCCCATTTTCTTTTTGAATACAGTTCTAATCTTTGTGGCACTCACTATTCTAAGTTGATTACATACAGATGATGGATATAAAATTCAGGATGTTCTTCTGGAACTAGTTGGGAGACGAACTGTCCCACAAGTATTCATTAATGGCAAGCATATTGGTGGCTCTGATGGTACGATTCTTTAACGCTCAATCCCTCTCTCTCTCTCTCTCTCTCCATGACATCTTTTACTCATTCTCCTAATTCATTGCAACTCAGATCTGCAAGCTGCAGTTCGTAGTGGTCAAGTGCAAAACCTTCTCAGCAAAGCTTAGTACAGTTTGTTGGCTTAGAAATTTCTGCAGCTATCCTCCTTTAGTGAAGCCTTTAAGTCAGTCGTTTGTGGAAATTAAATTCAAACTTGTAAGAAGGTCTTTATTTTGAGCTTTTACTCTCAGCAGCATTTAGGGGCGTTTGCGATTGTTTTTGCTTTTGAGAAGTGTTAAATTTTGTTGACTATGAGAAAATTGTACCTCTAATCAACAGTTATTCACCACCATCTGAAGTTGAATGTGAGTTTTGAGAACAATTGCATTTCTTTTCTTGATTTTTGAATGTGCATCAATAATGTTTTTTTCTTGCATTTTTCTACTTCCGATATATTAGCTCCTCGTCGTGTTGGATTCGATCACCTTGTTTATCAGTTCGATTCTTCTATTCTACTTCACGTTCCACCATATATTCAACTCATATATGTGGTGTTGTCGCCTAAAAATGTTGATTAATTTTTAGCATCACACTTATACTCATCTACATTATGTAATATAAAATGGAAGCCATTACAGGCAATTTGATTGCCTTTATCCAAGGTCCAGGCACTAGTCAAATTGATAAAAATACTACCTTTAAAAAATTTTGATATAAAATTTTCACTATGTAAGAAAAAAAATTTCTAAAATTTCTAAAATTTTTTCGACTAGAAAGTAGAATACTCACGATTTCCTTGATTTTGGAATAACATTAGATCTCATATTAGGCCTTGTTTTAGAGCCCAATGTCTCTTACTGGGCCTCTTTTTGGATCCCAAGATCTCTTATTGGGCCTTTCTTAGACCCCAAAATCTCTAACTGGCCCTGAGCTTAGACCCTAAAATCTCTAATGGTTTTTTTTTTTAACCCAATGATAAACAAAAAGATCCAGGTGTATACGAATCTATATTTAATAGATGCGCTTTCTATAAATTTTTTTATTTTAATATAATTAGAAAATGTTCACTATGACCTTATTAATAAAAGGAAAAAAATCACATTAATCAATGTTCACTTTATATAAATACAACCTCGTTTTAATCCTTTCTTCCCAATTTTTATTATATATCATTTTCACATAAAATAATAAAAGAAAGACTTGGGATGGATAGAGTATATATAAGTCATTTCTTCATTTCTCCTCTCTTTTGTGCATATAAGTCATTTCTTCATTTCTCCTCTCTTTTGTGCTTATATGAATTATGTGTGATTTCCACTTTAACTATTGACAATAGATTGTATTTTTTTATGGGTATCAAATTTGTTATCCCTAAAAATAGGATGAAAATGGTAGTATAAGTCTTTCGCGTATTTTTTTTAAAGAAAAATTTCAAAATATGATATTTTCGGAATTGATTTGTTGAAATGTATATTTATTTTTAATACTCCCTCCGTCCCAGAGGTGTTTTCACCTTTGGGATGACACAACTTTTAAGAAAAATAGAGTATTGTGTAAAGTTATATTATTAAAATAATGATATTAGTTGGATTGTGAGGATAAAGTTAAAGTAATAGTTTCCATTTATAGGGTGTGAAAACAATTGTGGGACAGACAGAAAAGGAAAGTGTGAAAACAATTATGGGACGGAGGGAGTAGGAGATGCCGAGAATTTGATGAAATTTAAAAAATATCCAGTAAAAAATATTGCATTTTATTTTCAAAATCAACATTATAAATGTAGGGGTGGTCATTCGGTCTATTCGGTCCAATTTTGGACTGAATCGAAATAATGGAATTTATTTTTAGTATGGACCGAACCGAATTATGGTTTGGAACGAACCAAATTATTTCGATTCGGTCCAATTCAGTCCAAATAATTTAAAATAAAAAAAATGTATATTTCATCAAAATATTGTACATCACACTCATTTAATTTATTTCAATACCAACAAATTAAAGTTAAATAATTACAACACAATTAAATTTAATAAAATTCACAATATTAATTCAATAAAGTTCATCAAAATTCAAAGTTTAACACAACATTAATTTATATATATATAATATAATTAATATATTATATTTTTAAATAAAATTCGGTCTATTCGGTTCTGATAATCCAGAACCGCATCGAATCGAATAGACCAAACTTTTAAAAAATTTAAACCGAAAATCGAACCGAATGGACTGAATTTTATCGGTTTGGTTCGAATTTTTCGATTTTATGTACATCCCTTCATAAATGAATTAGAGCCAAATAACTAATACCCATAGCACAATTTTAAGAACGTTGAAACATGGTAAAGAACCCTAAAATCTATTAATGTTAAGAGGCAAAAAACTCAAAAAAATTATTGAATAAGTTCATATAAAAGAACCTAAATAACTAGTGAAACTAATCGTGCCGCCTTCAAAATTGAAATTGATGGCTCTTTCTTTCCATAGGGTTGGAGGTTTTCACCGCTGGGGTGTACGGAAGTTTTCTCAAGGCGCCAAAAGAAAAAATTCGTGCGCGTGAGCGCGTCCCTCTCTTTTTTGTATTGTGATAACTGATAAGTAATGAGAAATGTATATACTATTTTTTTAATTTTAACCAATAAGGGCATATAAGATATTTTTAATTATATTAATAAAAAAAATTATGAAAAGTGTATCTATTAAAAATAAATTTGTATATATCAGAACTTAAATAAAAAATTACACATTAACATGCCACATATGTAACTGCGTTGAGTTAGCTCATGAGTTACTTGTGTTTGAGTTTAAGTAGAATTTGTTCTAATTTGTGTTTGAGTTTAAGCTGCTAAGTAGTATCCGAGATTGAGCTTAGTAGTACTTGATTTTGTTAGGCTTGTAAGTTTAAATGAGCTCGTTTAGTTTTACTATTTTATTCATATTATTAAAAAATATACTCTAATTATAAACAAAATAAAAATACATAAGTAATGTTATGCATGTTATAGAGTATTTCAATTTCTTTTATCAAACTCTATTTAAAAGAAATTAAGCTCAATCAATTAGTTCGAATCAAATTCTAATCAACTACTCCATCTGTCCCACAAGAATTTGAACATTTTTTTTATTTGGACGTCCCACATAAATTTGCACACTGCTAAAAAAAGAAACATTAATTTACGTGCACATACACAATTTTTTACATATATTTACCCATATGACACTACTTTATATATAAAACACATTTTAATAAAGTAAAATTTTTACTTGACTCGACTTTTATGTCCAAAAAATATCCTAAAAATCTAACACAGTTACGAGGTACGTACTTTTGCTTGGGGGGCATAACCTATCAAAATATTAGACATTGTGGCAGTTATTCAACAACTACCACGACATTTTGTGAAACCAATTTAAAGGAAACAAGAGACAATTCGTAGATATATAGTCCACACTATATATCCTAATACTCTATTATGTGTATATGTCACAATTTCACAATCTTATTTAAATTAATAACTAATATAATATCATTGGTTACTTTTTAAGAACTATTTGTTAGGGTGAGATCGTCAAATTATTTTTAGTTAAATTACTTGTGAATTTCTAATCAATTTAAATAAAAAAAAAATATTCTCATGGTTTGTTACTCATTAAGATCGTTTTACTCAAAATTTTATTTTTGTTTCTAATCTGATTCTTTAATTATATATCTAAAAAGGAAAATAATTAAGTGGAAAATACTACTCATTAATGTAGGATTTTAAGCATTCATAAAGTCTAGAGACTATATTTAACCTAGCTAGTTATTATATAAAATCAAAATACGTCTGCAAATTTATTCATAAAAACAGAAAATATTTCCTTGAGTTAAACAAATGTTGCGATTTTCCCCATCCGGAAACTTTATATCTTATATCTAAATAATTTAAATTAAGGAGCTTATACCTTGTGCCTCTAAATTAAATTCTCTTAGCCCATTTGGATGGGTGGATTTGAAATTCATAGATTTCACACACAAATAACCACCTTCTCCATGAATTTACAAATACTTAGATTCCATTTTATGTTTAAAATTGAGGAATTCTAAATCATCTTCAAACCCATGTAATTTGAAATCTCTCCCCTTTACCCCTTTCCATCTCTCATTTTTCTTACTTTTTCTCTTCTCTCCCATCTCTTTATAATTTTTAACGTAAAATGTATGCCTTTTTACATGTATTTTTGTTTAAATCCATTCATTTTTAAATCCATGGATTTCACACACAAATAACCACCCTCTTCATGAATTTACAAATACTTAGATTTTATTTTATGTTTAAAATAAAAGAATTTTAAATCCTCTTCAAACCCATGAAATCTCTCATCACCACCCTTTCATCTCTCATTTTCCGTACTTTTTTCCTTCTCTCCCATCTCTTTATAGTTCCTAACTTAAAATGTATGTTTTTTACATTTATTTTTGTTTAAATCCATTCATTTTAAAATTCATCCATCCAAATGGAGCCTTAGGCTCCGTTTGGATGAGAGGATTTGAAATCTGTAAATTTCACATATAAATAACCAATCTTTCAAGTAAATTATGTAGATTTACAAATACTTCGAATGTTCATATGAGCAAGGTTTGGGCCAAAATAAATGTAACTTAATTTTGACTCTTCATCTCATGTAATGTAACATTCGAAATGAGTAAATCACACTAGATAAATTGTTCATAAAAACGTATATTAATAAAGGGTTGATAGTATAAATAATTAATTATGGCTTCTTCTTGCCACAATCTCTCTTTATATTATATATATATCATTTCTTCATTCATCAAATATTACATATTAAATTTCTGTTTTTCAACTTCTATTAAAAGTGTAGAATTTTTTTTTAAGTTGATAAGACTCAATTAAAAAAAAAAAAAAAACAAAATAAAACGCTTTTCACTATTCAATAATGATTGAAAACAGAACTAATTCACCAAGTATTATATGCTAATACCTAGTGCAGGAATTTTAAATTCGAACACTCATCATGCATGTTTTTTTTATATTAGCGCATATATTTTTCAGTTACTTTATCTTGTACATTTTATTTCACATTTTCAGTTAAATTTAATTTGATTCTTTCATTTATACTATTAGCATGCATGTTGTAATTTTATTTACCTGAACATGTCACCTATATTAAATTGCACGTTCCACCTTCATGACTAGCATGATTCAAATGGTGCACAAGATGACTAACTTTTCACCATATGGATATGGTAAATGTTTTCTGAGAATAGGAACCAGTCATAAAACTGATTCGATTATCCTCTAAAAATCGATTTTAAGGTTCAATTGGAAAAAAATCAATCAAAACTGGTGAAAATAGGGCAGAATCAGAAAAAGCTAATTGAACCGATCTATTTTTTTATTAAATTAAAACGTGAGACACATCCCAATCCCAAAATTATTTTATTCTACAATTTATATACTTTAAATTTTCATAGTAATTTTAATTTAAGATTTTACAATGCATTACGAAACATGTCATGCATGGATTACAATATGAT
This sequence comes from Prunella vulgaris, assembly GCA_026898435.1. Taxonomy (NCBI): domain Eukaryota; kingdom Viridiplantae; phylum Streptophyta; class Magnoliopsida; order Lamiales; family Lamiaceae; genus Prunella; species Prunella vulgaris. Next base: position 51,773 of record JAPKLY010000089.1, read on the forward strand.
ATTATAACTTAAATTATTTTGAGCATTTTGATTTTGATTGTCTATGATTCTATTATTATTAAAAAATTACTCTTATTTTTATTGAAAGGTCACTTCAATACTATTTAATGAGGATAAAATTTTCAATATAAATGAAGGTAAATTTTCAGTAATAATAGAAAATACTTTTTAAAAATATACTTGAATTGCAAAAAACTTAATCAATAATATATTAAAATTATATTATACTCTAGTTTTATATTTCATTTCACTATCAAAAAAATTTGTGATCACTTATCTAATTCGTCCATCCATTAAAAATGTGTATATTCTCCTTATAAAATAATTACTTTATTATTATTTATTAAGATTAGTGAGATTACTATTAAATTATGCGTGTGGTATACTAGCTAGATACAGAAAAATAATTAAAAAGATCTTGAAATTAATATGAGGGTACATACATGTGATTCTTAAGTAATTACAATTATTTTGCTATGATGTCCCTAATTTTCAATGTTGAACAGTATGATGATTTTCACCACTAATTAGTAGCCGTTGATCATAAGATTTCGTTCCCTCTCTTTTAGGTTTTAGTATGGTATACCATTGATGACATCCAACTTTGTGCCTAAAATCTCTTGACTAACTTTGTACCAAAAGTGATTTCCAACGTATTTTCGTAAAAATATTATGTGCAATTAGTTGGAGGTAATTGCATTTTTTTTGTTCCCACAGGACACGTTCACTTCAAAATAGTCCCAAGCATTTTAGATTTAGTCAAATTTCTTTTATTCTTCACAAATAATTTCTAAAGATTAATAAAGTATATAATTTATCCCGTTTTTTTATAAAAAAAGAAAGAAAAGAAAATGGGATTAAGCCTGAAATGTTTGGGACCATTTTGAAACGGTAGCTAGCGTATCCTATGAGACAAAAAGTGTAATTTCCTCACATTTGTTTCATTTCGTTTCTTATCGCTTCCCAACTTTTATTTCTTTTCACGTTTGCATCCAACTGATTTTTCTTTCATGATAAGGTAAAGTTGCATGGTAAAACATGCATGTGCATTGCATCGACTGTTATATTTTATACTTACAATATTATTTCCTCTGTTTTATATATATTTTCACTTCAACAAGTGCATATTTTTTCAAAAAAATATATTGAATGATGGTTAAATTATATTATTAAAATAATATAATTAGTTGGATGAATGTAAAAATAGTGACATTTATTAATGTATACACCCACTGCATGCATGTACTTAGTATATACACCAACTTGCATGCAGTTGGTTTATATTTTTATATGCACGCTCTCATGAGTGTTACTCAGCATGAACAATTCCTTTACCACAAGAAACTTCTAGATAGTGTCTACATTCAGTGTATCTTGAATTAGTTAGAATCAGTTAGTTAGGAAGTTAGGATATTTGTTAAATGGTTAGTTAGTTATATTTACAGGTGTAATCTTCTATATATATATGCTTGTACCTCCATGGATTACTCTGGAGAAATAAACATGAGTGTAAACATGGTATTGTGAGATTTAGTTGCATCCATCTCCATTGATTCGAAGCTCGTTCTTGTTGATCTCAGCTTTTCTTCTCATTCCCGACTTTCTATGTTCCATTTTTCTTTGTTTTTCTTCATGGATTCTTCGATTTTACCAAAAAAATCTCACTCTTTCTGTTCTATTAGATCGGACCAACTATATGTATTGGTGCACTCAGGTTTTAGCCACAACTCGTGCTTGTGATTTTGAAGGTTTCCTCACCTGCGATCTGAAAGATGTTCCTTCAATGCTCTCTGTTGATGAATCGGGCGTGACTCAGCTGGATTCTGAAGTTCAAATCTGGCATCACAAGGATCTATTCAGTTGGATGTTAAGTTCAATATATCTCAGATTCAATGCTTGGATATGTAAGTCGTTGTTCTCATTCATGTCTAGTTTTGGAAAGTATTTTCTGATCTATTTGAATCTCAGTCCAAAGCAAAAGCTCTCAATCTTCATTTCTAGTTACAAACACTTAAGAAAGGTAATTCTTCGATTGATGAGTATGTTTTGCAACTTCGCACAATTGCTTATTCACTTTATGCTGCTGGACAATGTATTTCAGATGATGAGCTGATTTTGAATCTGCTGAGAGGTTTGGGGCTAGACTATGATGCAGTTGTGGTCAATCTTACTACACAATCCGATTTGCCTAGTTTGTTGTTGTTCAACTATTACTCCATACTCATGAAATGAGACTCCTACAATTTTTTTCCACTCATCAGTTTCTCCCTTTACAATCCTCTAGTCTTAACCCTTCTGCTAATACTGCTTCTAAAGACTCAAAATCCTCTATTGCAAAAACTTCGAAGGAAAGTCCAAGTACTACAGCAAGAACAAGGTCTCTTATTAATTGTGTGGAAAACAAAATCATATATTTGCTAAATGCTGGAAACGGTTTGATCACAACTTCCTTGGTCTTGAGAACTTCAATCCATCCAGCTTTCAGACTCATTCCTCTTCGAACACTTCACATTATCCTTCTACATCTCATTCTAACTCCACATATCATGCCAATCTGTCTCAGTTTTCACCCTCACCTCTTACACCAAATTATCATCCTCATGTCTATCATTCTATGTTGCACGGATTCTTAAAAAATTAGAGGTATGTAGTATCAGATACGCGGGGGATACGGGTGCGGGTGATATTCGCGTCGGATTCGCACCCGATACGCCACGTGGCGTATCCGAATATTTTTAGTTTTTTTTTTTGGATGGACGCGTATCGGATACGCGTATTGGGCATTATTGCAAAAATTTGAAAAATTAGGGGTTTTTTTGTAAGATTTTAAAACTTATTATTAAAATATAATATATATATATATATAACTCTCCTAAATCACTGCTCAATCAATTCCATTTTGCGGAATACATATATATATAACTTAAGTATATAATATATAATATAATATAAGCATATAAGTATGTATATATATATATATTCCGTAAAAAAATAGACGTATAAAATTAATTACAGACGTATCCTTGCCGAATATTTTTTATTATATATAATATCTCTATATCTTTTATTAATTATAGATTATTATATATAATAAAATGAAATATTAAATACACTTATCCTTGCCGGATCGTATCCTACAATTTTAGAAAATGACGTATCCCCGCACCCGTATTGTATCGCACCCGCACTCGTGCAATATAGCTATCATTTTGTTTCTCCTAATGCTGAATCTTTCTCTCAGGTTTCTGCAGGGGGTGACTAGTTTGTTGACAGTGGAGCCACACATCACATAACCTCCTCCCTTAATAATCTGCAGCTTCAGAGTCCTTATAAAGGTAATTCTAATCTTTTTGTTGGCAATGGCTCCACATCTTTTATTCTTCATATTGGTTCTTCATCTGTTTCTTGTGATGTTCCTAACAGAACTCTTCATCTTAATGGTTTTCTTCATGTACCAAATTTTCAGAAGAACTTACTTAGCATCTCTAAATTTATGTCTGATAATGAAGCTATCATTGAATTTCACCCATCTTCTTGCTTTGTCAAGGAGCGGAAAACCAACATAATCCTTTTGACAGGTGTTCTTAAAGATGGTCTATATCAATTGGATCTTACATCCTTGGCACATACTCCGGGACACTTCTCTAATGCTTCTTAACATTTCACTACTACATGAAGTTCATCCTATTTCTCTGCTTGTAATAGTCTTGTTCCTAGTGTTACTGATTTGTGGCACAAAAGGTTAGGCCATCCTTGTAATGCTGCACTTTCTACTGTACTCAAATCTTTAAACATTCCTTGTAATAAACTATTTTCTATCTATGATGTTTGTCATCTTGGAAAGATGCATCAGTCCAACTCCCAGTCTTAATAAACATGCTTCTGTTTCTTTTGCACTAATTCACATAGATGTGTGGGGTCCTGCTTCTTGTCCTTCCATTGATGGAAATAGATACTATTTATCATTGGTTGATGATTGCACTAGATTTTTCTGGCTCTATCCTCTTTGTGCTAAATATGATGTTGCTAAGATTATGCCAAGTCTCATTTCTCTAGTTGAAAGACAATTCTCCACCACTATTAAAGCCTTTCAGTCTGATATGGATGGAGATTTCATTAGCCTTCACAAGTTCCTTATATCTAATGGTTTTCAGGTCAGACACTCTTGTCCTCATACTCACAACAAATGAGATTAGTGGAAAGAAAACACCAACATATAACTGAAGTTGGTCTTTCCCTTCGTGCTCAATCTGGTTTACCTTTTTTCTTTTGGTGGGATGCATTTCACATTGGGGTTTATCTCATCAATAGACTTCACACACATGTCCTTAACCATATTTCTCCATTCCAGAAATTGCATAACACTTCTCCAGATTATTCTTTTCTTAAAACCTTTGGGTGTTCTTGCTTTTCTTTTCTCAGACCATACAATAATTCAAAGCTTCAATTTAGATCCTCCAAATGTGTGTTTCTAGGCTACAATCCTCTTCATAGAGGTTATAAGTGCCTGCGTCCTTCTGGGAGAGTCTACATTGCCAAGACTGTTGACTTTAATGAGTCTGAATTCCCTCTCTCAATTGTTCTCCATCTCACCTGCTAAGTCTCCTACTAGGCATACTCTTACTCATATTCCTTCATTTCACTACAAGAAAAATGATGTTATACAACGCTGGAAAGACAACGGTTCCTCTAAAAATCGTTGTCTAAAGTAAAAAACATGTTGCTTAAAGAAGAACCGTTGTCTTTTACAGCAGGATTTTGATGATAGACAACAGTTATGGTCAGATGTTGTCTAAACTACAAAAGACGCGTTGTAGAAAGTGACATACTACAACGTTTTTAAACCGTTGTATATATATGTTGTATATAAGTGGTTTTCAGGAAAATTTGCAAAATGACAACGGTTTCAACCCGTTGTATATTTTCATAAAAACGTTGTAGAAAGTGTCTTACGACAACAGTTTTGAACCTTTGTATATCTATGTTGTATATCAGTAAAATAACTTATAGACAATGGTTAATTAATCGTTGTATATAACCATAAAAGTGATGTATTAAAAAGTATGGTACTACAACGGTTTTCTAAATGTCGTGTATCTTTATAATATGGTGTAGTATTAAATTATTTACTACAACAGTGGATGACCGTTGTAGTAACATGATATTTGATCAATTGTACATTTAACACTTTTAACTAATTAAAATATATAACACTTTATATTATTTTGAAATAGCACTTTTAAAATTTAGAACTAAAATATCACTTTTTAAATTTAGGACTAGAATAACACTTTAAACATTAATATTGCTTAGAAAAGTTAGAAATAACTCTTTCAATTCAATAGTTTTTGACTAGTAATTATCTAATAACTTTAACTATTTGAACTAACACTTTTAAGTATTTTTTGAATAACACTTTAAAAAATTAAAAATACACTTTTTAACAATCATTTGGAATATTTTCAAAAAAATCCCCAAAATCTTGCCATCTAAAATCTTCCCCAATTTCTTCCACCAAAATTTTATTTATTAATTATTTACTTAATTATACTAAATTAGTACATAACCCCCTACTACTCGGCATTAAAAATTAATTATACATTAATTTTAAATTAAGTATTTAAATAAAATATTTTAGATTATTCAATTGTATTAGAAAATTTTTTTAAAATAATTTTTTAACAATTTTAATATGATATTAAAATATTAAATTATGACCATACAAATGATAGAATTTAAGAATTTCAAAAAGGGAATTACGAAGGATAATCACGAACATAATTTTTAATTTTTAACTTAAGTGTGCATTAATTAACTTAACAAGAAATATTAAGTTTGTATATACATAATTATAAATTTTATTAACTTGGTATTATTATAACTTAAACAACAAAACTTTATATTTCTTCTTCTTCACATACTTAAACAAAAAAACTTTATAATTAACTTAAACAACAAAACTAGGGCTCGATCGAATTGATAAAAAACAGCGATGAAAATTGGAATTGAAAACTAGGGCTCCCACAATCTTCTTCTTCTTCGCATACTTTTCCCACAATCTGCCTCCGACCATCGGCCAGGTTGCCCATGCCGCCTGTCTCCTTCTCTCGTCGTGCGTCCAGGCCACCGGTCTCCTCCGCGCGTCGTGCGCCCAGGCTCCGGTCTCCTCTTCGCGCCGCGCGCCCAGGCCGTCAGCCTCCTCCTCGCATCACGTGCCCAGGCCTGTCACTCATTGCGCGCCTAAGCTGTCGGTCTCCCCTGTCACTCGTCTGCCTCCGCCGCGCGCTACTCAGGCTATTGCCTCCAGGTGTGTGAGGGTGGGATGTGGGATATTGTATATTTATGTTAATCTAGAGGGCTATCCATATTAATCTCAGTTTTAGTTTGCATTTTAACTGTTTGATAAAATGCATGAATGAACGTGTCTATGGTGGCTGTTTAGATTTCAAATATCTGGTTAAATTTTTTCAACAAAAAGTTTAGCATCCCACTCTTATGGACAATAAAGTTTAAATTGTAGCAAAGGAGAAAATATATATAAATAGAGGTGAAAAACAAGAAAATAATAAGGGAAGGAAAGTAGAGTGAAAAGTTTCTTGGACAAGAGAGAAGAATGCAATGAATAGAAATAGATAAAATGGCTCTGAAATCTTCCAGTAGGCTTTCCCCCTATAAAATCCTGACCATAAGGGGGAAAATTGGATTTTGCTATAGTGTGGATATAATTATTATTCCAAATACTATCACTGCTGGGACTGTTAAATTTGTTGGCAGAGATATGGCTGCTTTACCAATCCATGCATGAAATTGAACAATAAAACATAGAAAGAGAAATAATTGCTTCAACAGAATTATGAATTGCATTTCTGTGTGGAAAAATGATATGTTGATTGGGGAGCGTATGTCTTGATGTTGATGTGGTTTCTGCATCCTGCATCCAGTAAGGGATAATGTGAAGTGAGAATTTTCATGGGCAATCATTTGGGAGTGCTATGACTTGCAGCACCGTAATGTTTATAAATACATTTTGTTAAATTTCTCATAAAAAACTTGTCCCTATAACCAAATATGTTTTATGGTTTCATTACTTCTATAATGGAATATGAGCATTAGTAGTGAAACAATCTTATTATTGTTGTTATGAATGCGCTCATCTATAAATTTAGAGTTCTGAAACTTCTAATTATTCTTCATCTTATAGGAGTTTATCGATCTGGGTCTTACTGCATAGCCATTCTCTATTGTGACGTGTACCACAGGCTTTTTTGCTCTAGTAGCTCATCACAGCAGGTACCTCTATTTTTCTGCCTATTATTTTTTATTTTCAACCTTTCTAGTGGATTAGATTAAATTGTCTTCTGATTTAGTTGAGTTGTGTCTCTACATAGGTTGTATTATTTTTTGACTGTGTCCCTGTATGATTTAGGGTTTTATCCCTGCATGTTTGAGGGCCGTGTCCCTAATTTTTTATGTGGTTAGGATTGCATGCCTATTTATTTGTCAGATTGTGTCATTACTTCCTTTTGGTTGGTGGAATCCTTGCCGGATAAGTATGGAATTTGTGTTACTCTGTGCTATTATTTGTCCTTAAATTTTACCATAATTATTTGTAATTTTAATTCACTATAGATCATATGCAAGAGATGGACAAAGGATGAATGTCCAAGGATAGATTGTCTATAGAGTATCGTCTAGGAGTAGATGAATTCATACGTTATGCAAGTGAAAATGTGAAGGATATTAATGATATGTCATGTCCTTGTGTAAAGTGTGGAAATTTGAAGAGGTTCACATCTACTCGAGTAAAAGCACATTTAATGTGTAATGGTGTAGACAGACAATACACAAAATGGGTGTGGCATGGAGAAAAACCCAAACTATATTCAATGAGCCAAAGTGACCAAGATGAAGTCTAGAAGAGTGTGGTTGACCTGTAAGTTTTGTTTAAAATTTTCCATTTTATTTAAAATATAAGTAATTTATTTTTTGACCATGTTTTTCTAGTAATTGATTTTTTGACCATGTTTTTCTAAAATATATAGAGCTTTTAGATTGACTGACTTGGGATTGAGTAAGCCATGCAAGAAATCTATCACCTGGAGATTACTTAAGGTACATAAAACAAACTAGTAATAAAATAGACTAACGAACCATGCATAATTAATTGTTTCTTTTGTATTTTTTTCGTATTCAGGTCCCTAGGCAGCCTGATGGTTACCAATATGGTTTCTATGTTCTTTGCTTTTTGAAACGAATTATGCAATTTGACAGACAAGTGACAATAGCTTCACTGCAATCATTGGTAATATTCTTTTTTTTTTCATATTTTGTAATTATTTTCAATGGATTTTATATAGATACATATTTTTTTGTAGTTCCAAAAAACTGCATTTTACTCCATAGATGAAATGAATCAAGTGCGGCAAGAATGGGCTGAATGCATTCTAAAGAATGTGTATGAATAGATCAAGGTTTGTTCTTCGTTGTATTTTAGCTCTTAATATATCCTATTTATCAATGATATTAATTCAATGTAGGTTTTAGCAAATATGTTTATGCATACATGTTATATATGTTGGTGAACTTGTGAGTTGCTTTAGTTTAATTGGAATTCAAAATATACACGTATATATGGTGATTTATGAAGCCAATAGTTATATATTGTGTGTCTTGTTCATTATTGATTTTTAGGCTTGCTAAAATGTTATTTGTTTTCAATGTAGTGATGAGCATTGAAGAAGGTGCACGAATGTTGAAGGTAGAGACATTTTTTTGGTTGTGGAACATGCATGAACAGTGATGGTAGTGGAATTTTTGTAAACGAATTTGGTAGTACGTAAATGAAATGCTTTTTGATTATGTGGAAATACCTTTGAAGACTTTGTTAGGCAATGCATGGTTGTACTAATTGATACAATTAAGTTGATCATGGTAGTCAAATGTTTATGGTAAATTTATTTTTATTATTTGATTTAGAATCTGGTTATTTACGTTGAAATGATTATAGACAATAACTTATATTTGTTGTTTGTTCGAACAAATTTATTTTAAATACAATGGTCCGCATTAGATATTATTATAAATTTAATATATTTTTTAAAAATACAATGTTTGTAAGATATTGTAGAAAATAATTTAATACAACGGTCCATTATCGTTGTCTATCATTAAATTTTATTTTCATCATAAGTTAGGACAACTATTAGTTTTTAATATACAACGGTTTTACGGCGTAGTAAAAATAATGTAAAGACAACGTTTTAGAACCATAGTGTATCTTGTGATTTATTATAATTTTAAGCTACAACAACATTAATTTTGGTATATACGATGGTCATTAAATGTTGTATAAACAACTAAAGACAACGGTTGAAAACCGTTGTATATAAATTTATTTTAAGCTATAACTACGTTAAATATGTACAAAGACAACGGTCGATAAAACATTGTTAAAATATAAAGACAACGGTCGATAACTGTTGTCTATCAATTCAGTTTAAAATACAACAACGTTTAATTTATACAAAGACAACGGTCAATAACCGTTGTTGTCTATCAAAATTTATCATGATTTTACAACAAATTTTTTTTAAATACAACGGTTTAGGACCGTTGTATAAAACCCTAAACCACAACGGTCCAAAACCGTTGTCTTTCCATTGTCTATCAAAATTTATTATGATTTTACAACAACTTTTTGTGAAATACAACGGTTTATGACCGTTGTATAAAATGTAAACCACAACGGTCCAAAAACGTTGTCTTTCCATTGTTCAACCGTTGTAGATAGGACCGTTGTAGTAGGTATGTGCGTATAGACAACGGTCTGTGACCGTTGTAACACATAATAAAGACAACGGTCGTAAACCGTTGTCTATACTAACCTACCTACTACAACAGGCCGATCTACAACGGTTTGGATTAGGGAAAGACAACGGTTTTGAACCCTTGTCTTTCAATAATTTTCTTGTAGTGACTTCCCTCTCCTACTCAAGCAGCTACTATTCATTCTTAGATTTCTCAAATTCAACCTACACACACTCCTCCTATCTTGGATACCTATCCATCTCTTTCTTCCTCCACACCTATCATTTTTCCTTCCACCTACTCACCTCTTCATCCTTCTGACAGAGTCCTCCTCATCTATCCATAATATTCAGTCAGTTCATCCTATGGTTTCTAGATCTAAAAATGGTATTTTCAAGCCTAAATCATTTATTTTCTCTTCTCACATCTCTAAGCCTGATTCTGTTCCTCAAGCTCTTCTTGTGCCAAAGTGGAAGAAGGCCATGGAGGATGAGTATTGAGCTTTGATTATAAATAAAACCTGGTCTTTGGTTCCTATGGAAGAACACATGAATTTGATTAAAACCAAATGGATCTTCAGGGTCAAGTTTAAGGCGGTTGGTCAGTGGATAGATACAAGGCTAGATTGGTTGCCAAAGGTTATCAACAAAATGTTGGGATAGACTAACTTCAATACATTTTCTCCAGTGATAAAGCCCCCCCTCACTCTCAGAATAATGTTCATACTAGCTGCTACTTTCAAGTGGAAGATACAACATGTAGACATTAATAATGCCTTTCTCAAAAGTCCTCTCAAGAAGACTGTATACATTAAACAGCTTGAAGGCTTTGAAAACCCTCAGTTTCCAATCATGTTTGCAAGCTAGAAAATGACTTGTATGGCCTCAAGCAGGCCAGCAAGGCCTGGTATGATACATTAAGCAACTTCATCATCAAACTTGGCGTTACTCACTCAAGGTCTGATCACTGTCTTTTCCATTAATCAGTTAATGGCAAGAGACTTCTTATCCTAGTCTATGTGGATGATATACTGCTTACCGATGATGACAATAATGTCATTTCTCAGTTGATCACTACCCTTAATCAATAGTTTGTATTGAAACATTCGAGTGAGGTCAACTACTTCTTGGGTATTGAGGTAGTTATGAAACCTGACTCTATTCATCTTTCTCAATCCAAATTTGTTAAATAATTACTTCTCAAAACCAATCTCTCATATTATAAACCATGTCCCACCACTTCTTGTTCTTCTGCCAAACCATACCTCAATGATAGCCCTTTATTTTCTAATCCCTCTCTCTATCGTAGTATTGTAGGAGCTCTTCAATATCTCATATTAACTCGTTCGTACATTTCATTAAGTGACAACAAGTTGAGCAAATTTCTTACCTTTCCTACTACGAATCATTGGGGTGCATGCAAAAGAGTTCTCCGCTACTTGAAAGGTATCTTATTCTCTGGTTTACAGTTCACAAGTGTTAAAAAATTTAAGCTAAATGGCATTGCAGATGCTGACTTTGCTCCATCACTTGATGATCGTCAAAGTACTTCAGGCTATTATATCATGTTAGGACAAAACATCTTATCTTGGTCTTCCAAAAGTAATCCGTTGTAGCACGAAGTACTATTGAGGCCGAATATTGTTCCCTTGCTACTTCAATTACCACTGACATGATTTGGATCACCTCTCTTTTCAATAAGCTTCATCTTCCGCTTCGCCTACCTGCCGTTTTGTGGAGTGACAACCAAGGTGCTATCAAGCTAGCTTTCAGCCTTATGTTTCACTCCCATACTAAGCATATTGAGATTGATGTACATTTTCTACGTGACAAGGTATAAGCTAATCAACTTGATGATCGCTTCGTGCCATCCTACGTAACTAAACCACTATCTCCTACTCATTTTCATTTCCTGTGCTCGAAGCTTGGTCTCACATTCCAGGATAGCTCACAAGCAATGGGTGCATATTAATATATACACCCACTACATGCATGTACTTAGTATGTACACCCACCTGCATGCAGTTGGTTTATATTTTGATATGCACGCTCTCATGAGTGTGTTACTCAGCATGAACAATTCCTTCACCATAGGAAACTTCTAGATAATGACTACATTCGGTGTATCTTGAATTAGTTAGCATCAATTAGTTAGGAAGTTAGGATATTTGTTAAATGGTTAGTTAGTTATATTTACAGTTGTAATCTTCTATATATATGCTTGTACCTCCACAGATTACTCTTGAGAAATAAACAGGAGTGTAAATTCAATATGATTGTTAACAACATTTTGTGTAAATATGAATATTATGATGATAAAATTAATGTAGTAGTTTCTATTTGTAAAGTGTGAAAATAATTGTGGAATGGACAAAAAAGGAAAGTGTGTAAACAATTATGAGATAGATGAAGTAATTTTTTAATTGCTTAAAAGTTTTTACTACTAACTAATATTAGTATCACAATTTAATATACAAAGTATCTCTATTTAGCGAAATGTAGCATCTCTGTTTAAAAAAATTTAATTTATATGTATTATTCTTTCCAAATCACATATTTCATAAGTTAATTAAACAACGTTACGTCACATATTAAATAGCATATATAAAAAGATAGTTCATTGTTCATGTGAACCAGAGTTCATTGAAGCTTTTAGGTTAACATTAAATTTACAAACAAAAATATTTGTAATCATGAACATTTAAAAAACCATAAAATCTAGAGTGTATCATATTTATAGTATAAATTTATATTATTATATATTATTTATTGATATTATTACATGCATTAGTAATATCATTACTTGTATTTATAAATACCATAACTTTTCATAGTGTAAAATAATAAAATTTTAATGATTGAATATCAAGGATGCAAATGGCCCCCACCTAGGGGCTTAGCGGCCCCCAGCGGCCGACGCCTAGTCCAAATCAACAGAGAAAAATGGTCACGGTATTAGGCCCCACCTAGATGGCTTTGGCCCTACCTAGACGACCATAAAGAATAGGCGGAAATGGCAGCCATAGAGGAGGAGTAGACGAAAATGACGGCCACAAAGGAGGAGTAGACGAAGGTTTATTAATTTTTTTTTAAGTTAAAGACAAATTTATAATTTTTTCATATTCACACGAAGAAAAGAAACAAGCTTCTAGCAGAATGATTAAACAATCTTGTGTATGCCAATTTTAATGCAAAATTAATGAACAAGCGCAAATAGTTAAAAAATAAAGATGTAAAAGTTTTATTAGCAAAAGTTGATGCAAGTTATGCTCAAGAATGAATTGTTGGAGGTGGATTGGTTGATGATGGTGTTGTTGAGGGAGACATTGGCTCAACCTCGGGCATGATTTCTCGACTTAGAGAGCTTGACGAGGATGATTTCTCATCTGATGATGATGAAATAAATGTTGATGTGGAGTTTGAATCTGATGATGAAGAGTGTGTACGTGGAGTTGAACAACAATTGTCTTTAGATGTTCCTTTTAGTTGAACTACTTATTAATTTATACGTACGATATATTTTGTTATTTTAGTATTTTATTTAGAAGTTGAACAATGTCATTTTGTGATAGTTTTTAGCATTTTATTGACTTGTTGTGTTTTGTGAAAAATGAATTTGGGTATTAATTATGTTTTAAATTTATAATTTATTGTATAATTGTTTGCCTATTTTGAGTATGCTTCACGCAAGTGTACGTGGACGTTGTTGTCGTGGCAAGTTAACCAAGTTAAAATATCGAACACATGGAAACGATGTGATATCAAGCAAGTATTGAATGTTTACAAAGGTTAATAGCTAGTGAAAAAAAAGAATGGTCTTGAATTCTATCTACTTTTCAATAAAGAATAGTAAAATCTAACTATCATATTTTAGGAAGATGAGCAAGTGTGAGATGTGTGTGCATTGGAGTACTCCTACTATGGTTCACCTAGTATCCTATTCATCCTAGCATGCATAAGATCCCTTAATGTCTTAATCAAGCTTAAGGACTTTATCAAGTGTCTAGATCTCTCTACAACACAAGCTAAAGGGCTCTATCAAGTTTTTAGATCTCTCTACAACACTCAATACTCCATTTGAGAGGTTCTTAGCTTCTAAGCAATTTTCATTAACATAAAGTTATAAACACATTAATACAAACACTTGGCATACACAAAATTCAATCAATAACTTCCATGAATTAACTCAATTCTCATGTGTTGCTAACCCACATAAGCTTTAAACATCCAATTGATTACACCAAGCATTCAAACAAATCATCAAATTAGAGAATCAATCCATCAAAATCACTTATTCATGCATAGCCGGGCTCCTCACTTGAGAGAGTGACCCGGGTTCGATTCCCTTTGAGAACGAATAGGAGAGAGATATAAGGTTGGCTTGGAGATATATGAGTGTATGGAGACTTGGTGAACTAACTTCTAACTACTAACCACTAACATTTACCAATAAAAAAAATATTAAACTACAACATAATATTCATACACCAATGCAACAAGAGATTAGCCCATGGCTAATTGGGAATGCAAACCAACAATTAATAAGCTAACTATCATCATTAGCACTAAAATAAGAGAATTAAATGGAAACTCACCAAATGTAGGAGAAATAGAAATACAATCAACAAACCTTCAAATGCTACCTTCTAATCCGGAACTTCAAATGCAAAATTGAACCGTAGAACTGTAGCTAATTGTTGATGTTGACGAAAAATGTTATGCAATGTATTGCCATCATTTTAGACAACATCAGAATTCGCCCTTTCTACTAACTTTCCTAATGATTTTTCCATGTTATGTTATTTGTCT
>JAPKLY010000089.1:66397-81360 GCA_026898435.1 Prunella vulgaris
TCTTATAGGTCTTGTTTAGATCCTTGTGCGATCTTGTGTAGGTCTTGCGCGGCCTTGAATTTAGGTTTCTTGTGTAAACCTTGTATTTATCTCACTACAAGTTAAAGTGAAGTTTTCCTGCTAATGAAGCAGCATAGTCTATACATTTTGTATAGCCTATGAAAATTTTGATATCCCTTTGCAAAAGTGTGCGTTTAAGTCTTCCGCTGTGTAGTGTTGTCTTTTATGTTCTCGACATTTTTAACAACACTTCTCTAAAACATTTTCAATCATACGCACCAGCACAGTCACTAATAACGAGACTAATCTATGGAATAAACGGATTGAAAATCTAATGGTTGGATTACAAGAAATTGTAGAGAGAAGTATGAAAATTAACTAAGAACCCACTAAGTAACTTCCTAATCTCTCTTTAAAACTACCTAATTAATTAAACTAAATGTAGATGCTTGGAAATCTGATCCTTGAGGTATTTATAGTGTCCACAATGTTTAGACCAAAGTGTCTCTCATTAAACGCGTGAAAAAACGAAGTTGCCCTTAATTTCCTCTAAATCCGAAGGCGCGCTTGGACATCACTGTAGAGGCGCTCGGACACAGCTGGTCGAGCGGCTGACTAAGGATGATCGAGCGCCGGAGATTTGGACGTCCAGAGATTTTTCGCTCGGTCACCAGTTCTGGGGCGCTCGAGCATAGAAGAGTCAACGCTTTCTTCGACGTCCGATTTCGACTTTTCTTTTTCGATCTCATGGCTCGTCCAAGCTTCCTAGGGTCTTCCTTTGAGTCATTTAAGCTTCCCCATGTGCTCGGATCATCTCATCTCATTCTCTCTAATCACGATTTCCTCATTTTTGCTCGATTTCACTTATAAAACACACTTTCTTGCCAATAAGAGGTCAATAGCACAATGTATAGAATTTTAGAGTCAATAATGAACATAAACCAATCAATATCATGCTAAAATTGATGCAAAATGATGCAATTATGACCATAATCAATAATGTACATTTTTATTATTATATGTTTAGAATATTTTTTAAATAAAATCTTGGCCTCGTCTAGACCTCCTTGGCGCTTGGCCGCACTCGACCGCCCGACAACTGACAAGTAAGGATGGCAAATGGAGTGGGTCGGGGCGGATACTAGAAGATCCAAATCCGCTCCACTCTATATGCGGGTCAGGTCGGATCGATCCGTTACGAATCACGGGGCGGGGCAGATCGATCCATTATAAATTAAAATTTTATAATATATAATATATTATTACATATTTAAAGTAAATTTAGGGTCTTAATTAAAAAAATAAATTTATGATGTTAAAAACATAATATACGAATTTATTTTTATCTTTAAATATGTTGATATCAATTAAAATTTATAGTTAAAATATCATAATATAATTCATATTATGTTTTATTAGTATATATTGATCTAAAATATATTTGTTAAATTAATTTATTCTTATTTATACTATATATATACTAATAAATAATAATTTTTTTTTAATAAATACCATATATATTCAATTTTTAATAATATAAACGGGTCAAAATGGAGCGGGGCAGGGCGATAATGATATCTATACCCGCTCCTCCCCGCTGCGGATCGCGGGGCGGAGTGATCCATACTGTGCGGATTCAGATCGAAGCAGGTCGGGGCAGACCAAATTGTCATCCCTACTGACAAGCGCCATTTACACCCTTATTGAATATAATGACATCAATTTTCTACAATAAATAAATTTTACAGATCTTGTCTGAAAAATACACAAATTAACAATTAAGTAAATGAAGAGGACGAGATTGATAATTGGTCAAAGATTATAGCCCGTATTTTTATTTTTATTTTGAAAATTTGATTAAATGGTCATGATGTATTGACGTTGAATATTAATTATTACCCGTACGTTATTTTTTTAAACAGGGCTCGAAAGTTTTATATTATCAAAAAGCACCTTAGTTTTTTAGAAAATTTATCCAATGCCAGAGAATTGTATTGGATCATGGTCCTCCCTATTTTAAATATTTATACTAATCTATCCACCAAATTATTTTCTATTTTTTTTTATTTGTCCACAAATTTTTTTCTCATTTCCTTATTAGGAAACAACCTACACTAACAATAAAATTTTCGGCCCCACAATACTTTTATTGTTCTCTTACTTTATCTATCATTTCAATATAATATTACATTTCATTAAATCAAGTGTCTACAAAAAAATGGGAAAAAAATTCATGGAGGAGTATATCCTAACTCAATCATAAAATCAATAAACGGAAAAAAAAAAAATAACGCCATCGTGTTTCGTTTTGTATTTTTCTTAATTTTTTATTCTAATGCACATTAATATATAAAATTATTAATTATATAGTTAATAATATCCATATATACATTTATGTGCGTCAAAAAAAAAAAAAAACATATGAGGAAACATCTATATAACAAATTGGAATATATAGGGGACAAGAGTGAATTTAATATTTTTACTTGGGTAATGAGGGGTTGAAATTATAAGATTATGCATCGTAAATTCAAGGCTTGGGGCTTAATATCCAGTACAAAAAGTAAAAATCTACCCCAAAAATGCAATCCTCCTATGTACAAATAAATGCAGTAAAAAAGCTATATATCCACATTTGCAATTGCAAAAAATTTAATTAATTTAAATACTATAGGTCTTAAACAAAATTCATTTTAGCACTTAACTAATAATTATAGAATTAAGTTTTAAATCATTTTTAAGGGTAGAGCACCATAGAATAGGTCTCAATATCTTCCCGCTTCATTTAAAAGAACATTGAAATCGATTACCTTGTTAACATAATAATTTTATGTATGGTTATTGTTTAATAAGATGAAAATTATAAGGTACACAAAGTTGTTTAATAATATCATTATTCATTCTTAGGGATAACAATGAGGTAGGATAGAGCGGGTACCTAAATATTCATGTCTGTTTCGCGTCTCTGCCCTGCCACCCTGTCCTGCCTCATGTCCTGCTGCGGGGCGAAATGTTGTGTCTCATGCCTATCCCACCATGTAATACTAAAATATTATATATATATATATATATGACAAACACTTATATACAAATTTCTACGGATCTAAGATCCGTAGAAATATCCATTTTTGAAAATTCGCGGGTCTAAACCGGGTCGGGTCGAATTTGAGTATTTTTTTTTCAAAATTCACACAGCTTGTGATTTTCGCTCCCAGGTATGTTACAGTTGGGGCAAATGCATGTTACTTTAAGGCAAAAAGTGTGTTACAACTAGATTAAATGTTGTTTTCTACATATATTCATTTATTTTTGTAGAAGTAAATATTTTTCATGCAATGTAAAACATGTATATGTTACATTGTATGTGTAACACATATTTATTCTTAATAAAAATACATTTTATCCTATAGTAACACATATATGCTCATATAATAACACAAATTGAGGAACAAATATGTGTTACAATTAGAGTAAATATGTATTACTGCAAATTTATGTTACAAATTGAGTAAATTTGTGTTACTGCAAATGTGTGTTACATCTGGAGTAAATGTGTGTTACAATTAGAGTAAATGTGTGTTACTGCAAATATATGTTACAATTAGAGTAAATGTGTGTTACTGCAAATGTGTGTAACAATTAGAGTAAATGTGTGTTACTGCAAGATCAAATGTGTGTTACTGTATGCACAAACATTTATTTATCCTTATAAAAATATATATTATATTTTATATAACAAATATAAGGTATTAACTGATGTATTAAGTACATGAATAACATATTATTAACATAAATCAACAAAGAGAATAAAAAATAAATTAAGTAACACATATTTATATTTGCAGAAATACATATTTTCTTTATAGTTACTTGAAAAGTACAAAAAATTAATTTTTTAAGAATTTGTAACACAGAATTTTCCTAATTGTAACACGCATTTGCCCAAATTGTAACATACCTGGGAGCGAAAAAACATATTATTAACATATATCAACAAAGAGAATAAAAAATAAATTAAGTAACACATATTTATACTTGCAGAAATACATATTTTTTTTATAGTTACTTGAAAAGTACAAAAAAATTAATTTTTTAAGAATTAGTAACACAGATTTTGCCTAACTGTAACATGTCTTTGCCCATATTGTAACATACCTGTGAGAGAAAAAATATATTATTAACATAAATCAACAAAGAGAATAAAAAATAAATTAAGTAATACATATTTATACTTGCAGAAATACATATTTTCTTTATAGTTACTTGAAAAGTATAAAAAATTAATTTTTTAAGAATTAATAACACAGATTTTGCCTAATTGTAATACGTCTTTGCCCAAATTGTAACATACCTGGGAGCGAAAAAACCTGGAACTACAAGTTGCGCGTTATAAAAAAATGTTCAAATCTGACCCGACCCGGTTTAGATCCGCGAATTTTTCAAAAATGGATATTTGTACGGTAGAAATTTGTACACAAGTGTTGCTCTATGTATATATGTATTAGATAAATAAAATTATATTAATATAAAAATAATGCACCAAACATATAAAATCATATTTAACAAAAATAATTTTTTATTTAAGATTTATTTTAGATTAGAATTATAATAAATAAATAAATAATATAAGTTTAAATTTATTTGATATATTATAAAATATTATATCATGTATTTATAAATATTATATTTTCATTGAATATATACAACGGGGCGGACGGGGCAATAAAAATACAAACGCATGTCTACCGTGCCCCATGTACAGGCTGGGGCAAAGCTGATCCTAACGGAACTGGCAAGGGTAGGGTAGCTATGTGCGAGTCATTTTGTCATCTCTATTCATTCTCATTCCACCCTCATTACTCTTAAGTCTTAACCAACCGAGCTTTTAACAAAATCAAATGACCGATATTTAATACTCTGTCCTTCCCCAAATTTATTCTCATTCATCTTTTAGAAAATATTTATTTTATTATCACACTAATAAATAATTATTTTATTCTTCAGTGGATCTACAATTATTTCACAATATTCTTATTTTATTTACTTTATTTCATTTTTTAAAAACTCGTGCCCATACAAATAGAAATAAACTTGTGGATCCAAAATATAATTACTAGAGAATTCTTGAGCAAATAGTACCGTAGATTAATTAGGTAGTATTTATAGCAGAACAGCGTATTAGTCAGACTGTGACAAAAAAATTAATGACTTTAATTAAGCAAAAGTTACATTTTAATTAATTTTTTTGGACCAAATGCGCTTGCATGGAGCAACTAGATCTATATCTATTAGATAGCCTTTTTCTCTCTCTCACGAAGTCAATAATAATAAATAATTACTACCTCCGTTCACGAAAAATACGTTCAAATATTTGCACGTGATTTAATGTAATATGTCAAAAAATATTAATGGATATTGCGATATTCGATATGAATAAAGAGTATATATTTGGAAAGTCCGTCATATGTACTTTCAAAAGATATTCTCTTTATTCATATCGGACCTCACAATATCCCGTAATACCTTCCGACATATTGCATTAAATCACGTGCAAATATCTGAGCATATTTTTCGTGGACGGAGGGAGTATTGTATATTAATAGGGTGAAATCTCTTTCAATATTAATCTTCGACATAAAAATAATTAATTTTCTAAACTAAATTTAGGATAAATAAATATTTAAAAAAATTCTATATAAATATAATAATGAGTCATAAAGAGCAATAAAAAGAAGATAAATGATAAAAAAAAATATAAACGTATTAGTTCATAATTTCATATAAAGGAAGTACAGCATCAATTTTTATGATTAACGATTTTTAAGAAAAAATACAATATTAAAAAATTTTGTTATACACTACAAAAAAAACGGGTTTTAGCGACCACCAAACGGTCGCAAAACATAGCTAGCGACCGTTTTTGCAACCGCTTTTGGCGGTCGCTAAAACACCAGTCGCAAAACAATTAGCGACCGCTTTTATTTGGCGGTCGCAAATTTACGACCGCCGAAACGGTCGCAAAGTTGGTCGCAAAAAGTGTCCGGGTATTGACCCGGTTTGGTTTTTAAAATTAACGACCGCTACAATGCGGTCGCTAATTATGTTAATATAATTTTAATTATAAATTTTATTATAATTTTGCGACCGTTACAGGCGGTCGCTAAATTTTTACTTAGCAAAAAAATGTGGTCAAGATGGTTCGAACCCAGGCCCTTTCGAGGGCTGGCTGGGCTCGAGCCACTTGGCCATGGACTCAACATCTTAATCATATCATCACATATTTTATATGAGCCTTATTTGGCTCAGAATAAATATTGTAAACTTTGTGCCTGCAAGGAGTCGAACTCGCGACCTCTGGGCATCTCAAAGATGGTTGTTCCACTCTGGCACTTGCTACTTTCATTTATTTTTCTGCAACTAATTGTATATAACTCCAAATTAAGTCACATTTTTTTTTAAATCCATCAAATTAATTTGATATCATAAAAAATAATTTTGAAGTAAAACATAAAATTTTAAACATTCAAAATATATTAATAAAAAGTTAAAATACTTAATATTCAATTAAAAAAAAAATGTTCAACATAACTAGCCGTTAGAATTAAAATCGGGCTCCCATCCTTCAAGGTCCCCACCATTGGCACCCTCATTCCCACAAGAAGGCGCACCACCACTCGTACCGGCATTTACCTCATCATCCGAGTCCTCCGAAAGTGGAATATTAGTAGCTTGAGAAACTTGAGCCAACCAAGCCTGCATCTTCCTTTCTTTTCTCTCTTGCTTGGACAACTTGTCCTTCAACTCGGCCACTTCCTGCCGGAGATTGCTGTCAGGATGAGAGGACATAGAATATGATGCTAAGCTCCGGCGGTGCGTCTGACGGGCAACCTTACTGTAAGCTCCCAACCCTAGTATCTTACCCCTATTGACTCCGACCAAATCAACATAGAGGCGGTCCTCATCAATAGGGGTAGGTGTAGGGTTCTCCGGAGTAGGTGTCGCTTGTGTCCGAGCCTCATCGAGAGCAGTTCTAAACTTGTTCTGAAATTAAACAAAATAAAATATTAACTTTATTTTAATAGAATAATTTAAATATATTTAGTAGTACATTCTAATTAGATACTTACGTGAAGCTCGGTGGTGAGGGCATACGTGGATTTCCCAGTCTCATTCACTGGGTGAAGAATGGAAAGAGACTCGAAGAGTTTGGGCCTCCGTTCGTACTCTTTCTCCTTTAAGAATTAATTATAATAATTTAATTAAATATAATAATTAATTATAAATTAAGAATTATAAATGAAAATACTTACAAAGGCGAGCCCGTGCTCGTAGGTTGTCCGGGAGCAACCACGATGTATGGCGACTCCTTCTCCGTTCGGGTTGCTCATCCGATTTTCTCGTGCCTTACGAGCCCTCTCCTTGTGTGCCGGATCAGTCCAGTAAGCCACCAATCCGTCCCAGATCGCCCGTCCATCACCGTCTTTCCCCAAGTCAACCGTCTCCCCTTTAAGTATCCCCTGTTTCTTCATCTTGAAGACGATTTTCTTCATCCGGCTCTGTGCTCTACTGCACCATAGCTCCTCAACCTTAACTTTGTCTGCCGGATCCCAAAAATACAATTTCTGCAATTCAAACAATTCCCAACAATTAATTACTCAAATATTAATAATTACTAAAAAATATTAATTATTAATAATTTTATACCTTAAACTCGTCAAACATCGCTCTCCTCGTGGGCCCAGGTACACCAGTCCATGATGCAACTCCATAAGGCCAAGTGACCCTCTGTATGCACGTCGTGACGTGCTCAGTGACCGTGTGGCCCGGAAGCAAGCTACATTAAAAAAATTATTATAGGAATTATTATATAAGGCAAGTCCAATAAGGCAAGTCCCAAAAGATGCTCCTTTTCTTCCAACCTCCTCGGATCCGTTTATTGTGTTCCATTGCGTGCTCCTCAGTCGTTTTCCACAAGGCAGTTACTGTAACTTTTCTCAACAACGAATCACCTAAAATAAAATGCATATTGTTAAACTAAATACATCAAACTCTTAGAATAATTAAGTACTGGTTAAAATATAAACAATGTATAAATACCTGTTCGAACTCGTGGCCTTGGACGCTTTACAGGAGGTTTACCCTTTAGAAAATTCTTTTTGTCCCTCCGAAAGGCATGATCATCACATAGAAACTTCCTGTGGTTGTCGAACCATGATATATTTTTACTCTTTGGAAGATAAAATGCATCAGACTCATCCATGCAGTACGGGCACGCTAGTCTTCCAGCTGTCGACTACCCAAATAACATAGAATATGCTGGAAAGTCGCTGATGGTCCATAAAACAGCAGCCCGTAACGTGAAGTTCTCCTTTCGGTACACGTCGTACGTCTCTACTCCCAAATGCCACAAATATAACAACTCTTTAATCAACGGCTGAAGGTAGACATCAAGTTTATGCTTCGGGTTGTGAGGACCAGGCACCAACACAGTGAGAAATATGTGTTGAGGCTTCATGCACAACCAAGGGGGTAGATTGTACAGAGTCAACAAAACAGGCCACAAAGAATACTTCTTCCCGTGCATACCGAATGGAGCAAATCCGTCTGTGCACAAACTAAGTCTCACATTTCGCTTCTCACTCGTAAAATCTGGGAACTCTCTATGAAGATGTCTCCACGCATTAGAGTCTGCAGGATGACGCATCTCTCCGGAATTCTGATCAGAACACTCCTCAGCATGCCATGTCATGTCTTTTGCAGTGGCACTCGACTGATATAACCTATCTAGACGAGGAGTGATGGGAATATAATACATCAACTTGAAAGCTGTCTTCTTCCTACGATCAGAGGGTTTGAACCTAGGGTGGCTGCATATCCTGCACTGATTAATGCTCTCGTCGTCGCCCCAAAACAGCATGCAACCATTGGTACACCAATCAATCTTCTCAAACGGTAAACCCATATCCTTCAACAGCCTCTTACTTTGACATAAATTTTCTGGCTCTGTGTTCTCTTTAGGTAGGGCCCGTTTAAACAACTTTGCGAATTGATTGTAGACTTTCTGACTCACTTTGCCTTCAGTTTTGATGGACAACATCTGAGCGTTGAATGACAACTGAGTCTCAGTATCAAAACCAGGAAACAATTTTTGATCAACAGATTTGAGCATCTCGAAAAATTTCTTTGAACGAGGATTTGGTTCCTCCTCCATGGCTGTGTGGTGAACACCCAAACCAGACTCATCAATCATCGTATGATACCGTTGGAATTCATCTAGCTTATCCAATGGTGTAGACGGGTCGCAGCTCGAACCACCAATCTCAAAACTTTCACCTCCACAACTACTCAACTGATCATAGAAGACAATCACTGTTTCCAAATTATAATTCCACCTGCTTTCGCCATGTCCGGTCCAATTATAATAAAATGGAGCAAAACCGAACCTCACAAGATGAGTTTTAACCTCATATATGCTCAAAAATCTTTTGTTAGTGCACTTTTTTCCTTAACAAGGACATCTAATCCGACCACAACTATCCATGCAATTTGGTTTACTACAGGAAAACGTAATAAACTCATCAAGTTTCTCGCAAAATTCATAATTCATATTTCCTTGTATCAAACGAGGCATCTCATACATCCAACGACGATCAGGGAGTTCCATCTGATACAAATTAAAAATATATCACATATAAATTATAAAAAAATTCGGCAGAGTTTCGACTATAAACAAACATATCCAATTTTTTTAAACAAAAAATCAACTATAATCAATTACAATAATTATTCACATTATCAATTCTAATACATGAATATTATAAATTCTAAAATTTAATTAGTCACACGAAGAACACTTATAAAACATATATAATACACAAAATTAAAAATTAAACGGTAAAATTGTAAAAACATACGGTGAATTAGAAGCAACGAGCACAATATAACAATAGACCTCCACAATTGCCACCAACACGTTGAAACAATGCTCGTTTGAATTTGAGAGATTTTTTGGGGTGGGAGTGGGGTTTTTCCTCGAAAAAACTGAAGAAAAAAGGTGCAGATTCTGTTCTATAATCCCGTTTTTGCGACCGCCATTTTTCCTTTAGCGATCGCTTAAGCGGTCTCAAAATAATAAAATTAAATGGGCGCCAACTACCCCAACCAGGATACGAGTTTAGCGACTGCTTAGGCGGTCGCAAAATTAATGTTTATATTTACGACCGCCTAAAAGCGGTCGCTATTATTAAAAAATAAACCGGTTCTTCTTTTCCGGGTTGCTAGTTACGGGTTTAAATTTTAGCGACCGCGTTTCAGTTTACGACCGCCGGAAAGCGGTGGCTAAATACTTTACTAATAAATTTGCGACCGCGTATGGCGGTCGCTAAATTATTAATTGATTTAGCGACCGCTAGCGGTCGCAATACGGTCGCTAATTTTCCAAACTTTACCAAAACATAACGGCGGTCGCAAACGCGGTCCCTATTTGGATTTTAGCGACCGCTTTAATGGCGGTGGCTAAAAACCGCTTTTTTTTGTAGTGATATAAACTACTCTACCGATGTTTTTATGAAATTGCTTGCGCTGGGTAAAAAGGAAAATCAACTTGGTGGAATTGGTAAGGAAAAAATTGCACTAATTATACAACTATATAGATACGTAGAAGTGTTGTTCTTTTATTTAAATTATTTTGATCAGAAATTGTAAAAACAATTCATTTCATATCTTTCTAAATGAGAGAGTTTTATATTAAGAGAGAGAATTTTTCAATGTATCAGAGCTTATCACACTCTCACATTTTGAGAGATAATAATCTTGCACGACTTCAAAATAGGGCGCAAGCCACTAGGCCAACGGCTCACTGAATCGTGCTTCACTTGAACACATGTTTTTTTGTTTATTTTTTGCATTTGATTGTATATAAATCAAAATTGAGTTATATAATACTTTTATATTTCTCAAATTAATTTCCTTTTTATTTTGTAAATTTAATGTTTTAAACTACTATAAATTATATATAAGTTTCTTATGTATTAATTAATTGTATATAAATTTAGCCATATTTATTTACAATTGGTAATATTAATTTTCAAATTCATTTATATAGATAGCTTTCTTACAAACCTTTTTTTTTTTGTAAATATGATAAGAGTACACAATTAGCAATAGAAAATATATATTAATTTGAGATATTTCTTAAATAACAATAAATATAAATAAATAATTAATTAAATATAAAAATATGAGAAAATTACAATTTAGTCACACTTTTAACATCATATTTGCACAATGGCATACATAAAACTAGGGGTGTAAATGAGTCGAGTCGAGTAGTGTTGAGCTCGAAACTCGACTCAAATGTAATACTCAAAGCTCGAAACTCGACTCGGACTCGATCGAGCCTAAATTTTTTAGCTTGAGCTCGACTCAGTTAAAAACTCGATAAACTCGAGCTCGACTCGACTCGATAACGTTATTATTTTACAAAGTAAAATGTAAAAATAAATTTTAGCTCATTTTTAATTTATATATTGTAAGTCAAATACTAATCTATATAATATACTCCCTCCGTCCCACTATAAGTTGCTCTTGTTGTCATTTTCGTCCGTCCCAATATATGTTGCTCATTGTTTTTTTACCATTTTTGAAAACTACTATTCACTTCTTTATTATTATTTTCAATACTTTTTACATTATTTCCATTACTTTTTCACTTTTCTTCATCACATCACTTATACTTTTTCACTTTTTCCATCACATCACTTATACTTTTTTACTTTTACCTTAATTTGTGTGCCCAAAAACAACGAACAACTTATAGCGGGACGGAGGGAGTATATACTAATCTATAATATATATATACTCTGTATAATATTATTACATTTACATCATATATTGTATATATAATATAAATAATTTTTTATATTTAAATATATTAGTATATAAAAAATTAATTAATTTTTCATTTAAGTATATTAAAATATATTTTATAATTATTTTTTATATTTAAGCATATTAGTATATATAACATAATAATATTTTAAAATTTAATTATATTAGCATATATAATATAATTGATAAAACTATAATGGCAAAATAGTAAATACTGTGCAAGCTCGATAAGGCTCGCGAGCCTCTTGAACAGAGTATATTTAGGCTCGAACTCGAACTCGTGAGCTACTCGAGTAGCTCGAACTCGACTCGATTAAATTCGAATCGACTTCAATCTTTTTACGAGTCGAGCACGAGTAGCTCGCGAACCGGCTCGACTCACTTTTACCCTACATAAAACCCATGTAACAAATTGTAACACTTTATTGCAATTTGCAAATAAACCCAATTTTACAATCATTACGGCTCACCGCTCATGCGTAGAAAAGGTGCCTTACAGCCACCTTTTTTATTTTTATGTATTATTTTAATTTTTTTTTATTTTTTAAATATTCGAATATTTATTCTATTGATGTCAACAGCTGTCTTTTCTTGCTTTCTTTTTTTCAATTGTAAAATTTAGAAATATTATTTTACATAATTTTATATTTTTTAAAAGTAAAACATAAATATTTTTCTATATAATTTTTTATAGTAATAATAATATTAATTATATTACTAAAAAGTAATAATAATTTGATAAAAAAAAATATTTGGAAATATATTTAAATTTTATGGTGAATGTATGAATTTTAGTTCAATTTCAATAGGGCAAAATTCAATAGAGTGCCGCCATAGCTACTCCATTCCTTCTCCTGAAGCGGGTAAAAATGGAAATTGTGAAAGTGAAAAATAAATTGGGTGACTTACGTATAGGTTCAAAAAAGTCACTATATTTACAAATAGATGCTATGCAGAAAAGAAAAGTACTTCTGTGCAGAAAAAAATGTGCTTCTATGCAAATATTTTGAACATATTTGTAAATATAGTGACTTACTTGAACCTATATGTAAATCATCCAAATAAATTATATACGCATTGCGTTTTGGCTAAAAAAAAACTGTTTTTAGATTATTTTCTTAGAGGATTTTAGTTAAATTTATTTTAAATATCTTATAAATTATTTTAAGAATATATATGATATTATTAAATAGTTTATAAATTGTTGAAGTGTTTGACTAATACAACTTATAAATTCTTTGATATTAGTACAATTTTTTTAAATAATAAAAGATAAATATTTTTTTATGTTGAGGAATGATGACGGAGTCCGAGGTGAGGCGGATATGTGAGGATTATTGAGGTGTTAAAAAAAAAATTAGAATATACTAACTAATTTTTTTGCAGCTTATAAGATATAAGGAGTTAATTTTAAAATTTTATAAACTGTCAGACATTATTTTATCGAGCATTCTAAAAGAATTTTTTAAAGAGTTTATAAGCTCACTCAAACACTTTTAATGATGTGACAGTGTTTGAAAATGAAAAGTATCGTAAAAGAATTTCATTTTTCGATTTGAATAAATCAAATTTAGAGAATTATAAAGAAAGAAACCTCGAAGAGCTTTTTTTTTTTTTTTTTTGTATCTTGGTGTTCCCCAAATGCCCTTGTGCTACTGATCGGTTTTTTTCCTCCTTCTGTCCGAGATTTTCTGAACATTAGGCTACGCATATGTTTTAAAAAAAAAAAAATCATTAAACTAATGTCATGTGAATAAATATAAATATATTTTTATAAATGTGTATATAAATTAATAATACTTTTTTATAGTATATATTATATTTGAACTTAATTTTAGTTGTGGGTTTATTTTGAAAATAATTTGTTAGGAGTTTATAAATAGCCATATTATTTAATCTAATCATTCGGTATTGAATAATCTAACCTGACCAGTATAATAATATGAACTCTCTCTTCTGTCTGTAAATAAATTTATATTTTTTATTTTTTCTTGTATTTAATTCATTTTAATATTTTTTAAAATGTAGTAATGGAGGGAATATTGATTGTATGCATGATGCCAAATGTTTCAGCATCTATTTGGCTATTCCTTTTCGTAGATGTATAGGTTTTTGGCCCACAACAAAGTCCGAGTGATTCTCGCGTTTCCAATTAAGCCACACAAAAGATTTTTCAAAATGTCACGCTTATTTACTGAAGATAATTCTTTTTTTTTTTTTTAAACAGTTACTGTGTGAAAATAATTCATGATAAATTTATTATAAAATTATTTTAAAGTAATATGTATCAGATGTATCAAAAGTTGAAGTCAATAAATAAATTTAATTGAAATCTGTTTTTTATACACCTGATGAGATTTTTAATACATTTGATTAAATATTTGATATTTTAAAACCGATTCATAATAAATTTATCATGCACTACTTTCATACAAAACTTTACCAAAAACTTGACAAACACTTATATACAAATTTCTACGGATCTAAGATCCGTAGAAATATCCATTTTTAAAAATTCGCAGGTCTAAACCGGGTTGGGTCGAATTTGAGTATTTTTTTCCAAAATTCGCACAGCTTGTGATTTTCGCTCCCAGATATGTTACAGTTGGGGCAAATGCATGTTACTTTAAGGCAAAACGTGTGTTACAACTAGATTAAATGTTGTTTTCTACACATATTCATTTATTTTTGTAGAAGTAAATATTTTCCATGCAATGTAAAACATGTATATGTTACATTGTATGTGTAACACATATTTATTCTTAATAAAAGTACATTTTATCCTATAGTAACACATATATGCTCATATAATAACACAAATTGAGGAACAAATATGTGTTACAATTAGAGTAAATATGTATTACTGCAAATTTATGTTACAATTGGAGTAAATTTGTGTTACTGCAAATGTGTGTTACATCTAGAGTAAATGTGTGTTACAATTAGATTAAATGTGTGTTACTGCAAATGTATGTTACAATTAGAATAAATGTGTGTTACTGCAAATGTGTGTTACAATTAGAGTAGATGTGTGTTACTGCAAGATCAAATGTGTGTTACTGTATGCACAAACA
>JAPKLY010000089.1:81760-128347 GCA_026898435.1 Prunella vulgaris
GCTTATTAATTATTACTGTTACGTGTATATATTATCATTGTTATGTTTATGTACTATTACTGTTAAAAAATTAAGTATATATTTATAACCGTGATATTATATATTATAAATAACAGTGATGGTGATTATACATAACAGTGAGTTTACAATAACCGGGTTCACAAGAGATCCACTTAAAATATTATATAGATAATTTTGATGATATAATTACTTTGTGATACAAGATTTATATTTATAAGTTTATCTTTTTTGACTCGTTGAGTGGAACGACGATCTGCTGGAAAATGTATTTTTACCATTTGAGAAGGCAGCAATATTGAGGATCTCAATTGGAGGGCATGAACAGAAAGATGACAGATATTGGAAGTATGATAAGAAAAGATGATATTCGGTGAAATCCGGATACAAGGTGACAGTCAGTAGCAAGGTAGAGGGTGATGAGATTGAAAGCTCAACCTCGAAGGAAAAGCAACGTACTTGGTGGAGGAAGGTCTGGAAATTGAATATACCCCCAAAAGGAACGAATTTTCTTGTGGAAATTTTATAATGACGATATTGCATCTAAGGGTAATTTAGCTTATTATCATGTTCTTGTGGTACCTAAATGTTGGCGGTGTGGTAAGTATATGCCTAATTCAATACATGCTATATTTTTGTGTCAATTGGTTAAAGTGGTGTGGAGAACTATGAATATGTGGGAGGTTGTTCGAAAAAAGTTGTATATGTTTACTGCTGATTTTTTGGAGTATATCCTTGATACATAAATTCTGGAAAATGGTGATGTAGTAGTTATGACCATGTGGAGCATATGGAATAAAATTTTCAAAATCAAGCATAGGTAAATGAATGTTGCGTATGGGGATAGAGAGGAGTGTGGTGTTAAGGTGGATTGGGGTGGGGATACCTTAAAAATTACCAAGAAATAGGAAAATATTTGTTGGAAATTGATGCAAACAAGAGGACTTGTACCAAGTTTGCTTCGATGAGGGTTCCCTTTGAGGGGGCGACTATTGTTGTTGATGCAAGCATGGATGAGAAACATGGAGTAGCAGTTGTAGGCTACGCTGTTTCCGACCGAGGAGGAAGCATAGTGGGGGCGGGTTCAAGAAGAATTAGATGCCCGGGTACGGTAATGGAGGCTGAACTTATGGCGGCGTAAGAAGGGATAACAAAGGGCATGGGAATGGGACTGTAAAGATTTAGAGTGTGGTTCGATTCTATAGATGCAGTGGCAACAACTATTAGTAGACAGGAATGCTACAGTCCTGAAGGAATGGTGTTGCAACGGATCTGGGAAGTAATGAATGATAGTTTAGTCAGGACTATCAATTACATTCCTAGAACGAAGAAAAATGTGAAGGCGATGCAATCCCCAATTCCCCAAGATTAGTTAGGGGTTGATATCTCACATTGGGTGAAGGAATTAACCTACTGATATATATGTTTTGTTGCTGTATAAGTGTAGGTGTTCCTTTGTTCAAAAAAAAAGTGGGTTCATTTTTTTTTATCGGTAAATGTTAGTTGTTAGTAGTTAGAAGTTAATTACACTAAAACCCCAAACACTCCAAGAATAAACTCCTAGTCAACCTTATATCTCTCATCTCCAATTCGTTCCCAGAAGGAATCGAACCCGGGTCACTCACTCAAGTGAGGAGCCCGGTGGCCAGGTGAGCTAGCTCACCTGGTTAAAAATCACTTTCACACAAAATCTACTCTTGTTTTTAAAGTGTGCAAAATGCAACCGTAACATTAACTTTGGAATGGTGGAAATACATGATTATAGTGTTAAAAACATTCGCTTCTCTTGAAATAAAATTATAAATCCAAACTTAAATTACTTCCCGTTTAGTGATTATTTGTATATTTATTTTATTCATCCATCCCAAAATTATTTGCGCATACTAAAAAAATATTAATTATTGTTCATATTCAAAATAATATAAATATATTTACCCACATATATATCAATAATTTACTTAAAAAAATCTTTTACCATATGTGTCCAATTTAACATACAAAAAATCTTGAAATTAAGAAAATATGTACTTTTAAATTAATAAACACATGATATCATATTATAAAAAAATTTGCCCCTTTTAGAATTAAATTCTACATGTGGAGTATATATATCATCCTCATTGGAATATATTCTATATGAAAATAGTTCACAATAAATTTATCATGAAATTATTTTAAAATATCAAATATTAAACTAAAAATATCAAATTATTCATCAGGAGTATTAGAAATATGGATAAAATATCAATAAAAATCAAAATATCATACTATTAATCCAAATTTTAATACTTTTAATGAGATTTTTAGGAGCTTGTCCTAGAAGAGAAGGGTAGCCCAACTTGGGCCCACACTCGAAAGATAAATGAGTGTTCATTTTTATGGTGATTAAATTATTAATATCATACTCTTAATTTTAAAAAGTAAAATATAAAAGAAGGTTGTGGTTGTGATAGATGATTGATTGAGGATGATGATTATAAAATTAAAGAAGCATAACTAAATGGAGTTATAATTAGTTTATTTCAAAAAATAATAATATTATACATCTATATATATATATATTATTTTCATTAACCACTATATATCATATATTTATTCTCATTTTCATTTTGAAAAATTTTCAAATCATGTCAAGGTAACTTAATTAGATATAAGATTTGAGCAATCATAATTTTATTATTTAGTTTTGATACTGTATTTCATATTTTCACTTTAAGGAAATTGTGGATTAATGACTGAAATTAGCGATCATCATATAATCAATCACTAATTTGATCACTACAAAAAAGGGGGTAATTAACGAGGGAATTTAGAGAGGGGAATCTTACCCTCGTTAATAACGAGGGAAAAAATTAACGAGGGATTTAACGACAGAAAATAAAACCCTCAGTAATACTGAGGGAATTAACGAGGGAAAACAAACCCTCTTGAGTTGGCGAGGGAATTAACAAGGGAAAGAAACCCCTACCTAATTAACGAGGGTCACGCCCTCGGTAAACTCAAACCGGTCAAAGGTGAGGACCCATGCATTCCCTCGGTACTCAGCGATTTATCGGGAAGGTAAGAGAACGATACCCTGATCTACTAAACTACTGGAAGACATGGAACAAAAGAGATGGGAGGGTACCACCTTGGGATAAGGCGATATGGGATGCACTGTGTGCATATTGGGAGCTTCCAGAAGTGAAAGCTAAAAGCGAGCAGTGCCGGAAGAACCGATTATCTCAAGCTGGAGGATCAGGTGGGATAGCAAAACATAAGGGAGGAGCAAAAGGATCCGCTCAATGGAGCGAAGATTATGTAAGTAAATTTTAAATAAATATCGATATTATTTGTGAATTTTTACATACATATTAATTAACATATATATTCAAAATAAAGGAAATGAAGCATCAACGCCGTCCTACTGAATGGGAAATCATGCAGCATTACCACCACTTAGGTGATGGACAGTATACGTATGGACGCATAGTTGATGATGTTGTAAGTATTTCTTTATTATTTAATTAGATAATATATTTTTGATTTATTTTATTATTTAATTAATAATTTTCGTTTGTACAGCATGAAGTGGAGAGAGAGGCTAATGAAATGGAAGCGACCTCACAAGATGGAGAATCACAAATTGATATCTCCCAGATGTACGTCCAAAAAGTGGGGAAACAACATGGAAAGATTAAAGGTCTCGGTCAGCTGGGTAAGACGAGACACATTACATTTGGGCCAGGTTCGTCATCTCATGGTACATCTATTGGAAGTTATAGTCAGATTGATGTCGACCGTATAATTGCACATGAACGTGAGGCAAGACGAAATGAAGTACATGATGTGCAACAGAATGTGAATCGTCTTGAACAGATGTTCACCATGTTTATGTCGGGCGCTCAGGGAAACTTACCGACCGGTGCTACTTTCCCTCATTATCCTCCCAATGCTCCCCCTCCGGCCGGTAGGTATAATGATCCCCCTCCTATTCCTGTTCCTACTCTTAGTAGTCAGCATCGCTCTCGACCTACCAGTAGTGATCATCATCACTCTCGACCTACCGGTCATCGCCCTCGATCTTCCGTTCATCACCCTCCATCTCCCGGTGTTTATTATCCCACTTTCTCAGATGGTCGTCATCCCCACAGTACTGATTATAATGATGTTGATGATGATGTTGATAATATATAGTGTTGACTGATATTTTGTTGTTTATGTTTGAGATATTTTGTGACTTGTTTAGGGTTTATGAATATTTTCTAGAGATGATCGAATTTTCAAATATTGTGTATTTTTTAGACAATGACTTTATCGACATCGGCTATTATTATATTAGCTATATTATCGAATATTATGTATTGGCTCTCTACGTTATTATTATATTTAATTTTATGAAGAATATTGAAAACGATAAAAACATGTGTATATACGTGTAAATAAATAGTGAAAATTATTACACATATAACTATTTTAGAATTTTGTGGAGAATATTTTAATTAGAACAATAAAAATAATGTATGTAATAAGTAGAACCCAAAAACTATACATATAACTATTTTATAATTTAATTTAAATGATCAAGAAATATGAATATGTAAAAAATACAAA
Organism: Prunella vulgaris; assembly: GCA_026898435.1. NCBI lineage: Eukaryota > Viridiplantae > Streptophyta > Magnoliopsida > Lamiales > Lamiaceae > Prunella > Prunella vulgaris. The sequence goes on from JAPKLY010000089.1 coordinate 86,372, forward strand.
AATAATTATTTTAGTATTTTAATAAAAATTAATTCATTAAACTAATTTTCAATAATAATTTTCAATTTTATATCTAGTTATAATAATTGAATACTTAGATATACAATAAAGAATTTAAATATATATTATAAATGAATAACATAAATATAAAATGCAATTACATATATAATACATATATAATATAGTTGAAAAACATAACGAATGACAAGCCTAGCTCAAACGGTTAGGCATTACACATATATACCAAAGGTCGCGGATTCGAATTATATGGAGGGTGAAATTTCGCCCATATATATGCACAGGGGATGAAATCCGCGCGGGTTCGAAACCTGGGAAATCATTTTTTTTAAAATAAAAGAGGAGGCGAGGGGCCCTGCCCTCGCTAATTACCTTTCCGCGTTTTCCCTCGTTAGCCGCCGTGTCAGATCTGCCGAGGGGGCCGCCCTCGTTACTGGCGAGGGCCCAGACGAGGGTTTTAATAAGTGCGTTAACGAGGGAATTTTTGCCCTCGTCTTATTAGAACCCTCGTTAAATCCCTCGTCTTAAATGCATTGGCGATGAGCATTTTAACTAGGGTTTTTTTCCCTAGCCATTACCCTTGTCAATTTGATTTCCCTCACCAATTCCCTCACTTATACCCTCTTTAAATTTACATTTTTTTGTAGTGGATGAATTAGCAATCGTTTTAGTAACCGACAGTAAAAACACTCACTAATCTCATTAAATTAACAAGTGCTTGGGACATCGGTCACAAATCGAACACGATTTGCAGGCGTCTTGGCGGTTGTTAAACAGAAGATCGATCGATGACTTTTGATTTGAACTTCCGACTCTACAATTGATATGCCGGCGATTCTAAATTTTACGTTTGAATTTTTGCGTCGTCTCGTAAACAGACTAGCTCAGATTTCACAATCTACCTTCCACTAGCAAGATGATTCATATTTGTCGAACCACAACATTTTTATTCTGTATGAGTTTGCTCATTTAAAAAAATTAATAAATCGCATGTACTAACTTCATTTCCTACGTACTTTATTTCATCTAAAAAATTTCTAGAACCTTCAATAAATTAGTCATGTGGATTATATATGCATAACCTCTTCGGCGATATTAAATTTGTTAATATTTATTTAGCGATTCCAATATATCATACGTAAGACTAAGTGTCTCTTAATGTATACATTCATTTAACAATTTGAAATTATTTATATTAGTAAGTGTAGATTAATTATATGAAATATCATGATTTAATTATACTAAAAATTTTACAATGTTATTTATTTTTAATGTAATCAACTCATGATATTTTTCGGTGCATGTAATCAATTTACACTTTTCCGTGTAAATAATAATCTAAAATATTGAGTAAGTACACTGTGCATCAAATGCATTTGAGACCTTTCCTAGTAAGTCTCTTGTGAACAGGTGCACGTTGCAATTCAAGTGTATTTTTAAAAAGATACACTATTTATTACTAAAAAGTCACACATATTATTACTGAAAAGTTACACCATTAAAAATAAACTTTTCAATAGTATTTTGTGTAATTTTTTAAAAATACACTTGAGTTGCACGGTACATTTGGTGCATACAAGACTAACGCTAGAAAATTAAATGCAAATACTCCATCTATCCCACAGGAATTTGCAGACTTTTCTTATTTGAACATTCCATACAAATTTGTACACTACTAAAAAAGAAAATATTTATTTGTGTGCAAACTCACAAACATATACACATATTTACATATATATCATTTTTCTTTAAAAAAGTATCATCCGGTAGGATGATTCCTATCGGACGGAGGGAGTAGTATTGAAAATGATCTAGCATGATTGAACAATATTAAAAATCGAGAGTAAATATTATTGAAAAGTCAGTTAAGTCGGTCCTTAACCGACTCGATTTATACCAAAATGTTAAAAAAAAGAGTAGTAGTCGGTTTTTAGAGTTGACTAGGCCGTCTAGGTGCCGATTAGGAAGTTTTCAATTAGGTATATTTCTTCTTTTTTAAGTCGTCTAGGAGCCGACTACATACGCTGGTCTAGTTTAAAAGTTTATAATATTGTATTGTCATTTTTTTAGATTTTTTTTTCTTATTGTGTTGTCATTTTTAATATGTACAACTTAAAAGCTTGAAATCTGAACTAATATGTGTCATCTTTTTATTATAAATAATGGCTTTGAAGAATTTTGAGTTTCACATTTGTTATTAATTACTTATAATTTTAATATTAAAAGGTGGTGATATTACTTTTTATTATTTTATTTAATATTAATTTATTAAATAATTAATTATATTTATCATTTAAGTGCTTCCTATTAGTCTCTAACTAGTTGTTTTAGACGCTAAACCCTAGTGGTCCAACCGACTAAGCGAATTTTGGAATATTGATGAAAAATTAAAGAATTTCAAACCACATCTAAAATCCGAATATATAGAAGAAGTGAAATTAATTTATTTGTAAAATTTCCTAATATTCTCTTTATTTGTGGAGTTAATTAGTTGTCTCATGGATTTGCCAACTTCATCTTGCAAAGAATTGAGAACCAACAAAAACATGATTTAATGAAAATGAAATTGATGTGAGCAGCTTCTGAATTTCTACAATGAAAGCATTTTACCTTATCTAAAAATATGACTTTGTAGAAGAACGTGAAAAGAATTTATTTGTGTAATAGAGAAGCTAATTTTGACAATAGAAATTAAGATACATGAAATTATTTTTTCTATATTTGTACTTTGTATTTTCCAATGCAGATAAACTGACATGCACATGAAGGGTAAAATAACAATTAATACTCCCTCCGTCCATGAAAATTGGACTACTCTTGCTGTGCACGGTTATTAAGAAAAATAGATGTTGATGTATAAAAGTGAGTGTATTAGTATAAAAAAATATTTAATTATTAAAAAAGTACTTGATGTGATGCGTAAAAGTGAGTATATGTGTATAAAAAATAAAAATAATGATTGTAAATTTTCCATTTTAGGTAAGTAGACCATTTATTGTGGACGACCATTTAAAGCAACGTGGACCATTTATCGTGGACGGAGGGAGTATTTATTAATAATTAATTATTGAACAACAAGTAAAATAGGAAAATAAAAAAATCGAATAGGATAAATAGAAAATGGAAAAAATATGCAACTTTTTATTTTTCATATCCCAATCAGTAGGCTATGTACGCAGGCCGGCGGAAGTCCGTATTCTGTATTTAATTACACTTGGGTAATGGTCATAAATACGTACACCTCGCACACTAAACTGACAGATATACCCCTATACTCAGTTTTATAGTCAACCAACCCCCCCAATAATCAAACCCTTAATTAATTAAAACTTAATTAGATGCCTTACTTTCACATGGTCCCTCAAAAAATCACTAATTATCAACATAATTGAAACAGTTTTAACCACTTGATGATGCAGTTGAGTGTGCCCACTTTAATTTCCCTTGAATAATGAGTTAAAAAAATAATTTAGAATTATTGAGAGGTGATTAATTAATTTGGGAGTTTATTCTAATTAATTACCGGAAATTATGTTGTTGGAATTTGAACTTTTTTATTATTATTCTTTTGGATGATAATGTAAATGGGTTGGCTTTTATTAATGCTTCGTGTTGTCTAAAGAATAATTTCGAACTATTAATTAATAATAAGTTTTCTATTATTATTGTTATTGTAATTAAATTAGTGTTGTATATATGACTTAATTATGCACACTCTTTCAACAATTGAGTACTACCCCAACCCCAAAAGTTTGCGATACTTTTGGAAACAACTTTTAAAGAAAAATATAATGAGTAGAATGTGTATGGTGGAGATTGTAAGGTAAAGATTTTAAAGGTGGAGATTTAAAAAAAAAAATTTATTTTAGGAGTGCAAATTTTTATGGGACAATCTAAAATGGAAAGTATGCAAACTTTTGTGGAACAGAATTAATAAATTTTTATATTCATTTACTAATGTGAATAAATAATATTAATATTTTATTATAATATTTTATACACACAAAACACATTAAAATGTGAAGCGGTAAAAATTTAATGTAATAATATTGCTAAATAAGTATATATTATTTTTTCACTAAATAAAAATTCATATTGTGAATAAGTGTTTCCATTTAATAATTTGTATTTAGACTCTAAACAGTTTATAAAATATTTAGAGCTTATAACGTCCCCTAAAATATTTGATAACTGAAAAAAAAAAATATTAGGATACCCTAACTTATTTACCTCACGACCTTTACCTTTAACCACCCGCCACCACTTCTCAATCCCTACCTCAAGATAATTAAAAAAATCTATTAAAATTATTTTATTAAAAAAATTATGATTAATCATATATATATATATATATATCAAACACAACTTCGTATGCACAAGAATGACATATACTTGGATTTTAAGCTATATTTGATTTTGAATTTTAATTTTGTTAAAACACATAGTACACTCTGAACTATGTGTTCTTTTGTAGTTGGGATATCATTAATTACTTCATAGAGTATATGTCAATGATTACTTCTTGGGGTATCACAGTTACTTTTTAAGGCATTACTGATTATTTTTTAAGATATTACTGATTGACATAATTTTTTTATTTAAACTCAAGTGCATATCATGCACATAGTGCATAGTAAAATAACAAATTAGTCAAACACTTCAACAACTTATAAACTATTTAAAAATAACGTCCTATAAATTCTTTAAATAATTTATAAGATGTTAGAAACCTATAAAATATATAAAATAAATTTATTCTAACACCCTCTTATACATGAGAGTATATTTGAATATGTAATCATCACATATGCCTTTCAAAAAATATGTGATCACATAGGTATGTAGCAAGACAATAAAATTTTTTTAGTACATTGCAGTAATTTGTGTCTACAAATAAAGCAATTTAGAAACCTAGCCTAACCTTAAATATTTTTACTTTGGACAATAATATTATGGCTAGTTAGAAATTTATTTTCTTTAATTTCTAGGTATATATATATATATATATAATCTTGAACCCTATAATTAATTAATTTGTGGGGTGATTTTTATAGAGGATTGCGATGTAACAGTGAACAATTAATAAGTTTGTCTCATATTTTGTTTGATATGCATCATATATATAAACAATGTCGTCTAATTAGATACACACATCTAGGGGATTAGTAAAATGTTGAATGGCTCCTATTCAAAATATATAATCTATTGCCATCTTTATCAGCTTCAATATTTTTAAGTACAATATGATGATTTTGGCCGTACCTAGGCTCAACAAGTGTGTGTTCTTTTCATGACAATATTGTCTCGTAATATTGTAAAAAAATCAAATTCACATTCAATTAAAAATAATATTATATTTCAATTAAAATTAGTATCACATTTATTTCAATGTGATATTTCAGCTCTGTTTTTTTATCTTTGATTTGAAAATCAAATCAAAATATAAAAGCACAGGGGAGTATCCCTCTGTCCCGCAGGAATTTGCACACTTTCCTTATTTGGACGCCCCACACAAATTTGCATATATACTACTAAAAAATGAGGTATTGATTTACATGCACACTCACAAACATATACACATATTTATTCATATATCACTACTTTTCATATAAAACTCATTTTTCTTAAAAAAATGTGTCGGTCCCGTAGGGTGCAAATTAATCCTATGGGACGACAGAGGGAGTATCATATTTCAGTTTAATTTGGTGTAATATTTCACATGCAACAATTTCATTTTTTTTTAATTTATTTTTTTATAATTGGTACGCAAGAGATTTTTTTTTTCTTTTATATTTTTAAAGTACAATATTAATATCCTTTATTTTGATGACATAGATTATATATATATATATCTTCAAGATTACTTGCTTCCACGTGAAGTTACAAAAAGATATACGTACACAAACTTTTGTTTTCCAAGGTAAACGCAGCAGCCTCTACCTCAAACATTAACCTTTGCAACAGAGTTATTTACATATGTAAGATTTAATTAATTTATTAGGTTAAATAATGAAAAAACAATTAACAAATTTAATTTTTTTACTTAAACAAAGAGTTTTTACTTAACTTTTAATATTTAATGTTGATTGTAATAATACTCACAAAATTTTGGATTGCAAATTAAATCAAAATTTAGAATCTCCAATTATATGTTGATTCCACTTTATTATTAATCAAATTCGAAATAGAGACATAAAGCAGCGCGTTCTCCGGTCCAAAGGGCAAGGGGATCAAAAGTTGCCCGACGACACGTGGCGTGATACCAGCCGCTAGATTCTCATGCAGATGGCCACCACCTTTAGATCACTCCTAGTACTTTTGATGATCATCACGGAGGGAGAGAAAGAGACATGGAGAGTGAGAAAGTGTATATTTCACTATTTCAGTGTGTGTAGTGCGTGAGAGAGAGTAAAAGCTGGTGGAGCTGCCAAATTAACACTGAAAGAGTTGAAACAAAGGAATAGTGATAAAATGGTGGTTTTGTGAATAATCTCTAATTGGTAGAGAGAGAGGAAGAGAAAGAATTGCTTTTTGGGAGGCCATGGCGGCGTGGCAGACCTGTAATTCTGCGTCTTAAATGCAAACAACACAGCCACAGACTTGAAGAGCCGATTAATCCCTGTCCCCCATAACCCCAAAAGTCATCGCCCCCCATCCCCCCCCCCACCCCCCCCTCCTTCCTTTTTACCCCTCTCTTCTCTATTAATTCCCCCATTTAAAATCAAAAAAAATTCCGGATGTTTGTGAGATCAATATCCCAAAAATATGATCTTTGATTTTCTTATTTCACATGCAAACTCATAGCAGCAATTATATTCCTCAGAAATTGTCTGTCTCAAAACCCACATTCCAAGATTCCCAAAAACGGTATCCCCAGAAGGAATTAACCCTCCCCTTTTCCCCCCTTTCCAAGCTGTAGCCATTTCGTGCTATGGAATTAACCCCACAACCAGAATGGCCGGCTTTTTCTCACTAGGCGGCGGTGGTGGAGGAGGAGGGAGGGGGACCAACCCCGATCAAGAAAGCAGCAGCCACCACAACAACCCACCTTCGGAGCTCAACCCCGAGAGCTGGTTTTTGTACCGAAATGAGGAGATTCCATACAGAGGTTTCGAGCTGTGGCAGCAGCCGCCGCCGCAGGCGGAGAACTTCCTGCAGCGGCCCGCGCTGCAGGATCTGTACGCGTCGGCGGGGGGGCTGGCGGTGGGGCCGAGCCGCGGCAGCGTATTCAGCGGGGCGGAGGAGTCGCCGAGATCGGGGTTTGTGATGATGAGGAGCAGCGGGGGAGGGATAAGCTGCCAGGACTGCGGGAATCAGGCGAAGAAGGATTGTGTGCATATGAGGTGTAGGACGTGCTGCAAGAGCCGAGGGTTTCAGTGCCAGACGCATGTGAAGAGCACATGGGTGCCCGCCTCCAAGAGGAGAGAGAGGCAGCAGCAGCTCGCCGCTCTCCAGCAGAATCAGGAGAGAGAAAACCAGAGAGACAGCGCCAAGAGGCAGAGAGATAATCCCACTTCTTCCAACTCTCTTGTGTGCACCCGTATACCTACTTCCACTTCAGGTAACACCAAATGCAATCATTCATTGTTGTTTTATGTTTCTTGAATTCTGAGTCTTAGATTAATGTTACAAATCAAGAGAGAGAGAGAGAGGATTTGTTTTGTTAGAATTAATTCTTTGTTTTCTGTATTTCATGTCTACTGTTTTGTAGTCGCTAGCTACATCACATGATGAGAAAAAACAAAACCCCTCCCCCCTTTTCCGCTTCAATTTCTATGTGCATATATATTTTTATAAATTCCTTGATTTTCAATGCACAAATTGAGAATTTTAACGATTTGTTGGGCAATTTTTATGAAATAAAATAAAAAAAATGCCACAGATTATGTTTGGCAAATTACCCCCGTGACGATTGTGTTTGGCAAATTAAATCGACTGCTATTGAGAAATCCCATCAACTGTTTTATGTTACTTTCCTTTGAAATTAAATCCAAGAAAACTACTGTTTTTTGGTATTCTTGACAAACTAATCACAGTAGATACCCTTGTCCCTCTCTCACTCTAAAATCTCTCTATAAGTGTGTGCATGTTGTATAACATATGTGCATGTTTGTAGGTTTAGAGGTGGGGAATTTCCCCCCGGAGGTGAGCGCGGAGGCGGTTTTCCGGTGCGTAAGAGTGACGGCGGACGAAGCGGAGGATCAATACGCATACCAAACGGCCGTCAACATTTCCGGCCATGTTTTCAAGGGAATCCTCTACGATCAAGGCACCGAGAACCAGTACATGGCGGCCGGAGAGACCTCATCCGGCGGCGGGGGCAGCGTCAGCCTCGGCGTGCACCAGCTCAACTTAATAGCTGGCACTTCCGCCACCGCCACCTCCGCCCCACAAACCACTTCTGCCGCCGCCTCCACTTTTCTTGACCCTTCTTTATTTCCAGCTCCGATTAGCAGCTTCATGGCCGGTACGCCATTCTTCCAACCACCAAGATCTTGATAAACAGAAATAATTAAAAGATCAAATTTCCTCTCATTATTATCTTTCTAATTTCACTAATTATGGATTTATGTAAGAAAAAAAAAAAACCATAGGATTTATTTTGTATTATTGTTGTTGTAAATCCCATTCAGCTGATAAGGAATTATAACTAGCTAAAATATATAGAATCAGGGGATTATTGTGTCTGAATTTTTGTTCAAATTAATTAATCTTTATGCATCAGTTAAATTTTATTCTTTTTCCAAAATCCATCAAGATTTTCTGTTACATAATAGTGTAATATTTTTTGTTATATATATCATGTAAATTTACATTGCATTATAATATGCATTCATCAAAATTTGCAAATATGAGAATATATAAGCCCTAACACTTGAATTTATTTGATATCTCAATTGATGAACTAGAATTAATAATATACATATATATATATATATATACAAAAAATCATATCTATTAATTCATTGAATTTCTTTCAATATTTTGAATTAGCCATGCAGAATTGATAGTATCTCAAAATGGAAAAAATTCCATACCTTCTCTCTACACATGTATAGTTTTATTTTTATTTTTGTGACTTGTTATCCATCACTTGCCAACAGTTTTTCAAATGAATTATGCATATTTATAGCAAGCTGGCTGCATCGATTTTTTAAAGCAGTTGCAGGTGCATTTTAACCAAAATATTAATTATCAATTTTTCATGCACATTTTTTGTAAAAGAACAAATTAAAATGTATGATTTTATTAATTATATTCATCAAATCTAAAATTGGCACCTGTGAGTGAAAACAGAAGATATTGGAATCATTTCTTGATTCAGATAAATACACACAATATATATTTTGCTCGTCAATTTTTGGATGTAAAATTGACCTAATTAATTACTATAGTTATTCTATCTCTGATCTTCCCAATTGAAGAATTTTTTTTGAAATATTCAACTTCATATATAGTATGGTATATTAAGTTTTCTGGTGGAAAGGATAGTAATAATCTCTGATGAATCAGACCTCTCACAGATTTTACACTTATTTTCTTGTTAGGTTTTAGAGCGTTTCAGTGAAAATATATATATATATAGATGTACGTATAAATTAAATAACATTTTCCAAATATAGGTACAGTATATATGTCTGGCAGAATAAATATTTCTAATCTTAACCGAGGGTTAATCTAGAATTAAAGATAATATTCTATCTATGAACGTCGTGCAAGAGTACTACGTTTGACAGCTTTTTGGGAGGTCCAATGAGTGGACAATGCTCTTAGTGGGAATTGAATTGGGAATATTAGACGAGCCTAAGCTACGATACCATGAAATAATTTTGCCTGATCTAAAAATTCGAACTTGTAGATAGGCGTAGAATCAATATATTCTTTTAATTTTTTTAATAGAAATTGGTTGCAGTTAAACTCAAGATAATAGAAGAGCTATTAATTATATATGGGTAAAATAAACAAATTAATGTTATTGTGAATTTTATTTGTATTTTATGTGTAATTAACAGTTTTAGTTTGGTAATAATATTTTATTAAAAAATAACTAAAGCTACGCACGGTGAAACTGATTAACTAGATCGGCTTTTGAAAACATAATAACCTCTTTACGTATATTGCAATCTAATATGTACTTTTGAATCATTGTAAATAAAATGATATTTAAATATTATATAAATATATATATATATATATATATATTTAAATATTATATAAATATATATATATATATTTTGTTATTCGAATCAATTGACGTATTTTGTTCCCACCCGGAAATGAAGATTGATTAATTATTAATTGTCACATTTCAACACATTTTTGTCAAATAGGTCGACATTTATTTTCAAATATATCAGGTGAATCCTCACGTTGGTTTGTATTGCAAATTAAAGAAATAAAAGTAAATTTTAGATTTTATTTGTGTCATATTGAGAGAAATCTGAAGATTTGCTTGCAACTAATCGTTAGTATTTGTACCTTTAATTAGTTAAAAAATAATAATATTATTGTCTAAAAGTAAATATATAACGTTTATAAAAACTTGATACGATCGAACACAGTATATGTTTAGCTTATTATTTGTGCAAAACCATGCACATGTATCCTCATATGTACATCTACGTAAATTTAAGTTTATGGTAAAATTGGTGTATATGTATATCTGCCATTTATTTAATATAATATTATTTTTTCTTACCTATAGGAATTTATATATTTTTTAATTTGAATGTCCTATAAAAATTAAATCTTTTCACTATTATTTTACATGCATATTCATATATGCTATTATTATATTTAAAAATATTTTATTTTTAAACCACATAAAAATATTTTAAGAGTGCAAATTTTATAGAATGGAAGAAATAATATTATTTAATAAAATTAATACTAATAAAATAACTTTTTTAAGTAAATAAACTTACACTAATTAATGCATGAAGGAATAGATATGTATATAGTTTTTTTTTTTTTTTTTTGCGATACATCATTAATTTAATTATTTAATTATTCACGTGGGAAGTTGATTAATAGCATGTATAATTAAAAGTTAAAACATAGTGAAACCCAAAAAAAAATCATCACTTATAGTTAAAAGCTGATCGTTAAACCTACCAGTCACCTGGAAAAGAGAAGCTTGAAGAATCATCAGTGGATACTTTCATATTGACTAACAAAAATAATTGTGACTGACAAATTAAATTAATTAATAATATTATTACATAAAACAAAACAAAAAAAAAATCAAATAATTGTGATTGGAGGATGGCAATAGTATCACCTGTGGTCATTTGATTATTTCAATGTCTAGGGTTCAGCTTTATACAAAAATGATATCTATCAAGTTTTTTTATTCATAGTCGACAAAGAGCGCATGTAAGATCAAATCAAGCCTACATATGTTTTTTTATCAGATCAAAAGAAAATTTTATTCACACGTAAAAGTAATTACAGAAAATACTTGGAATTTCGATAATTACAAGCCTATATATATATGTATATAAATAATACTAATTCAATCATATAGTAATATATATGGTGTAATTTAAAACACATATTACGCGTACATATGAGCACGGAGAAACCCTCATATATGAGCCCTAATAAGTATCACATTCTACACGAGATCTAGAATTCTCTACCTACCTTTTTGCCCTGCTTTGATCACCAAGATCTTGTATTTTAATTAATTATACCATCGTATACTTGGGTTGATCCTTATAACTATATCCGGTTTAGATAAATTAATTTCATGGTTTTTTTAATACTCTCTCCGTCCTCTTATAAGTCGATCGTACCTTTTGGACACGAGTATTAAGAAGTGTATAAAAATATTAATATAGTACATGTGATGTGACGGGGAAAAATGAAAAAGTAATGAGAATCGTGTTAAAAGTATTGAAAATAATAATAAAGAAGTGAATAGTAATTACCAAAAAATGTAAAAAAAAAAAAACAAATTAGCAACATATAGTGGGACGGATGAAAATGACAAAATAAGCAACTTATTGTGGGACGGGGAGAGTAATATTTAAGTTTTAAATAAATTAGTTTCATATCTTTTTATCTCAGATAAAGATAATTTATTCCTTTCAAAAGAACATAATTACATACAAGATATATCTACATTTCTTAGAAGAAATGAAAACAAGATGCTCAAATGGTATCAGCTTAGGATTTTCATGCCAATCTTTTAGAGAATTATTACACAGAATAAGATTTTTCATCAAAAGCCAGCTTCAAATTCTTGTTTTAATTTCCTCCAACATCTTTGCCACTCCAAACTCTCCACCTTCAAAACAACATTTATTTTTCTTTTTCCACAATACCTACACCACACATTCTCATACAACTACCACAATTTTCATCCCTTTCTTCCGATCTAAAAGGCCCGAAAAGAGAAAAAAGTAATCAATAATTAACCCGGTAAAGTGGTATATGTTTTAAACCAATCTAAACAAACCTTCCATAAATTCATCACCACAGGGCATCTGATGAAAAAATATTCCGCAGTCTCCTCCATTGATCCACATGCTAAGCACTTTGTCTCATGTCCTATTCTCCTTACCAAGTTGTCTCGAGTTGGAAGTCTATCATGAATTAATTTCTTTCAAGGGAATAATCTTACTCCACACAAGCTGAAACTCTTTTTTCTTTTCAAAGTTTAATCTTCTCCTTCCCAAGTTGTCTCGAGTTGAAAGTCTATCATGAATTAATTTCCTTCAAGGGAATAATCTTACTCCACACAAGCTGAAACTCTTTTTTTTTTTCAAAGTTTAATCTTCCAACACATCCATCCAAATGGAGCCTAATTTACTTGGAGAAGGTAATTATTTATGTGTGAAATTCATAAATTTCAAATTCATTCATTCTTGAAGGATTAGTTTCACAACTAAAATACACACAAAATATATTTTTTGAGATACGTATAAAAAATGTATGAAATAAAAATTTCTCTTGATACCACTTTTACAATAAACCCGTTTGAAATCACCTTCCACGGCAGTTGCTGATTTTTGTGCTCCTAAATTTTTGGTTCATAGTTTTTATTAATATCTGAGTTTGTTCGAATTTCTTTAATAAATGATCAATTAAGTTTTATATTATATAGAAATATATATATTGAGCAAATATTTTTTCTTTGAATCTAATTTGATTTATGTATTTTGTGTTGACTGAATGAAAAATTGGAAATCTATTATTTTATCATTAACTTTTCGAACTCTTTAATTTGCCTCAAGTATACATATGCAGCAAGGCCAACCAACTTGCACTGTGCGCATGAAAATACATATTTTTCTTATTTTAATTAATTATATATATGTTGACGAATTAAAATATAAGTTTTATCACCCCAAATCAGTTTCTATAATTGTATAATAAGAACAATGAAGTGACTCCATAAATACTGATAAAATGAAATACTATTCCTCCGGTCGCACTATAAACTTCTCATTCATTTTTAGATAATTATTTTTTACGTTTTAATTCTATTTTTATTACTTTTTACATTAAATACATTACTTTTGTCTTTTTTAATCATATCATTTGCATTATAATTATTCTTTATTTTTTTTATTTAAACCAAAGCAAGAATCTCCCTTATAGATAGGACAATTTGTTGAAGGGAAGAAAGAAAAAGATTTTGTACTTTTGATAAATGTTTGTTGTGGGCTGCAAATGCAATAAAAAAGGGAAGACACTGCATGAATGTTAGTCCCCCTTTGATGGTAACATGTAGCCGAAAGAAGCTGATATCATGTCATGTCATTTCATTAAAAGAATTTTGGCTTTCCCAATGTAGAGGAAACCTACGTACAAACCTATATATATATATACTTTCTCTCTCTCTCTCTCTATATATATATTATATGTACGTATATATATTTTACTATTACAAGAATATCAATATGATATGATGATTAATGTCTTCACCTTTAGTTTCTCGTATCCCCAACACCTCCTCCTCGAGCAACAAAACCAAAAGCCATCTCACCTCGTATTCTATTCAATTCAATTCAATTCTTCTTCAACACATATTTTCTAACACATTGACCGTGTTCATTTTGTTATTATTATATACTCCCTCCGTCCCGGAGGTTTTCACCTTTGGGACGTCATGACTTTTAAGAAAAGTAGAGTGTTGTGTAAATTTATATTATTAAAATAATAAGATTAGTTGGATTGTGAGGATAAAATTAAAGTAATAGTTTTCATTTATAGGATGTGAAAACAATTGTGGAACGGACGAAAAGGAAAGTGTGAAAACAATTATGGAACGGAGGGAGTACTATAATTAATTAATTAAGTGGAGTAGTTAAATATCGATTATGTGTGTCATTAATTCCCTAATTTAAATCGTGTTCTACATTTTTCAATTAATTTTATCATCTTGTAATTCAAGGACTCTCTTCTGTAAATATTATACATGATCATTTGTTTTTTAACATATTTTTAGGGGCGTTTAGTATAATTGTAAGGAATGAAAATGGTATAAAAATGAAAAGAGTATTAAATTTCAAACACACTATGACTTTAATTATCATTACTCACCTTCCAAAAGTGTCAATCAAATAACCCCTTAGAAAAATTGGATTAAATAAGAGAATTTTGGGATATTGTTCCATTATTTAAGAATAATGTATTTATTTGTGAGTATAATGCAACCCAATGTAGGTGAAATAATTATGTGGTGGTTGAATGACGAAGAAAAATTAATGCTGATAAATATGGAACAGTATATTTTTATGGTCAGTGGAGTACATGTTTACATGATAAATTCGATTATTTTAGTATCATTTTTGGTAATTTTAAATTAAAATGTAACAAAATAAAAATGAGCATAGACTAAATTAGATGATTGTTTTTAATATTTACTTTGTATATGTGTGTGAGGTTGCCCGAGTTATTCAAAGGTTTTTCTCTTTTATAAATCCGTGTTTCATCTTCTATTTTATATTAATTGTTATGTTGTTACACAATTAAGTTATGACATATAATGTGCATTTTGAAAAATTAAAGAAATTTAAGATATATATATATATATATATAGTATATTATATAGCTACAATAGTTCAATTGTAATTCGAATACAGTAGAAAATCTCATACAACGCGAAGTTTAATTTTTAGATTTTGGGTCTGTATACAGTATAATATATATAGCATGATACTCCTCCGTCCCATAATTATTTTCACATTTTTTTTCCGTCCGTTTCACAATTGTTTTCACATCTTATAAATGGAAACTATTACTTTAATTTTATCCTTACAATCCAACTAATCTCATTATTTTAATAATATAACTTTACACAACACTCTACTTTTCTTAAAAATTATGTCATCCCAAAGGTGAAAACACGACGGAGTATTAAATTACCAATAAAAATTGAATATAATAAAATGTGTCTTGTTCAACTAGACTGGGTTATATTTATTTTCTTTTTATATATCCTAAAATAGCACTGCTGTGGTCTTAGTCTTCTTCTATACTCAAAATTGTTGGTTAAATAAAAGAATTTCTTACTCGCTAGAGCTTTAGAATATTTAAACAATAAAAATGATTGATTAGGCACCCAAAAATTTATGTTGATTGTCTAATCATGTATTTGATTGCTGTGTACAGAATTCATTAACTAGTATATATAGGCTTCCCTTTAGCATTGTTTTGCTCCCAAGATTAGACTAGTTAATGCAATAAGTTTTTATTTTCCTTTTATTTATTTGTCTCAAATATTAACTTGGATGTATATTTATGGTTTATTTTTTTTGGGTGACTTACGTATTGGTTCAAAAAAGTAGCTATATTTACAAATTAATTCATAATTTCTCCACAAAAGTATAATTTTTTCCTGCACATAAGCACATTTTTTCTGCACAGAAACCTATTTGTAATTTATGTCAATTTTGTGAACTATTTTGTAATTTTCCTTATTTTGTTCAAAAAAAAATCTCTAAATATTCCTATCTATGGTGAAACCTTTTCTGGTTTTCCCCTTCCCCCCCTCAAATAATTATTGAAATGTCTTAGAATCCTGTAAGTACACAATTATGGTCTGAGGTCTCAAGGGCAACGTCCAAATTTTACGGTGCATAAATTATTTAGATCGATTTTCTAGTTTCATAGGCTCTGTCGGATTTGTTTGGGTCTATATTATATCCACTTATCAACATATAGTAAAGATGCAAGTACTCCTTCCGTCCATAATAAATGGTCTTATTTTTTATACGTGATTTAATGTAATATGTCGTAAGGTATTATGGAGTATTATGAGGTCTGTTTACGAATTTAAAAATTGCATATGAAAATATATATTTTTTAATTCGTATGAACCTCACAGTATCTTATAATATTCTTAAATATATTGCATTAAACTATGTGAAAAAAAACAAGATCATTTATTGAGAATGGGGAGTATATATTATCTCTTCTGCCTGACTACATAATTTTATCTATTCCAACGACATTGAAATCATTGTTAATTCTCCAATTGTTTTCAATGAACATAGCCCAATAAGATCTAATTAATGTTATTTTAATCCTAATTCATATTTCCTCTACAAAATAAACAAAATATGGGTTTTTTCCTTTTCAAACAGCGAGATGGCAAGATGGCGACGATATATGAGAGAAAGATGATGGTGTCTTCTTGTATACAATTGATGTTGTCAACTGATTGGTATTTTTAAATAGTACTGATTGTCTTTATTAAAGAAATATTAATGTATGAGTAAGTCTCTTGTGAATCAAGTGCACCGTACAACTCAAGTGCTTTTTTAAAAAATTACACAAAGTACTACTAAAAATCGGACATGTTATACTAAAAAGAATATTTTTAAAAATACACTTTTCAGTAATAATACGTGTAACTTTTCAGTAATAAATGGTGTAACTTTTAGAAATACACCTGAATTGTACAGTACACCTAGTGCATACAAGACTAAGTCTAATTGTATTCGTTCAATAATATAAATTTTTTGACAAAAACTTGTATGAACCCAAGTTCACGGTGAACTCAGGTTTTTCAAGTATCACTGTCATGTGTATATACTATCAATGTTATATATGTTCACTATCACTGTTATGCATATACACTATCACTGTTAAAAAATCAAATATATTTTTATAACAGTGATAGTATATATGAATAACAGTGATAATAATTACACATGACTGTGATACGAGTTCATGTGAACTTAAGTTCACAAGAGACCTACTAAAAAAAATCACTGAACAATAATTAGTTGTTTCATTGAATAATATTATAATACTCCCTTCATCACATAGAAACTTACAATGAGAGAGGAGCACACATTTTTAAAAAAAAGAGTTGAATAAAGTTAAAAAAGTAATTTTTTAAGGAGTAGTTTAGTAAAACTTTATGTAAAAAATTAAGAACTTAGTTGAATTGTGTATAATGTGGGCCCAAAAAGTAAAAAATAATAATATTTTGTATAAATATGTAAATATCAGTGATGCAAAAATTGGCCTAGGCGGTCTTTTGCCGACCCAATTTCTATAAAATCGACTGTTGATGGGCGAGCCACTCGAGGTAATTCGAAGAATCAAGAGGTCGCCTCTGTAGTGCTAGAGCTCGCCCAGGGCTCACCCCATACCATCATGGAGGTCTCGCCAGAGTTCATCATCACGCAACACTCACAGACCACGCAAGGCAATAGAGCTCGCCCCAGAGATCGCCCGACTCGTCTAAGAGCTCGCCCATGAGCTCGCCCTTAGTCTATAGGATCCCGGTGGTGCGCTCTTTTTCCCTCCGTCCGGTTTATCCACAAGGGTGGTTTACGGCGAGGTTTTTAATGAGGCTCATCTAGTCTAAGGCATTGTGGTAGGACGAGGCATGAGATAGGAAGCGGTGTGGGGAGATTAAGGCGAGGGTAAGGAACCCTCGTCAACACCGGAGGCCATCTAGGCTCGTAAGGTGCCGTCTCACACTCACACACCTATAAATAAGACATCCCTTGTACTATTCAGACAATTCCTCACAAATTCTGAAAA
Source organism: Prunella vulgaris (assembly GCA_026898435.1). Lineage (NCBI taxonomy): Eukaryota > Viridiplantae > Streptophyta > Magnoliopsida > Lamiales > Lamiaceae > Prunella > Prunella vulgaris. The sequence continues at coordinate 104,402 of JAPKLY010000089.1, forward strand.
TATAATACAACTCCCATTACAATATTTCTCTCTCTACTCTCCCTCCTCATATTACATCTAAGAACATAAAATCTTGGATTATTGTTTGATATAATTAATATGTTGAAAAGCCACATAAACGAACACTGTTAATAAATTCTGTCAACAATTTGGCGCTAGAAGGAGGGTGGGCTCGAACCTCCGAATTAAGAAATCTTCAAGAACAAAAATTAGGGTTTGTTGAAGATTTGAAGATTTGAAGGTGTTCTTGACAAAACTCAAGAACACTTGAAGATACACACACATCCTCATCCCCTGAACGAAGAACCCAGATCTCCGGACAGAAACCCGAATTATCGGATTTCGCAAAATCTGCCCGGAACGAGTTTTCAAACGCACGCGTGCACACGAATAAACCGAATTTCGGATAATTCGTTAACACGCGAGTCTAGACGAAAATTCGCACAACTCCACCTAAGCTGGACGACCATCACACCGGCGACCTCCATCACCCCGGCGACCTCGCTCCACTTCGACGCCCTTCAACAAGTTACCCCCTCCGAAACCCAAAAATGGCCAACACTCGAGCCGCCAAGGGACAGACCTCCGTAGCTGCGGGAAGGTCTAGAGGGGGCAATCAAAACCAGGTCGAGGTGGAGACCTCACACCAGGTGGTGGAGACATCACAACCGCCTCACCAGAAGAGCACCGCAGCTCCGCGACCTCAGCGAACTGCGGCGACCCAGGAAGACTTAGCCCCCGCACTGAGGGACCTGGTCAGCAATCCTGACGAGCTCCAACGCACCATCGCGACCCTACAAAGGTTGCAGCAGCGACAGCAGGACGAGCTCGCCCTAGTACCTAGGCGAGCTCCAGCCGCCGAAACCAGGGAGCAGACCAGGCCCACCCAGGGCACCCAAACCAGGGGAGACTACAGCGTACTCCCCACCGAGCAGGAGGCGAGCTCGACACAAGCTCGCCAGCGCAGGGAGAGGACCGGTAAAGCCAAAATGGGGGAGGAGGGTCCCGCTCCTTACACCGGAAGGGAGCCGGCCTACACCGGGGCGTCTGGCACCCACCAATCTCAAAGGAGGGAAGTCCTCCAAGGCCGCCTGGGCCCGAGGTACGAAGAGAATGAGCGTGCGGCAGCCCCAGCTGCATCCCAGGGGGACTCTGACCAGCAGCCGCGCAGGTCAACCCACGAAAGGCTAAGGAGGCCCGCCACTGACCGGCTAGGCCCCCACGGCGGACGCCAATTCCAGCCCGCCACTGAGAGGTCACCCCAGAGTGAGGCACCTCGGGGACGTGCATCCGCGAGACGTACGACCTTTGAGCACCCTCCGCCGGAGGTGACCCGGGATGACGAGCTGGCCTCACTGAAAAAGGCCGTTGAAATGCTGCAAGCACAGGTAGCAGCCAAGTCTGGCGGACCTGACGCCACGACTCTCCCCACCTCTCCATTGGCACCTGTCATCCTCCGCGCACCGGTCCAAAAGAAAATTCAATTCCCCGTGATGTCCGCATACGAAGGCGAATCGGACCCAAAAGTCCACCTGGCCAAGTACGCGGATTTCATGATTTCGGTCGGCGCCACCGACCCCACCCAGTGCCGGAACTTCCCGCTGACCCTAGGGGACAGAGCTCACCGCTGGTTCTCTTCACTCGCCCCGGGGTCAATCTGCTCATTCGGCCAACTCTCGCGGGAGTTCTTGGCCCACTTCTCTGGGTTCGGGTCCTACCTTACCCAGAAGCACCGACTCGCCAACATTCATCAAGGTGAGCACGAGACCGACCAGCAGTACCTGGAAAGGTTCGACAAGATTCTGCTGGAAGGCGAGCCGGTAAGCGACGACACCAAGGTCGTCGCAGCGATGGGCGGACTCAGGAGGGGCACCGACCTCTGGAAGGAAATGCACCTCGCATGTCCCAACACTTATAGCGAATTCCGCCACAAGGCGGGGGTGTATGTGGCTATGCAGGAGGCACTACTGAAAGAAGTTGGTGCCCACGAGGAAAAGAAGCCCTACGGGAAGAAGTCTGGGGGCACCTACAAAGCCCCCCGGAACTTAAAGGCCTTTGGCGAGGGAGACGAGCTCAAAGAAAAGCTCAACCAGGTCCTCACTGCCTCCGTCAACCATGTCTTCACTGTCGTCCAAGGCAAGGCCATGCTGGAGGAGCCAAGGCGGATCCGCCAGGACCGCACGAAGCTCAACCCCAACAAATTCTGTGCCTACCATCAGGCCATCGGCCACTTCACCAGCGAGTGCCGAGATCTCCTCAAGCAACTCTGGAAATTTTACGAGGAGGGGAAATTGGCCGAGTTCGTGAAGAAGGCCCCAGCTAAGAGACCGAGGTTCGAGAGGAGGGCTACCTCCGATGACGAGGAGGGGGAGGCGGACCAACCTGGTCCCCATCACAGACGGAGGGCACCTCCCCAACCTCAGCAAAATATGGAGCCGACTCGGGAACTCTTAGTTCTTGAGGAGGAGATCGGAGCTGCAAGAGGTCTCCGGGACGGGGGATTCTCCATATCCAAGAGAAAGAGGAAGGCCGAGATCCGGGCCATAAATCAAGTCCAGGAAGGCAGCTCCGGCCCCAGGTCCGCCTCACAGCTCGCTGACGAGCTGACATTTTCTTCAGCCGACCTGGAGGGGGTACTGGTGCCCCACAATGACTCGTTGGTGATAACCGCCGACATCATGAACGTCCGAGTTCACAGGCTACTTGTGGACACCGGCGCATTCACCAACATTCTCTTCAAATCCACCTAGGATGCCTTGGGTGATTTTGAGTCGTACCTAGAACCTAGCAATGCTAGGATAGTGGGGTTCGGAGAAGCTGTAACCGTCCCCCTAGGTAGTGTTAGGTTGAGCGTCCAACTTGTATCGTCTGAGGATCCCGCAAGGAGACTGACTAGGCTCATAGATTTTCTAGTTGTCGACCAGCAGTCCCTTGGCCGCCCTTTTATTAATGAATTCAAAGCGGCGTGTTCGACCTACTACTACTGTTTAAAATTTCCAACTCCGAAGGGTGCCGGAACTATAAAAGGTGACCAGAAAAAGGCCCGAGAGTGTTTACTCCAAATCAAAGATGGCCGGGTCAAGAAGTCCTTTACGCAAGTCCACATCCTCGAAGAGGACGTACAAATCAACCAAGGCATTGGACCTGTGCAGGACACACAACCGACACCAATGGAGGACGTGGAAGAAACCCAACTGTTGAGACCTGCGCAGGGATCGGTAGCTGCGCAGGGACAGCAGCCTACTCCCATGGAGGTAGTTGATGAGGCCCCAGGTGGAGGACCTGCGGGAGGTCAAGAACCAACGCCCATGGACGTTGACCCAATCCCTCATGTCACCATGCCATCTCAAGCTGACAGACCACCGGAAGTGTTCACAGCAGATGAGCTCGCCCAAGCTGAAAGCCAACCCGAAGACCTCGAACCGCGCATAGGCCACGAGCCTGCACAGATGTCACATGGGGAGTGGGACGAGCTCATTAACGACCCGAGGTGGAAATGTCAGAAGAGAAAAGCAACCCCCATGGAGGAGTTGACAGCACTCCCGGTGGACCCGGAAAGGGACTTAGAACTTTTCATCGGTTCTGAGTTACCTGAACCGTACCGGTCGAGGATGGAGCTGTTCTTGATGTCCAACCTGGACATATTTGCCTGGTCCCATGAAGACATGACGGGGATCCCGTTGGAACATGCTTGCCACAGGCTTAACATAGATCCGACGAAGAGACCCGTACGCCAAAAGCGAAGAAAATATGGACCAGACAAGTACGCAGCTCTAACAGTTGAGGTGGAAAAGTTGTTAGACAACAAGCTCATCAAGGAGGCTTTGTGTCCGCAGTGGGTCGCGAACCCCGTCCTGGTGAAGAAACACAACGGGACGTGGCGACTCTGCATTGACTTCACGGACCTGAACAAAGCATGCCCGAAGGACAACTTCCCACTACCTCACATTGACCAGCTGGTGGACAGCACTGCAGGCCATGAAATGATGACATTCATGGATGCTTTTGCAGGCTATCATCAGATAGCTCTGCACCCGGAAGACCAGGAACACACGACGTTCTACACCAACAAGAACATGTACTGCTGGGAAAGAATGTCGTTCGGACTCATCAACGCCGGAGCTACTTACCAAAGATTGGTAAACAAAATGTTTGACCAACACATCGGCGAATCCATGGAGGTGTACGTGGACGACATAGTTGTCAAGAGTTTGAGAAAGGAGGACCACTTGGACCACCTGAAACAGACCTTCGACATACTGCGCCACTACAACATGAAGTTGAACCCCAAAAAGACCAGCTTCGGCGTACACTCTGGGAAGTTCCTGGGGCACCTAGTTAGCCAGCGGGGAATCGAGGTCAACCCGACACAGGTCCAATGCATAATTGAGATGGGGATACCCGACTCCATCCAAAAAATTCAAAGGCTGACAGGGTGCATGGCAGCCCTTAACAGATTCATCTCCAGGTCAGGCGACAGAAATCGTCCATTTTTCGAGGCAATTAAAGCAAACACACGGAGGTACAAAGAGGCGGCCGAGGCCAACAAGCTCCACCTTAAAAACCACTTCGTCTGGCCAAATGAATGCCAACGAGCCTTCGAAGATATCAAAACATACTTGGCGGACACACAGATTCTGTCGAAGCCAGTACCTGGAGAGAAGCTGTATCTGTACCTAGCCGCGTCGGAGGTGGCCATCAGCTCCGTCCTGGTCTGAGAAGAGGCGAAAACACACCTCCCAGTGTACTACGTGAGCCAAGTCTTACATGAAGCTGAGCTGCGGTACACCCCAACGGAGAAGCTGGCTTATGCACTGGTGATGAGTGTTAGAAAATTAAGGCCCTACTTCTTCGACCATCCTGTAGAGGTACTGACGATGTCCCACTACGTCAGATACTACAGCGCCCAGACACCGCCGGACGCCTGCTGAAATGGTTATTAGAGATCAGCCAATACGGTATAACCTACGCACCCCGAACTGCGATCAAGGGACAAGCACTCGCCGACTTCATCGTCGAGCTAACTTTCCCACAAGATCCGACGAGGGGGCGTATAGCTCCGTGGCATCTCTACGTGGATGGATCATCAACTAGCATAGCAGCAGGCGCCGACGTAGTCCTGATCAGCCCCGACAGACAAGTCTTCACCTCCGCAATTCGGTTAGACTTTCGAGCAACCAACAACGAGGCGGAATATGAAGCATTAATAGCAGGACTTAGGCTATCATTAGCTGTGGGGGCAACCAATCTTCAAGTTTTCGGAGATTCCCAGCTAATAATATCCCAAGTCCGGGGGGAATTTGAGGCAAAAGACCAGCAAATGATGACCTACCAGAAGATAGCCGCGCACCTGATTTCGATGTTTACACAAGTTTACATCAACCAGATACCGCGGCTAGAAAATACACAAGCAGACGCCCTAGCCCGGCTAGCTACCAGCAACGGCGAAGCTGAGTTCACGGAGGTTGTAATCACCACACTGAAAAACCCCTCGACGTTCGACTACAAAGTAAATCAAACCTCGAGTGGGGGGCAGGAGGATAGTGAAGATAGTGAAGATTGGTGCACCCCAATCCGAAAATACTTAACTGACGGAGCAACCCCCGTAGACACCTGGGAAGCTAGTCGGTTAGTAAAGCAAGCTGCCAGATATACGCTGCTGGATGGCCAACTCTATAAACGTGGATTCTCTCTACCCCTACTCAAATGCCTAACTAAGAAGCAGGGGTCCGAAGTGTTAGAAGAAATCCACGAAGGGATTTGTGGGAGTCACGCTGGGGGGCAAGCATTGGCATATAAAACGATCAGACAGGGCTACTACTGGCCCACTCTTCGCAAAGATGCCATCAGCTTCGCTCGAAGGTGCCGAAAGTGCCAACTTTTCGCACCTAACATCCACTCCCCAGCCAACCAGCTTAAGTCGGTTTTCAGCCCATGGCCTTTTGCGAAATGGGGTATCGACTTGATCGGCCCATTTCCACCTGGTAGAGGCGGTGTAAAGTTCGCTGTTGTAGCAGTGGACTACTACACTAAGTGGGCCGAGGCCGAAGCTCTCACAACCATAACCCAGGAAAGGATGATCGGCTTCATTTGGAAAAACCTGATCTGCAGGTTTGGACTCCCGCAGTCGGTCATCACTGATAATGGAAGGCAGTTCGACGGACAGAAGTTGAGGGACTTCTGCAGTTCATGGAACATCAAGAAGCACTACTCAACTCCATATCACCCCCAGTCGAACGGCCAAGTCGAGGCGGTAAACAAGATCTTGAAACACATATTAAAGCTCCGCCTCGAGGAAAAGAAAGGAAGCTGGGCAGACGAACTCCTGGAGGTCCTATGGTCTTACAGAACTTCCTATAGGGCCAGTACCGGGGAGACCCCGTTTGCCCTAGCCTTCGGGACTGAAGCCGTGGTCCCGGTAGAGATCCAGAACAAGACTTGGAAGGTGGTGGGGTATGATGAAGAAAAGAATGATGAAGCCTTGGCAATAGAAAAAGATTTGATCGAAGAAACCAGAGCTTCATCAGAAATAAAAAACGCTACCTACAAGTGTAGAGCGGAAAAATATTACAACTCTCAGGTTCGAGACCGAAAGTTCAAGGTCGGCGACCTGGTGTTGAAAAAGAGATTGATGGCCCCACCAGGTGTATTCGGTTCAAATTGGGAAGGACCGTTCCGGGTCACTGCAGCCTGGCCGAACGGTACCTATGATCTAGAAGACGCAGAAGGCAAAGCTTCGTCATACACCTGGAGCTCGGCACATCTAAAAAAGTTCTACCAATAAACTAGAATTCTGTAATAGACTAGTCAGAGGTTGACATCAAAAATGTAGATGGCAACCGATGTAAATTACGTAGCTATAAAAAGTTAGAAAAATTCAGAAAATTCAGAAAAATTCCCAATGTGTTTAGACCTGTGCAGCTCTTCAACCAGACGAGCTGCGCCAGGTCGCCCACTACACCAAGCCCAGCTCGCCCATGTATAGCTCAAAAAAAAAAAAAACCCACGGTGCGCAAGGACCAAGGTCCCAAGCGTTGTAATTGAATAGCTCGAAGGCAAAGGCCAAAGTGCCCAAGGTCGCGAAGGTACCCTTCTTAAAGGGTTGCTAAGCACTTACTGCCACAAGTTAGAAAAATTCGCGAAAAAGACTAAAACGTCTAAGGCAAGGTTCATGAGACCCAATGGCCCAACGTGAATCAATCGAAGTGCAGTTCGCTGCCCTAAGTGGCCTAAGACGAACGATTCGCGGCCCTAAGTGGCATAAGACGAAGAATACGCACTCTAAAAGCAGAGGTACAATTCGTAGTCGTAAGTGACGTAAAACGAACGATTCGCTTCTCGAAGTAGAATAAGACGGAACAATTATGTACCAGGAAAATAAACAAGAACGAGCTATTCTAAGAAATTATAACGTAAATGCGCAAAAACATAAATAAAAAGAGTTGGACAAAAAATGCTCGACTTGTATTCAAAAGATACTTAAGAAATTTTCAAGTCCAAAATATACTTGAAAAAATCCTAAGTATGAGTAGCAGTGCTGGCCACAAAGGCCGACCAGCTGGCCATCTTTGAACTACAAAAAGCTCCTTCTGGGCGAGCTGCATGTGCCCGGCGAGCTATAAGCTGAAGTAAAAGGCTACAAAAATGGAGCTCCTTCTGGGCGAGCTCCACAACCCGGCGACCTATCGAAACTTGGAAAATAAAAGCTAATATGAGAAAGCAATAGTAAAGGCCTATGGTTTGGGGTCGGCGACCTCTGGAGTAGGGGCGACCTGGCGAATTGGAATGACAAGCTCGGCATCAGGAGTAATATTCCCGGAGAATCCGCTTGTGTCGAGCTCGCTGATGTTTACCATCGCATCCCCGCAGACCTCCTGCATCTGCTCCATGGTCGGCGGGACCTCACCTCCAGTTTCCCCCTCGGCACCTTCAGTCTCTTGGGCGAGGTCGGCAGTCAAGACCTGCTTCGTCTGGATAATGTTGAATTTCAGACGAGCAGCATCGAGATTGATCCCATAGCCCGCGAGGTCTCCAATATTTAGTTCCGTGCCAGGGGGAATCGAGGACTTTTCCAGGCAATCCTCAAACTCGCCGACGAGGGCTTCCCACTCGCTGTCGTTATTAATCCGCGCCCATTGGAAGGAGCGGATAACCTCAGCAAAGCAGAGCACGAAGCCCTTGTCAGTAGCGACCATCTCGGCGAGCTCAAGTGCCTCAGGCTTGATTACAGTTTCAGATTGGCTCTTGAGCTCGGCAACCTCCAAAGCTTTAGCGGTGACCTCTTCTCTCAGCCTCCGGCACTCCTCGGAATTCTCCCGGCTCTGATCCCGGAGGACCCCTACCTCAACCCGGGTCAGGTCGAGCTCCTTGTCCCGATCAGCAAGTGCTCGGTGTGCTTCTTCGAGCTCGGCCCTTTCTTTGTGGAGGTCGGCTTGGAGTTTTTCAGCCCTCCTTATGGCGAGCCACTCCGCCTCTAACGAGGCCTTCGCTTTGGCCTCCATCCTGGCGAGCTCCTCGAGGGCTTTCTTCCGCTCATCGCCCACCTTTGTTAGCGCCCTTTTCGTGTCGCTGCGAGCTCTGTCGGCAGCAGTAATGTCATCGGCAATGAGCTGGGCCGCCGCCATCGCCGCACTGGCGTAATGTATCGCCAACTTCGCCTTATCGGCGGGCTTCTGCTTCTCGATCATGCCGAGCTCTGAAGCGGAGAGGTACTTGGGAGCCTCAGTAAAAACTCGGCGAGCCGCCCCCTCGAGAAGGTCTCTCGACGAGCTCAAGGCTTTGGACCGCTCGGCGGTATGGAGAGAGCTGGGTCGTTGCGGGAACTCGGCAGGGGTATACCTGCACACACTTGTACCAGTTAGCAAGAATTATAGAAACCGCTAAGGCTCCCAACTTCAAAAGAGGTCGCCCACTTACCCGAACCTATCGGGGTTGAGCCCGAGCAGGGTGTCATCCCGAATAGGGACCCCATAGGGAGGCGGCGAGGGCGCACTCTGAGGAGTTGGGGGCGCCTGAGAAGATTGGACCGCTAGAGCTCGCCCTGACCCCGCGGGGGTTGATCCGGAGCCACCCTCAGCCCTAACCCGTTTGGCAGGGCGGGTCTCTTCCTCGCTCACCCGCTAGCCATCCCCTCGGTGGAGAGCTCGCCTTGTCGGAGGGGGGGGTTGGGTACCCCGTTCGGGGTCCGAGCCTCGGCCCGCCCCCTTCTTGGTGGCGGCGACCTTCTCTTTTGGTTGGGGAGGCGCCGAGGTCTTTTGCGAGCCCGAGCCCCCGGCCTTATCAGAGGCCTTGGCGAGCTCAAACTTTTTGGTGGCGTCCAGGACCGCCCCCGAAGGGATACCTTCCCTCCCTGGACGAGGTTTGCCCATCCTCAGCTGCCGAGCTAGAAAATGGTAGGCTTCGGGAACTTTGATAGGTGGGAGCTCGACAACTCTACCTACACCTGCATCAATTAATCAAGTAAGCTCGGCGACCTCGAACACATGAGATAGCGATCTGAGGAAACTTGGGAAAAATTCAAAACCTTGAGCGGCGAGGTGATGTGGTGAAGTAATGAGACCGGCGAGCCTGCGGCAGTGGTGCTGGCACAAGTGTACGATCTCACGATCTTTCTTCTCTCGCAGACAACACACCGTCCGCACGAACTCAAAACCAGTCGAAACTTCTGGTTTCCCACGGCTCGACTTATGACGCTTCAAACCTGCAAAAAGATAGATTAGATCAGTAATCTAATCCGACGCACACACACTAAGGTACGCCACCTACAGCTCGCCTCCCCGTAGGACTCGGGGGTAGGAATGCGCCCTCCGCGACCATCAGAAGCTCGCCAATCCCCCCGATGAAGAAGAACTGCTCCTTCCAATCTCGGATTTTATTGGGGAGGTCGCCTAAAAATTTGCCCCCCGGTCGAGCTTGGAAAGAATAACAGCCCTTCCCCTCCCTCACTTGTCTGATCACGTTGAATAGCTCACTAATCTCTACCGTGCTTAGCCGGTTTTCATAACCCTCGAGCCCAAAGACAGTCAGGGCAGCCAACAAATTGCTCCATGCGTTCGGAGTGAGTTGGGTAATGGCGAGGCCCGTGTCCGCCAAAAACTGCCCAATTATAGGGTGGAGGGGAAGGGTGAGCCCAGCCTTCAGGGTGTGATAATTCATGGCTGTGAGCCCGGCAGGGGGGAGGTCGGCCCGCTCTTTATCCTCGGCAGGATACATAAAAATGTCCAGCGGGATGCGGAACCGCTTCCGAATATCCGGAAGGGCGAACTCACTCATGATACTCTCCACCCCGTTGGCCTTCAAGTCAGACCTGCCAGCGGCTTTTCGAATCGGAGCTCGCCGAGGTAGGGGAAAGCTCACCCCATGGGTCCTCACATACTCGCTCCAGTTGAACTCGTGCACGACCTCGGTGGAGATTTGATGTTCGGGGAGCTTGGGGAAGGGAAAGTCGATAAAATGGAGGTATTCGTAAGTGACCTCCGTCCCTGTATCCCCGTCGATCTCTTCGTCGACTTCACGGGCCAGCTCGACAACGATATCATCGGCCACCACCCCGACGACCTCCTCCCGGGCATCGGTCTCAGCGACCTCTTCCTCGACCGGGGCCGCAGCCCCCCCAGAAACTCGCTCAGAGTAGTCCCAGAGCTCGCGAAGGGGGGAATACCCGCTGGAACTGGTAGCTTGCTAGCCAGAGTCAGAACGTACTGACCCCAGGAGCTCGCCACTGTCCGGGGAAGTCCCAGAGCTCGCCCCGGGGCTCGAAGAGAGGATCACAGGTGCCTCTCGAGGGTTCGGAAGGTCATCGGTCATTTGTCCTTTACCCAGATCACGACGCAGGGGGGAACGGCTCGAAGAGTTCTCAGACATAATTTAGACGTTCGAAAATAAAGAGCAAGGAAAGAGAGAGGAAAAATCCGGATCTCTACCTTGGCAGACGCGTCTAGAGCAGAGGATTGACCAGAAATGCGCTCTGAGAAATGAAGGAAGCAAAATGAGGAAATCCTTCGTTTTCGCCTATTTATAGACGCTGGGCACAAGCTCGAAGTTCCCGAAAGATCAGGGACCTCTTTGCAAAGAATTTGAAAAGTTATTATTACGGGCGCGGGAAACGACGCTGAGGGAAACGCGTGTGACGTCTCGAATTCCACCCACGGGAAAGCTCGCCCGAGAGTCCTATACCAGCTCGCCAACACATGCCACGAACCATGATGAAGGCGAGCTGGGGGGTAATTGTTGATGGGCGAGCCACTCGAGGTAATTCGAAGAATCAAGAGGTCGCCTCTGTAGTGCTAGAGCTCGCCCAGGGCTCACCCCATACCATCATGGAGGTCTCGCCAGAGTTCATCATCACGCAACACTCACAGACCACGCAAGGCAATAGAGCTCGCCCCAGAGATCGCCCGACTCGTCTAAGAGCTCGCCCATGAGCTCGCCCTTAGTCTATAGGATCCCGGTGGTGCGCTCTTTTTCCCTCCATCCGGTTTATCCACAAGGGTGGTTTACGGCGAGGTTTTTAATGAGGCTCATCTAGTCTAAGGCATTGTGGTAGGACGAGGCATGAGATAGGAAGCGGTGTGGGGAGATTAAGGCGAGGGTAAGGAACCCTCGTCAACACCGGAGGCCATCTAGGCTCGTAAGGTGCCGTCTCACACTCACACACCTATAAATAAGACTTCCCTTGTACTATTCAGACAATTCCTCACAAATTCTGAAAATATAATACAACTCCCATTACAATATTTCTCTCTCTACTCTCCCTCCTCATATTACATCTAAGAACATAAAATCTTGGATTATTGTTTGATAGAATTAATATGTTGAAAAGCCACATAAACGAACACTGTTAATAAATTCTGTCAACATCGACAATTCTAAGCATTTTCGGGTCTAGCCAGCCCAAAATTTGTAATTTTTTAAAAAAATATAAATTAGGCGCCCGCCTAAGTTGCCCTAGGCGCTACACGGCCAAAAAGCCGTCCAATTACCGATTTTCAATTTCTACAACCTTAGTAAATATTTTGAGCATTGAGTTTATAAAAGGATTTCTTTTTTTGAATATGTAAGTTCTTGTGGGACGTTCTAAAAAGGAAAGTTTGTAAGTTCTTATGGGACGGATGAAGTATTAATAATATCAGATGAACAATATCAATTTTAGTAAATTTCAAAAGACAGTATTAATTATTTCTGTTGAACAATATTATTTGTGCACCAACTATAAACGATGTAACTAGGGGTGTCAAAATGTGGCCGGTCCGTGGGCCCGACTTTTAGGATGGGTTGGGCCTAAAAATATAGGCCCAAAAAGAGTCAGGTCTATTTGGTCCTGTCCAATAGGTCCAATCGTGTTCGGGCTGGACTTGGACCCAAACTTTTGGCAGCCCGATTTTTTTTTAATTTTATTTTTAAAAATAAACTACAAGAATATAACTATATATATTTTCCTAATTTTTGTAATCAAATGAAGTTTAATTTGCGAAATTATTTTTTTTGAAGTTACTTTGTTTATTTTAAAATTTATAACATCGCAAATTACACTTATGCTCATAAATTATTATTTATTTTGGATTATTATTTGATTTTTAAGATACAAATTATTAACAGAACTTAATTTTAATCTATAAATCTTCAAATTAATATTGGATATAAATAATTTATTTTAATTGATTTAATTATTAAAATAACGGGTCATTTTGCCTTACGGGCAGCTGGCCCGTCTAGGATCAGACTGAACCTCTAACATATAGATTCAATTGGTAACGGATCCAACCCATCCCGTAAAATATAAGCAACCCGATGACCCAGTCCATTTAGCATCTTTAGATGTAACTATTGTATGTAACACCAATTAGTGTAACTCTTCATATTAAATAAAGAGTTGTTTAATTCGATGGTAAAAATAAGAAAGAGAAAAGGAAAGAGTATATATAGGGAACATGGGGTTGTCTCCTATTATTTAGGATCATAATTAATAATTAGGTAGCTCTCTCTTTAATTAAAATTAAATAAAGAAAAGGGGATTTGTATAAGGTTTTCTTTGTGATAGTTGATATAAGATAATACTAGTAAGGTTAAATTCTATCCACAAGCTGGTCGAGTGATATCCCCAAACATGATAACATCTACAAACCTAGCTAGCATGCATTTGAAAAACACTATACTTAAATATTTGATTCGTTTGTTTTGTTGTAAAAAATTACATTTTCCCGTATATAATAATATTAACTGTAATATATTGATGAAATTAATAATTATTAAAGAACCTTAAATGGGGGTTCATTATTTGGTCTCTAGATCTGCTCTCAGTAACAAAATATACACAACGATTATTGGCTAGCATGATTATAATTGTACCAAATTACTGTTTTAATATTAATTATAATCAACGCTAGCTAGCTTATATATATATGATATGACCAAGAAAATTATATATAATTATGTACAACTGCATGCCTACGATATTACTATTGCTAGTACATTAACAAAAAGTAATATTTAATTCACTAAAATTATATACAGAAACTCATAATTAACTAAAAAAAATTGTAGCAAAAGGGCTTTAGATTTAGGGGGGCCAGGTTCTGTTGACCCCCTTAAGATTTAAATTTGTTTTATATTATATTTTGAATACATTTTTTCTTGTCCATTGGATAATAATTTTTACTCCCTTTACATTTTGTGTCTCTTTGATTCATGAGAATACAATATTTGAGATGTTCAATTGTGGAATGTGGAGATTTATGATTAAATTAGGACCCTTGAATCATGTCTCTACAAATTAGAGACACTGAAAGATCAGTTTGTAATGCAATTTTCCCTCACAACAAAAATATATCAGGTTATAATCATTGATTGCATGTGATAGGCTACCTACCTTAATATATACATACTTACATATGTGGTGGAGAGGCTTCCATGATTTTTTTTTCAGACAAAATAGGTCAGCACATTTAGAAACAACCACCGGATCACAAATATTGCCTAGGAAACAAATAATTGTAGGAAAAAAGTTCATCAAATTTGATGCCATCGAGTATTATCTATCTCCATCTCAAACGAACTTGCATCTAATTTTGAACACACAAATAAAGAACACTTATTTTATGTCAAATTGATACAAGTTTTGAGGATAAAATTGATGTCATTTTGGGCAAGTGGTTCAAGACTGCCAATATTTAGGATTCGAAGAAGTTTTTTTAGTGCAAATATCTTGAATTACTATTTCACGTTCATGTAAATCAATAAAACATTTTTTTATGCAAATAAAATCTCAAATATTTTTTAAAATTGAACAAAATAAGACATTTTTTGTAACCCAAAAGATACGTACTATTTTTCTGATATTTTGGCTCAATGAAGAATTTATTTTGAACTATAATTCCATGATATGAGCTAAGATGCCATTTGGATGAATGGAATTTAAAATGAATAGATTTTAAAATATATATATACAACATATTATTTTAAGTTAAAAATAATAAAGAGATTGGAGAAAAGGAAAAAAATAGGGAGAAAATAGAGATGAAAAGGAGTACAGAGAAGAAATTTTAAATGACTAAGTTTGAAGAAAATTTAGAATTCCTCCATTTTAAACATAATTCAAATTTAAATATTTATAAATTCATGAAGAGAATGATTATTTGTGTGAAATCCACAAATTTCAAATCCACCCACGAGCATAAAGTATTATCAAACTGCTCAACTCAAATTGAAAGGCAAATTATTTTGGTACCTTAGTTCCTCCATAAACACTATACAAAACTAACGTAAATCATTTGATTGGAATCTAACATTTTATCAATTTCCCAATCTAATATGCATCAGAAGACTACTTCACAAATAGCATTCACATATTTCATGGTTAAAGCAATATCTTCAGTAACTATTTCTATGAAAATTTTGAGATTAAAAGTGCCCAAAAATACTGGTCTAACATGACTGCCGTAGGTTGTCTAAACGCTCCGAATCACATATTTTATACACCCATCTTTCTTCCATGAGAATATACGTAAAATCGTCTCAACAGAAACATTTCTTGATCTCTCTACTCATCTTTGTACCTTGCGGTCGGGCCCCATCTTCCGTGTTGTTATCAAAACTCGAGGCATTATTACAGTTGACCTGCTGATACCCTAGGCTTTCCCTTGGTGGAATTTAAGTACTGGGAGACGAATAGCACTCCCATCACGAGAATAAGGCAGCCCACAAGTGTGCTGAAGAATAGGGCACCCGGTTGTCTCGTCTGGACAAATCCGTACACACCGGTAGAAGTCACGAGAATGAGGTCAGTCAACCCATCATTTGAGAAGTCAACGCAAACCAAAGCATGCGTAGGGGGTGCAGGAAGATCAAGAGTTGTTAATACACTCCCTCCAGGAGATAATACTACAGCTTCTTGATCTCCTGCTGCCAGAATCAGTTCTTGGCTATCGTGCTGGCGTAATGGGAAAGGCTTCAGTGTGGGGACCACATTCGACTCCGTCATCCCAGATGGGGACGGAAGGTTTGACCATGTGGCGCCTGTCAACATCTGCCAGTTCCAAACAGCACCGTGTCCATGCAAGCCTGGAGAGTATGATGTTACCTGAAACATATGCATTACATTTAATCAGACTATTCTTAAAGATCTCTTGCACATGCTTGTGGAGTTAATTCAACAAATCTCTTGTATCTACTTTGCCCGTATCCAAATTTTAGTCATTTTTCTTTTTTACTTGATCAATTTTGGTCCTTCTGGGGTCAATTAGTCCTTTTCACTGGTGAGTCGAAGGTTGCATCTTATGCCAAATACTTCATCTACTCCAGCCTGTCCTATTGCTACTTTCAATTTGTCAATCTGATTAGCACAGCTATGGGAATTTTGTTTTTTGGGGAACTAGTTCTTGACCAATATCCGATCATTAGGTGACCCAAACTCTTTTATCTCATTCAACCCCTTATATTGTTACCTCCAATTTCTAAATCCGATTACCAAAACTCAGGAAATTTGTTTTTGGTGGGGGCTATCATTGATCAATTTGTTCTGTGGGCATAAAAAACTCCAAATTCATTTGGCAAAAATATTGAACTTTCTGACGAAAAATGACCAAAATTGATAAATAAAATGAAAAGGGACTATAACTGGATTTGAGCAAAGATACATGATGATTTGTAAAATGATGATTTGTAAAATTAACTCCATGCTTTAGAGAGAGAGAGAGAGACTTAAGTGTCTAAAACAACATACCTCGCCTCTATTTGTTAGGAAGATAACATCGCCATGGCTTCCCTTACGATGCTTATGACCATCATTTCTGGGGATCAGAATGGGTGTTGCAACCTCCAATGAACTCACATCTGCATGTCGACCAAAGTTTCTTGAGAACTCTCCATGGAATAAATTTAATGGAGAGTGATGGCATATTGAGGCATTGAAAAGCTGTTCTCTGACTGGTACGCCTGATGTTGCCACAGCCCAACAGGGCCGCAGCACCTCCATCGACCCACTCACAACAGTCTGTTCAGCACCATTTGCTCCAACAACCTTCCGGAACAGATAAAGCATTGAATTCTCATCAGTAAAATAAAGAAATTCAGCTTGATTTTAAATTGGCAATGCTCTGCTAGTACAAATTTTTCTATAACTGATTTGATTGACCTTTTGAATTAGTATGGTTAGAAGCCAAAACTTTGAATTAACTCTCCTTTTCCAAATTTAAAATAAATAAATAAATCTACTGTCACATTAAACAAAACAAAAACTCTCAAGCATTTCAAATATCAAAATAGAGACACAATTAACGTCAAGAGTGAGAAGGGGAGAAGGGAGAAAAACACTTTTAGAAAAGAAACTTTATAAACATTAAAACTAGGTGAAAGATCACCTGAACATGATCTAGGACGCCATCCCCATTAATATCGGCATGAAGTCCACCTTCTTGAAGATGTAGCTGGATGACAAAGTGCAGATTATCATCATAGGCTTTGTAAAGATGGAACACAGTAGTTGTAACTTGTATGCTCCGTAAATAGCAAATGCAAACAAAAACATGAACTGAGTTGCATAGCACAGATTCGGTTAAAAAGTTTATCATATATATTAGGCCTGATGTATTAACTTAGGAAGGAAGCTTTAAACTAAGATTTTTACCTTACATAATGTGCGTCCAGATGCTAAATGAACAGCTTCAATCCCTTCCTTTTCATGAGCAACAACAACATTAGGTACCCACCAGAGCTGAGTGTAATTTGTAATCGTAGGAATATAAGGTGAAGGCTGCAAAAGAGTAGATGTAATCATTTAAAAAGATTATGACAATATATTGGCTGAAAAGCCAAATGGCAATATATAATGGTTAATAGCACGCATGAGTGCTCAATCAAGGGGATAAACATGAGAATTTTTTCAGAAAATCAATTACTATGAGAAACAATGAAATCTCACATTCTTCTTTTTTGCTGATTTAGCAAGATTAACTGCCTTCTCAATCGCATTGGAGACTTTTTTGGTCACATCCTTTCCAGGAGATTGTTTTTCCTCAGGCTTGTGAAATGGGTAATTGGTAGTCTTGCCAGGTAGTTTTTTCAGTGTTTTCCTCTTGTGACGCCTGAAATGTGCCAACTTCAGCATAGTGTCTTCCCGGCGATCCTGACAAGATACAATTCAGTAGATTTCATGATCATGGCTGGGCTTGACATCAACTCTTTGCATTCTGCACCAATGAAATGAGAGGCCTATACTACAAGTCGAAACTTACCCAATGGTGTGGCATGACTCCAAGAATGGATTCTCTGAACTCCCTGCATTCAAACTACAGTAGAGAACACTTCAATAACATTATCCACAAATTATGTAATAGTTCATCCACCTTCATCAAGTCAGATCAAGACCTCAAGAAAGTGTTTTGGTCAAACCTTCAGCTAATCTACATAACATACCTCTCCTGGATGACGAGTGTTCATAGCATGAACATCAAGCTTGTAACTGTGTTGTGGAATCACCTGTGATGCATCAGATGTTTGAGCATCAATGTTCTGCAAGATCGGAAAGTCAAATCAGATTGAGATCCACAAGAACAAAAAGGAGAATATGAAATTCATTTATTTAGTCAGTTTTAACATAAACAATAGGTATTAAATGATATACAAATTGCTAAACAAGTCTCCACTAAATGAAGTAGTGACACTACAATTGTGCATCCACCACAAAAATAAAAGAGGGGGGGGGGGGGGGAGTGGATCTATGAACATGGCTCATGATCAGGGAAAATCTCATTACGGGCTTCCAATTCCATTTTCCAATTAACTAAAGTGACCAAATGAAGGCATGAAAGAGAACTATGAAATATCATTGGCCTCTTTGGTAAACACTTTGCAAGCCCAAATCAATTCTGAATGCAGTCTATTTTGGAATTTAATGGCTAATTCTGAATCTAAATCTGATTCTGATTTTTTTTAAGTATCAATAGATCATTTTGTTATGGAAAGAAAATTCCCAGAATCAATTTTTTTGACAATATACAGAAGAATACTTTTATTTCACACCCTCCCCAATTAGAGTCAGCAGCAAATGATCACGTCATATCAAAATCAACTTCAAAGAGTTCCTACATGCATAAGACAGAACTG
Source organism: Prunella vulgaris (assembly GCA_026898435.1). Taxonomy (NCBI): domain Eukaryota; kingdom Viridiplantae; phylum Streptophyta; class Magnoliopsida; order Lamiales; family Lamiaceae; genus Prunella; species Prunella vulgaris. Next base: position 123,002 of record JAPKLY010000089.1, read on the forward strand.
ATAGACAACATATACAAAAGCTGACAAGCACTCTCAGACTTTTGATTTATTATGTCTAGCTGACACACTATCTAAATGAACTTTGTCGGTTTTTTTTTTTTTCATTTCTGATGTGGAATGAATCCATCAAAAGAAAGTCACTGAAAGTATAATATTACCTCTTTTTTTCTGGTCCATCGCAGTTCACCACTTTGACCACCAAATGCATAAAAAGCAAAGTGTCGTAGATCTACTACTCCTGCATTATCAGAGTCCTGAAATTAAGAGAAATACCAGTTATGCTTAACCATGGACGTTAATAAACAGGATTAGCAGTATCATAAGTATACTAAGCACTTGGCAAACAACTAATATTTGGAAATAAAGAAAAATGTACAGATAAATCATCTCTTAATAACTTTTTAGTTTCATCCGTTGGACTAAACTAAACAACTAGCCTTCCTTCTTCAAGATCATCATGAAAAGCTTGATCGAGAATACTTTTCAGTCTGCATAAAGTTAGCACTTCAACTATCAAAGGATATATTAAATGAGTAATTTTGATTCTTTGCATAGACCTAATTCTAGTAGCAATTCTATTGGGCTTCCATTGAGCAAATCTGAAACCACATCAAACATTTTGCCTGTTTTTTTTCACCATAGGCATTACGGTATAGCACATACCCTGTCCATTCGCTAATGTTTTTAAGACGGAATTTTCATTGACCTGTGAACAATTTTAGAGCCACACAAGGTCTTTGGAACTCAAAAGGAAGAAGGCTCCAGTAAGAGTATAAGACAACGAACGCCTCTCTAACAATAAACTGAAGCCTTCTTAGTTAAGAGTGAGCATCCTCATATAAGTAGAGCACATTAAGAAATGATCATAATTAAATATATAATCACAGCCTATTATCCACAGGAACTTCTCAAAGAATGTTACATGTTTAGAAATCTAAAAAGAACACAAAAAGAATACCCTTATTGAGAATAAACTATAACAGGACAGGAGATGAAGCTGCTTGTTTCTTTTGGATGTTCTTTCGGCAAAAAGTATATGATGGTACGTGAAAAATCAAAAGGCATTAAATTTGTAAATTGGTTGTTTTGAATTGGTTGTTAACGCACAAAGTGTGGCACTGAAAACAAGGAACATCAAATTCAAAAAACAAATAGAAATTTGTGATCTGCCTTTGGAAATAGCATCAGATTGGAGCATTCATAAACAGCCCCAGTGTTAGTTCTTTGTTTTTCTAATTGTTACTGCTTTTTATTGTGTGTTACTTCTTACCGAGCATAATTTTACAGGAACAGAGAAGTGGAATGAAAGAAACACCAAGAAAATATAGGAAGATGAGAGCCAAGAGGGAAACAGATAAATCATAAAAAGTTCTAGCAACTCTTGTCTCAGATACTATAATCCTATACATTGAGCAAGTTTAGTAATTAAACAATATTCACAAGAAAGATTAAAAGCATATAAACTAGGCATCAGAAAGATCAAAGACGGAAATTGATCTTACATCCTCAGTCGCACTTCTTCTATGCTCCTCAGCATTCTTCGCAGCCATTTCAATCTCCTCAAAAGGATCAACATGCATCTGGGTAAAAGCATAATCTAGATTGTAATAGAGCAATTGATAGACAAACAGCTCCAGCATAAAACAGAACTTACTTAAAGTAGGCATGTAACATAAAAAAAACATCAGGACTTTAACCCCAATGGAAGAGGAGTAAATATAGAAACAATGCTCCAACAAAATAAAGGAATAGTAGGGATGAAGATCCTGAAACTCTATTTCATTATTGTAACAACTAAAAGCTCACGGAAAATTCAAAACCAATTAACAGATCGACAAAGTAATATCAGAGTCATTTTGATAGGACAATCTAACAAGTGGTGGTAATAGTTCAATAACACTACACTGTTCCATCTTCAGTAAAGCATCCATACTCCAAAATTTAAGAGCAGGGAAAAGGCAATTCTGCAGGTTCAGGTTTTAAGAAACCCAAATTTTTTGCTCAACATCTACGTCAAACATTGAAAAATAAATTCCCTCATACCCCTGAGAATCTCTTGGGATGATCAAGCTATTTATATTATACACAAAAAAAGATGTCCATATCAAGTGGCACTTAATTTGCAAGGAGATGTAATGTCCCAGCAGGATAACTTGTAGTTTTACTTTCCAGAACTCCTTAATTGAACCAATTAATATCATGCATACTTCAATCTGTCATACAAGTTATTTCAAGCACGAAAAAAGAGAGCTTAGGATATGAAATCTTACAAGCAAGACGCATGAGCGAGCATAGTTTTTCTTTTTGTTAGTTGAGCAATCAAAGTGACAATAAGGAAGTTGATTTAGATACAAGAGTAATAATGGATTGTGATCTATTATTGGACCAAACTGCATATTCTAAATGTAAGTTCACGACTAAATGGCATATATGTACATTAGTGGTTGACACACAATTAAGAACTAAAATTGTGGGAACTTCGTATTCCGAAGGCATTGAAAAGGAAACCCTCCCAAATTTTGGTGGAACAAAAACACCATGTCTCATGCAAAAATCTTTTTTTCTTTAATGGGAAATGATAAATGGCGTACATGAGGCTGCATCTCCATTCTCCCACCAACAATTATCAAGCCTGAATCCCCATGCCTCAACGTATAATTACTTATTGAGATAGAAATCTCCCTGTGGTGAGCATTGTGGGGAAAATCCTTCTGTCAAACAGCAAAGAGAATTATTAGACAGAAGAATGCTGATGGCTGTTTAATAGCAATAGTATGTAAGAAGATAACTATTTACATAAGAACTTTTGAAGTAGGCATTCTTATGCACCTGCAGATTTACTTCCCAAAGCTTGTTGAGGTTGTGGTTGAAGCACATCACAGACCAGCCTGATGTGACGACAACTAGCACCTGCTTCCGTGCTTCCTTCTTATTATAACTCTTATCAATAACACCAGTAGCCATTGCGACAGCACGCCTCCCAGTAGCAATGCGGTGTTTGTCAGGCAAAAGAGAGACCTCTGCCAACACCCGTGCTTCAGCAAAGCCTTCATCAACACGCCTTGTATGAGGTTCCAAAATCTAATAGCATAATCAACATAAAGTCAATTTTGGAAAAGACGATGATTAACTTTCATCAGGAAAAAGAGTTGAAGTCATAGAAGCTTTACCATTCCTTTTAACACTAACTAAATTATGACCAAGACAATCAGAAGGAGAAGTAAACAATGCATTAGGATGGATACTGAATCTATGAAATTACTAACTAAAAATCTAGCAGACGAATGTTATGATTAGATACATTATAAGAATTTTTTATTTATCACATTTTGCAGGTAAATATTGATAAAAAGGCAGCGAGGAACAAAACAGTGCCTGATGATGTCGCCATCATTCTGAATTAGTTGACCGCAATTAGAACATGCCTAACCGATACCACATATTAGTTGCCATAAAAGAGAAATCCTACTGTCGTTTAGGGAGGCAGGCCACTTCCACATACAAAAAAGTAAAAAGTTGATAACGCCCTACTCCGGAAATCTCTGAGTGTAACTTCCATCATCAATTAACCACAACCCAAAAAATCTACTTTATTGAAGACTAACATAAGCATGGCATGCATTTAAATACTTGGAAAAACAACACTCCAGGGTACCTGGATTTTTGCATCGTGTGTAGCCACGAGAACCTCTTTTTTCCCATCGCCGTTCAGATCAGCAACAATGGGCGGCGGGAGACGATCAGCCTCGTACTTAATTGGATAATCATCGGACAGATGGAACCACGCTTCCTTGAACGAAAAATCACCCTCGTGCTACATTTTTTGTAACCAAAGAAGAATTTATTACTCTCCATACTACAACAGGTAAACATGATAAATTAAACCCCCCAAAAAAAACGGAAAACTACGCAGCTAGGGTTTACGCGGGGCTTTGCACATCTGCAAAAATACCTGAAGAGAGAAGAAAATTGCGAAAGCAGAGAGCATCAGAATTGCTAAATCTCGCTTCCTCATCTTCACCTCCTCTTGCTGTCAAGGTTTTTTTTATTAATTACTGATGACTTTGTATAAATTCTGCTAAATATCACAATTTGATGGATCGATTGCAAGGCAGAAGCTCCACATAGTCGTCCTTAGCTTCGCTGCGGCTTGAGTCTCTAAAACTCTAGAGAGAGAGAAGGCCAAAGAGAGAAGCTTGAGAGAGGGAGAGTCAACTTGTCGGATTCCAAGTATTACCCGGATAGAGTGCCTGGCCCGAAATACAATTGCATATGTTCCCTTTTCCTTTTTTTTTTTTTTTTTTAAGTTCTCATAGTATTATTTACATTAAAATCTGACTTCACATTAGTGGCATAACAATATAAATAACTAGGAATATGCTAATAAAATGGAAAATTTTAAAAATGTGTAGATTAACAGGGTCAAGGTAATACAATTTGTGGATTTTAAACGGATTGATACGATTTTGGGTAATTTTTAGATTTCAGAGTTTTCGCTCTCAGTTGGTGATACGATATGAGTATATATATATTACTATAAAGTCAAATGTGTGTTACTGTAAGAATAAATATTTTTTTTACATATATTCATTTGTTTTTGTGGAAACAAATATTTTTAATACAATGTAAGATCAATATATGTGTTACTATAAAAAAAATAGTTTTTCATAAATATTTATTAATTTTTATAGAAATTATTATTTTTAAGATGTAATAACACACATTTTCTTACAGTAACACACATATGTTCATGTAGTATAGATTTTGGGACTGCCGAGATAGTAACATATGTAAGGTATTATTACATTAACAACATATTATCAAAATAAAATTAATAAAAAAAATTAAGAAACACATATTTGTTCTTGTAAAAATACATATTATCCTTATAGTTACTTTAAAAGTACAAAAAATTATTTTTTTAAAAAGTAGTAACTCGCATATGTTCATGTAGTATACATTCTGGGACTGTCAAGATTTTTTCTTAAAAAATTCATTTAACCCGGTAAGAATCCGTGAATTTTTAACTAAATTTAGAGTAGGTCTCTTATGCACTTGGTGCACATGCAACTGAGTCAACTTATGACCCGTTTTCGCAGATCCTTCATATATTACGAAATCCGAATTTATTTACAAAATTCGCTTGTAGTCAGGTGGCTACCTTCACTCTTAAGAAGCAAGGGGTCAGCGGTTCGATCCTTGAATCGCACTAATTTTTTGTGCTCAAACTGAAACTGAAAAGTTACACTATATTATACTGAAAAGTTAGATAACTTTATACTGAAAAGTGAAACAACTCTACACAGAAAAGTTACATAACTTTAGCTATATTTTGTCCATGTTTTT
>JAPKLY010000089.1:128357-148247 GCA_026898435.1 Prunella vulgaris
TACACAACTTTATACTGAAAGGTTACACAAGTTTACGCTGAAAAGTTACACAACTTTATACTGAAAATTTACACAACTTTACATAAAAAAGTTACACAACTTTATACTGAAAGGTTATACAAGTTTATTTTTATCTCGAAAAATTACGCATCACCGTCAGATTGAACGCACATCCGCCACGCGTAGGCCAGCGCCTCCCTGTCGTCCTCCCCTCCGAAGAAGAGCACCGCCACGTGATGTGCGATCTGATTGGCTGCTAGCCTTGTGGAGCCGGTGAGACTGCGGTTGATGAGTATCCCGACGGAGCACGGGGCGTTGGCCATGACGTTCTGGTTGATGGTACGGATGGCGAGATTGGTGGCCTACATCCCTCCATCGACGGTCTGCTGCTTGTGGAAAGGGATGATGACGAGGGCCACGTGTTTATCCTCAGCAACATCGCAGATGTCCTCGTGAATGGTGGAATAGGGAGATATTGCCGTAATGGGGTTGACGGAGGAATTATATGAATAGTAGAAGGGAGGAATTATATGGATTTTTTTAGAATTTGGGTTGACCCAGTTACACGGATCTAGGATCCGTATAACTGGTACATATAAGACCTTGCCCTAAATTTATTGTACGAGTCGGATTTAGTGCAATATTGTATATTATAATTTGTAAAATAACTATGTCTGCTTCACGCCTCTGTCCATCTCCACATTCTGTCACATGATCTATTGTGGGATAGAGTGTTGTGCTCCATATCCATCCCACGTGAGATAGATTTATCACGCTTTTTTCTATATTATATATACTAATGACCAATAAGTTTTGGGATAAATTCTTTAAGCAAATGAAACGTAAAAAAGTTTCACCAGAAAAGAAATAGGTGACCAAATAAATAAATATAATAAAAATGGAAAAGGCAAAAAGAAAATACGGTACCAAATTTACGAGGAAACAAAATATACTTCCTCAGTTATAAATTATAATGCGGAGGGATATTGCTCGTCAACTTCCGTTGCCGATCCGGTCATTTTATACTGAACTAAAAAGAAATACATTTCAATTCTGAGATCTTTACAACACAAACCCACCCTTCCCATAAGGGTGGGTTTGGTACTATTGTTGAATTAACTGCAAATAAAATCACCATATTATTGTAAATTATATTTTAATCTAAATTTTTGAAATTTTGCTTATAAAATTACAATTTAATATTTAATTACAATTCGAAACAACAAATAAATTATTGCTGTCCAAAAATAATATTTTATTACAATGAATAATTAATTATATTATATATTTTAATTAATTCAGTGATGTCACATAATTAATATCATTGAATTTAATTTTTTTATTAAAATTGCTAACAAATTTTTAAGTTGAAATTTTGTTTACAAGTTACAACTACTCAAAAGTTTATATTATATTGGAAATTGCAAAAAAATTATGAACGTACTTGTATTTATCTCTATTTCTTAGCATTCCACAAGTCCTACAAGCAACTATAGAACATAAAGTGAAATACCGAAAATAGATCACAGATGATATCATTCGGGGGAGGAGTTTTGTTTCTAATACAAGGATAGCACAGGTTAACAATCAGCAACATAACTATAGTGTTCAGTTTCTTGATTTCTTACAAATAAAACGCTGTTACACTAGTTATGTTAGAGCTGAAATTAATACTATCGACGAAACGACAGCATTTCCTTCCTCTGATTTTCCATGCGGGAACGAAGATTAGCAGATTTGGCCTTTGTTTGCTCCAACTCCTTCTCCAGTTCCTCAATCTAAAAGATTTGAAATCACTCGTAAGAATAATATCTTGTTAAGAGATTAATAAAATATAACTAAATAGTTCATAGATAATGTCTGCTAAAAAATTTGTAAACTAATGCAGCATGTTAAAATTCGTTGGTTATGTACCGTTCGAGTCATTTCATCTTGCTTCTTCTTGTACTCCTCGCACCTATAACAAAAGAAATCAAAGATATTACGGGCAATGAAAGTATGCAAATCGGACCAATCTCAGAAATCGCGACATTTGAAACAACATTAGTAAGAAAAGGCAGGGTTGCCTGAAGAGTCAAATTTCACCATGCTACTTGTTCTGCAAATTATGGGGGGGAAATATAGTGTAGTAGGACCTATCGGGCAAGTCTGATCTTAATCTTTCTTCAGGTGGTACGAGATTATAAGTTTATACCTCATGTGTAATATATCTAGTTATTGACAAAACCTTGTATGCATTAAGTGCACAATGCAGCTCATGCATATTGTTTAATTAGAATATATCCTTTTGTCCTTTCTTAACTTTCATATATTAAAATAAATTAAGTATTGTGAGAGTTTTTTTTTTTTTGTGGAACGTCCCGAAAAGAAAAGTATAAAAAAATTAAGAGGGGATGAAGGGAGTATTTGTTGTTTAGAAAGAAAAGTGTTAATTAGGCAAAGTTACATAATATCAATTGGTGTATAGGAGTGTCACTCCTAGTTATTTGATCTCTTATGGTACCTAGCGAACAGTTGGATGTTCTCCTCGCACATCTGATCGATTGCTGCATCATCTAGAGGTATTTTTTGATGAGGACCCTGCAACAATTTGATCAGAACTTGATAAACGACAGAACAATCGAGTATCTAGATATTTAGCTTGACAAACTTGGAGAGAATTTGACTAAACAAATGGTTCCAAACTACGAACAATTTGTGTCAAAACATGCACACACACAGAAAGAAATATTGCAAGACTAACAGATTCAGGCCCAAAGATCGGTTGACCGGTTGCTGATTTGGGATTGGTACTAGTTCTGCAGGTGTTTCCTCTAACTGCGCCAATAAAAAAGGTCTTAATTAGCTAGAAGGGTAATTACAGGTTAAATAAAATGCCCACAATCTCCATGCTGACTTGTTTGTAAACTACCATCTTCAGTTGGAGGTTGTGTAATCGATTTATTTTGGACACCCATCCCAGGAATAGTGTGTCCTACTCCTATCAAGTGACAGTGAGCCTTCCTGGGTAACAATAAAAATCAGAATCATATAAAAGAAGCGCGTGAGTTAGTTTATCTTCAAAAAACAAAATGACTCGATCACAACATAAGGGTACAAAATATTTGCACCAACCCAACACCAAAAACACAAAAAGGAAGTCCAAAAGATAGCCAGCCAGGACAGATTTTGTCTAATAGAATAATTTCCACAAGAAAAGAAACATCACAGCAATAAGTATTTATGAATTGTGACCAAAAGGCATTACCAGTCTATACATGGAACAAACAAAAAAAAGAAAACTGCCTCAAAGCACAAGGGAGTTAATCAAGGCTTCCAGTGAAACAGACATCAGGCATAGCATGACAACCACTAATTAATTGAATAAGCACAAGAAGATCCAGAAGGATACCAGTAGTCTGAAACCATTTGTTTCAATCTTGCCTCCAGTTTAACAAACAGAGTTGACCTCTCAAAATCCTGCTTGTCGTGTGCTGGTTCTATGTAATTAGCCTCTAGAACTCCTGAATATCAAAAGTCAACTAAGAGCACAGGAAGAGAAAAGGAAGAAGCATGATAAGGAAATTTGGTTCAGTAAGCATACCAACAACACCAAGCCCTTTGGAACTGCCATCTGCAGTGACTTTCCAGTACGGCTGTTATGATGAATAAAATCAAATCAACAATATGAGTATCATTTGTACCATATAAACATTCAGTTATTGGAACAACTTTGCTATACTTATATTATTCTGTGCTATTGAAGATCTCTTTAAAAGAAACTAAACATATGATGGAAGTTTATTTAACACCAGCAATTGAATAACATAATTGTTTCAAATATTGAAGCAAGAAGAATTTGAATAACAATTGAGTACCCTGATGAGACGATTCTTATGGTAAACATTGAATCCACAAACGCGAAGTGCAGGAGCCTCCTTGATGAAGCCAATTATGGTCTCCACAGACGCCTAAACCATCATAAAATAATTATTATTTTGAGGCTTCTAAACCTTAACCAGAAAATAAGCAACTAATGAACACTATCTTCCAGAAGACCGCTCTTTGACTGATTAGAATTTCTTTCTAATTTATCATATGAATTCCGGTACACAGCCAACTCATTCTGTTATTACTTTCCAAAAAATGTTTTCAAGACCCCTAGCAATCAACAAATTTAAAATAAATTACATAAGAGAAACTTCCAATAATCAATCCCTACCGTTAATTCTCTTCGATACTAAAATCCCTCTTTTAAGCACCTTATTTAATTCACACATCTAATCTCCATTCAATCTATAGTACCTTCACCTCAAGTATATTCCAGTACCATCTCACAACTACAATTGCAGATATGCATCCCAATTGCAAATTTGCAACTTATATAAGCCTTCAGCACTCAGAAGAATGACCATCAAAGCATGTAAAATACAGATTTACTGTAACAATTGAGAAGTTTCCAGGAATCAACTTTTGGCAAGAAATTACATCATAAAGTTCTCCAATCAATATTATTCACATCGGAGCGCTAGCAAGACAAACACAAAATGTGTGGAATCAACTTTGATACTAGAGAATATCATAAAGCTCCACAACTGAAGATCAAAGAATGCCAATGTTTATATCTATGAAATGCGACATCTGGTCTAGAGGGGTGGAAAAGAGCATAAGTTGTCACTTACATATTTTACACAACTGGATAAGTATTTAGTCCCTACTTTATTTGCTTCAAGATGGAAAAGGGTTAAAGATGACCGGACAGAGAAGGGCAAAGACACGGAGAAGGGTTAAAGAGGTTCTTGAAAAAGTTATTGAAAATTTCCCCACATTACATAAATCCAGTTTGATCACCTGATCATGCATCTAAATCAAGTAATATTAAAATTTACAGGTTTATCTGAAATGTAAGGACTTGATGAGGCTTTAAGACTGTTAGAATAATATCAATATGTATATATTTGGTAGAGATCTAGGGCATTAAATGAGGTTACCTTAATTAGCTTAGTCCTTTGTGTATATATAGGCACTCATATCAATTGTTTCTAATAACATATTTTTCCCCAATGATTTCGTGTGTCTCGTTTAACATGATACCAGAGCACGGTACGATTTAGGGTTTAATTTTCGGAGAGAAAAAAAAAAAACCTAGGGTTTTTTGGTTCGACCTGTTCCGGCCATCACCGGTCGATACCGCCGGCACAGGGAGGTGCGGCATCGCACGGCGACAGTTCGCCAGAAGTTTCAGCTCCGGCACCGGCGCGTGTGAGTCTCACGCACCGGGCGATTGTTTCTGGGCAGATTTCTTCTGCTGGCGAGTGGGGGCGCGTGCCTGGCCGGATTTTTTTCTCCGGCTGATTTGGTTCAACTCGTCTCGTCGAGACCTTTCCGTTGGTGTACCTGTTTGAGTCATCATCCGAGTGGGGTGTGATTTCGGTTTGGGTACAGATTCTTTTTGCTCATCTTTTTTTCAGAAATTCTGATTTCATTGTTACTTGATGTTTTATTATGGAGTGTCGTTACTGTCATAGTATTGGACATATCAAGCGAGATTGTCCAAAGTTACGTAATAAGAAGCCGCTTTCGTCCACTCGTGTGGCCGCTAGTGGCAGCAATTCTGGCCATTCTAGTGAGTATGTCACTATATCTGCTCGTGAGTATGCAAAATTGATGCAATTACAAGCCAGTTCAGTCACCACCATTGCTGAGTCAGGTAAACCTAATGCATGTCTTGTCTCCTCATCTTCCAAGTGGGTTATTGATTCTGGTGCCACAGATCATATGACAGGTAACTCAGAATTTTTCTCTACCTTTGACTCACATACTACCCACTTTCCTGATACCCTAGCTGATGGCTCACAATCTCACGCCATTGGATCGGGAACTGTTAACCAAACACATTGAGATTGATTGCCACTTTGTTCGTGAGAAAATCCAACAAGGAGTAATTTCGACAGGTTATATGAAAACTGAGGATCAATTAGGGGACATCTTTACGAAGGCACTTAATGGAGTTAGGGTTGACTATCTTTGTAACAAGCTAGGCATGATCAATATCTATGCTCCAGCTTGAGGGGGAGTGTTAGAATAATATCAATATGTATATATTTGGTAGAGATCTAGGGCATTAAATGAGGCTACCTTAATTAGCTTAGTCCTTTGTGTATATATAGGCACTCATATCAATTGTTTCTAATAACATATTTTTCCCCAATGATTTCGTGTGTCTCGTTTAACAAAGACCAACAAAGAGGCCAAATCAACTTGAGAATATCTGGTTGGCACTACAAGCTAGTTTATCGATTAGTGACAGGAGTAGCCTAAAATTGTTTATATTTTGACGAGGCTTTGAGACCAAGAGGCCAAATCAACTTGAGAATATTTGGTTGGCAGTACGAGCTAGTTTATCGATTAGTGACAGGAGTAACCTAATATATGTAAAATGGTTGAAAAGGTGCTATCTAGCATGCATAAATTCCATACAAGTCCTCAAAATCTAGCCAATGCTTAACAGACTCATGTCCTTTCATGTTAAGTTTTTTACATGGCATTCCAAAGTGAAAAACACTTGATTTTCCACACCTGACATCCTAAGTTAGAACACCAAATGGCACCATACCAACTCCACCGCAAAACAATGCAGTACAACATCATACCTCTTTCAATCCCATGCCTTGGGGGTTGTATGTGACTCTCTTCGAGTGTTTCAAGTCGTCCGCGATACTGAACTGCTCAACAGGCTTTCCTCTTAAAATTATTTTGAAGTTCGTAAGTCTCTTGAGGTATAATATTGATGCATATGCCTGAGAAAAGATATTAAAAAAGTTATAGCAATGAGCAGATAAAAGGGATTCAAACAAATTGGGAAACATGCTCTCTTGGCAGGCACACGGCCTATGTCTAACGCATAACTCAAACACATCTGCAACACCTTAGTGTGCATCATATAATAAAGCAATAACAATAATAATCATAGCTGGAATCTATACGCGACTTTTCACACAGCCGCTATCATTTCTCAATGGTTGGATATATTGAAGAGGAGATTCAGTCTGATATGGTAAATATAATTATTTCAAAGTATCATAGTTTTATCATATAGGAAAAATTCAACCAAAAAAACAAAGGGAAAACAAAATTACAGTTACCATCCAATTATTGCTACTGTTTATTTTTTAATTGTTGCTTTTATGATAATTATTGCTGCCATTACATAGCTAACTTCCGTATCTAGCAAAAACTAAGATAGCATCCATTAGATATATCATTCATTTGTAAATACAAGATTTCACAATTCTTGACATTTATCTTATATACACCATAATGTGCATGTTCTGTTTCTTATGAAGACAATAATGGGAAGAAATAAGTAAAATACCCACCCTTAATGAAAAGCGTATGCGATAGGATAAGTGAGATATCTGTTCACGGACTCTCTTGTTTGTGTTGCGTGCATTTCCTTGATTAGTTTCATCCCTCAACCTTATATCCTGGGTTAGAAGCAGTTAGCAACTAAAAAATGTTGATTAGCTTCATCTCTAAATGTCAATGCTTCCCATTAGTTAATAATGAATATATATGGTTTTTTCAACAACAGGCAATATACAATATACACACTTAGCAGGCAAAAAGTGTTCTATAGAAACCACTCAAGCAGATTAAAAAAATTGGTCCTGAAACCAAGAATTGAACAAATTAGCTGCCCAATGGCATGAAGGATCCAAGGCTTGCTATTGTTAAGGAAATAATCTTCAAAACAATTAATCACATAAAACCTAGGATAAGCAGTCACATGAAAAGGAAATAAAATGATAGGTGTTGAGAAATTAACTGATTGTGACTAAAGAAGGGTCAAGAAGCTCAGAACCAATCACGTTTTTCTTCCGTTATTTCGCAATTAACTGTCTTGAACTTGTGTGATGTGTTGGGAACTTAGGGCGAGTGCAACTCTCTACTACACAGATCTTCATGTTTAATAAATTTGTTACACCAATCCTTGGACTAATATCCATTAGTTGGTACGGGATATCCTTCTAGTGTATTAAAATGTACCCTCAAAAATTTTCCAAATTGCCATTTGGAAATTGCTTATGAATTATATACAATGATATTTTGCTCAATATAGAGAAGCTAGATGACATATTGTGTTGGTGGTTGCATCCAATATATACATCAGCTAACCATGAATAGTTTTGGGTTAACAAGTATGGAATTATCGATACGACGAAATTTTTGGGTGAGATCAGAAAACAAATCATACAGACACAAAGTGGACTATCATACTGATGTTGTCATGTCATAAGTTTTTCTTGCAAATTTACAAACATATATTCAGTAGATTTCCCAAGTTTTAGAATATCTAGTCGAATCTTGCATTCTTCAAAACATTATTACAGTACTTCCTAACTTCATATGTACCTCGTATTGCTTAAATCCATGTTTCTTAGATTAAAATTTTATTTTTGCTAAAGAAAAATTATGTTTCATTAATAGGATTGGGAATTCAAGAAAGAGATTATCTTTCCTGAATAATAAGCATTTGTAATATAATTACTCCCTCCGTCCATGAAAATTAGTCCACGTTGCCTTAAATAGCCGTCCACAATAAATAGTCTACCTACCCAAAATGGAAAATTTTCAATCATTATTTTTATTTTTTTATACACATACTCACTTTTACACATCACATCAAATACTTTATTAATAATTAACACTTCTTTATACTAATACACTCACTTTTACACATCAACATCAACTTTTTCTTAATAACCGTGCACAACTAAGGTAGACTAAATATCATGGACGGAGGGAGTATAACATTTCTACAGAAGTTGAAAGATATAAGTTTTGTCTACTGCTGTAATTCAGTTTTTATAAAATAGAGTGCGAACATCCAAGTCAAATTCTTAACTAGACTTTGAGCAGGCAAAAGGAACTTCTGCTTGTTCATCAGTAAATATGAGTATATTTGACGGGAATACAACTTCCAATAGCTATTTGCACAGATCAGAGAAGTGACACTTAGTATACCTCATTGTCGTCGTCAAAATTCAATTCATAAATGCCTTCATCATTCATCCATAAATTATATATTATAATCTTCGTTCCATGTGGTCCAATATTCTCAAACTGGAAAGAAAGGAAGAGAGTATGTTACGAAAATGATATTTACCAGTAGATATGAAAATATAGACCACATCCCTGGGAAGAAAAGCATAAGTCAAAATCATAATTACAACGGATGAGGAGTAATTTGTTAAATACAGACTCTAGCCTATATAATGTAAAATACAAGATTAAAGTGGCAAGTTTGCGCCAGAAATCATGACAAGATAGTCATTAAACAGCAGTTAGCATTGAAAAAACGACTAGTACTGAAGGCAATTTCTATCCCCAAACCTATTTCAAGAAAATGTCTCATTCCATTTCCATCATTATGATAAATAACTGATTGGATCACAGAGAGAAGTACAAAGCCACTCTTTCACAAATTACACTAGACTTCACAACAGAGCCCTTCAGATTCTAACATTCTCTCAAGCTGTTCAGACCACAAAATAGTCACCAGAAGGTGTCTCTGCAAGTAATATTACAATCTGAATCCTCGTAAATTGTATAGCGAGGACTGTACAAGCCTCTGTGAATACAGCAAACAGAAAATCATACTTCTTTTTCTAAATTCACTTTAGCAGTCAAGTGGTTAGCCAAAAAAATATGTAGCAAAAGGAGGCTTCTCTGCAATTATAAAATATAATGATCATGGCAATGAGTAAAGCAATCACTCCCTAATAGGACCAGAGGAAATTCTGAAAATAGATAGTAGAAATGATGCATATCATGCAGATTGAAACAAAGACACTAACTTTTTAATCATTTCCTCATATTATATTACCAAAAGATACAAAAAGTGCATACTAGAAAAAATTTGTTCAATCCATGTAACCTGTAGCAAAAGATCGTCCTTTGAAGTGAAGGGAGACCATTCAAGGATGGTTTTCAAGTTACTGGACCAATCATCGTTAGAGCTATAGATTATAGGCACCGCCCAGTTGTCTGAAATATCAAAGTCAATCTGCAATATCATTCCAATGTGCACGCATGACTTGAGTTAATCGGAGACACACCAAAAAGTACATAGCATAGCTCAAGAAAATTTATAATTAAGAATCAAAAGTATACCATTGGAACAATCACATCATCTTGCCGCGTTCTCCGCAAAAATGTGTAGGATAAAAGACCAACACTTTGGGTTGCTCGACTGAAGGATTTGAGTGAAAACTCGAAGTCAAAAGAACAGATCGATTCCAAGTACAAAGATCTTTTGCAGGTCATGACATTTAAAGAACTTATGTAACTCTACTTTAGTATGAGACAAAGCCAATTGAATAAGTAATGGACAAGTATCAGCTTTATCATCAGATATCAATGGCTAAAGGCAACAGCTTGAGTTTAATAGAGAGAAAAATAATACCCAGATTGATTTGCACGACTAAAAACAATCACATCAGCTCCTAATCGCATGGTACTTGTTTTGAATCCATTACCATCTGGCAGAGAAGATATAGCTTTAGAATTCAGAAAACATGCTCATAACCAATAATTAGTAATTATAGTTTATTGACCAAAGCAAGACTATCGAGCAAAGGTATGACCCAAACAGTCATAACTGAAGATACAACCAAAGTGAAATTTATTACAAGAAGTCTTTGACAGACCATTTTGATTTTCGTCAATGTATAACTGCGGAACTCAAACAGGAAAATTTCTTTAGGGAACACTATTAATAATTGGCAGAAATGCTAGTCAAATCTCAGACTTGGTAGGAAACAGAAGATAATGTAGGGAGAAACACATAGAAGGGAAAGTAGTTGTTAGCACACTGTAGAAGAAAAAAGTTAGTTACATTGCCCAATGGTTGTGTTAGATGTCTTTGATGAGTAACCCAAGCTCATGCACTTCCGCATACACTCTGGATTCATTCCGCCCCCATCATCTGCACATAGATGGTTTTTCAAGATCAATTAAATAATTTGCACACACAAGATCAGGAAATACATAACATGATGCATCAATGCTTTAAGATGAGATCCAATTAAAGACTAATTGCACCTTGGAAAATTAGTGCAGGAGAATTGTCCTTTGTGTTATAAATCCGGTCAACATTCACAAAAGTTGCACCATTCTCTATCTGGTTTAAAATTACATCAATACGGTAGCAGTGTCAGAGTCTATGCGCTAAAGGAAGCAGCTGGTTTTGGACAACGACAAAAATGATGAAATGTATATCCCCAAGGTAACATCACAAACTATGACTGATAAAAAGATCTTCCTAGTCATTGTACTATATTGGTCTTAAACCACATCAATTTTGAGACCCCTCTGCAACAGTTGACAAAATTAGAAACGACTGTATGTACTTTTCAGTTTGAATAGCTATGAAGCTCAAACTGAAACCATGATAGAATATTTCGATTGTAAAACGAAAACATGGCATACAGCACAGAACTACCATACAAAAAGAGATAATTCTTCTAGAAATTTTAAAAGTCCTCCAAATAAGCACTCATTTTCATATGGCTTCTTAACTTGGCAATCTAAAAATCATTTCCTGGTGGAAATCCATGATGATATTCGAATATAACATTAACCACGATTACCTCGTCCACAGCATTGTCCAGTAGCTCAGCAATAGCTGCAAGGAAGCACGCACGTCAGAAATCGCAACAAGATCATAGACCTCTTCTTCTTTTTTCTTTATTTACTATGTTTCCATTTGTCGTACTTACCTTACACTAAAAAAACATTTCTTGTATACCAATAACTAATACAGCATTCTGATAGAGTGTACTATAGTGTATGTGTATCAGTAATTGCAAGTAAAAATATGCATATCAAGCCGTCAATACTATTGAAACCAGATTTGTGAACCAGTACCTCCGAATGCCCATTTGTGAGAGGTGGCGTTTGAGTGCAGAAACTTGGGATGAACACGAGCATGCTCCAAATCACCTACAATTGACATTCACAACAAACCTAAGAGTCTTCCACGAAATTTAAACTCAAAATAAAAATTACCTAAGAAATAAATGCCATAGGAAAACCTTGAAATATAGTAGATCTTCCGGGGCCAATTTCATAAGCTCCGGCTTTCCAGAAACTTCGGTTATCGAGGGGGCGACAATTCCCCTCCACCGCATCGCCGCCGATAGTGGTGGAGGCAGAGAGAGTTGTAATTGTGGTAGGTGGCTCGTATTGTAATTTCGCGGATACTGAAGGTTTAGTTTCAGAATAATGAACTCGAGAAATACCCGGCGGTCCGCCGCCGCTTTCTTCGTCGCTGTCGAGGTCGACAATGTTGGCGGTGGCGGGTATTCGCTTGGGTGGCATTATTTGGTGAAATCAAAAGTAGAAGTGTAGTAATAAACGCGCGATAATGGCACTTTTGATACCACTACTTGCACGCTTTTCCCCAATATTTTAGAACAGAAATACAGTTTTTAAGCTGAGAATCGGCTCGCAACCAACAGAGCGCACCTCACCTCATCAATGCCAAAACGTGTTCACGCGAAGCTACCAAAGGAAATCACATGTCACTCAAAGCATGTCCGTCATCTGTCTACTACCACCGAAATTAAGAATCGCACACTATCTAATTTTGGATGTTGGATAGAAGATAGCTCATTTCCATTGTGGTGGGTCAATGCTTAACCAAACATGTCATGAGTATTTCTTGGACATATTTTAATGCACTATATACATTTGAATTTTTTAATTTAATTTTAAGAAAAATTTATTAAAAATCATAATTCGAGAATAATATCTCCGAGCTTTTGCTCACTAGTATTAGGTATTTGTCCTATGGGGTACGCTGGCTATGTAATTATCACTTTCGCCTCCAATATTACATATGGCTTCAAATAATTATGGCCAAAAAAATTCATTTTTGCAGACTTAGAAATTTGGATTCTATAATAATAATGGGACATTACACCATATTTCATTAATATATGGAAGGTAGCAGCTATTTGTTTAAACATTTAATTGAAAAGGAAAGATGAAGATGCGACACAACCAACACAAAAGTCGGAGAAATAAATATGATGCCTCGCAACCACTAGAGTCCATCTCATCAATGACATAACGTGTTCGTTGGAGCTACCGAAGGAAATCACCAGTCACTCAAAGCTCAAATGTTTACCATCTGTCCACTACCACCGAAATTAAGAATCGTCCACCATCCAATTTTGGATATTGAATAAAGGATTACTCATCCCCATCTGGATAGGCTCATCCTTAACCAAACATGTTTTAAGAGATGAGTACTTCTTAAATTTATTTCGATGCACTCTATGCATTTGAATTTTTAAATTTATTAAAATTTCTAACTCAAGAATAATATCTCAGAGTCTTTTGCTCACTAGTATTAAGTATTCGTCCTCTATAGTGCGCTCACTCTGTAATTGTCACTTTTGGCTCCAATATTACATATGACTTCAAACAATAATCGCTAATTTTTTTTTAAAATCCATTTTCGAGACTTGAAATTTGGATTCTATAAAAAATAATGGAACATCACACCAATTTTCATTAATAGCAGCTATTTGTTTAATCATTTAATTGTAAAGGGCATATGAAGACGCGACACAACCAACACCATTGTCCGAGAAATAAATCTTGCTCCTCGCAACCACTAGAGCCCACCTCATCAATGCCAGAACGTGTTTGCACGGAGCTACTAAAGGAAATCACATGTCACTCAAAGCATGTCCGTCATCTATCCACTACCACCGAAATTAAGATTTGGATGTTGGATAGAGGATGACTTATCCTCATCCAGATGGGCTCATCATTAGTCAAACATGCCGTAAGAGATGAGTACTTCTTAGACATATTTCAATGCACTCTGTATTTGAATTTCTTAATTTAATTTAAATTTATTAAAAACCCTGACTCAAGAATGATATCTCATAGTCTTTTGCTCACTAGTATTAGGTATTCGTCCTCTGTAGTGTGCTTGCTCTGTAATTGTCACTTTTGGCTCTTATATTACATATGGCTTCAAATAATTATCAAAAAAAAATAAAAAATCATTTTCGCGACTTGAAATTTGAATTCTATAATAATAATAATGGAACATCACGCCAGTTTTCATTAATATATGGAAGGTAGTAGCTATTTGTTTAAACATTTAATTAAAAATGAGAGATGAAGACGACACAACCAACACCATTGTCGGAGAAATAAATCCAACGCCTCGCAATCACCAAAGCCCACCTCATCAATGCCAGAACATGTTTGCCGGATCTACCGAAGGAAATCACATGTCACTCAAAGCTCAACTGTCCATCATCTGTCCACTACCACCAGAATTAAGAATTGTCCATCATCCAATTTTGGATGATGAATAGAGGATGACCCATCCCCATCCGGATGGGCTCATCCTTAACCAAACATGCCCTAAGAGATAAGTACTTCTTAGACGTATTTCGATGTACTCTATGCATTTGAATTTTTAAATTTAATTTAAATTTATTATAAATTATGACTCCAGAATAATATCTCAGAGTCTTTTGCTAACTAGTATTAGCCATTTGTCCTATATAATGCGCTCGCTCTGTAATTGTCACTTTCAGTTCCAATATTACATATAGCTTCAAATAATAATCGCCAAAATATTAAAGAAAATAATCCCATTAATAATAATGGAACATCACGCCAATTTTCATTAATATATGGAAGGTAGCATCTATTCGTTTAAATATTTAATTGAAAAGGAGAGATGAAGACGCGACACAACCAACACCATTGTTGGAGAAATAAATTCGGCGCCTCACAACTACTTAGAGTCCACCTCATCAACGCCATAACGTGTTCGCTAGAGCTACCGAAGGAAATCACATGTCACTCAAAGCTCAATTGTCTGCCATATGTCCTCTACCATATATAGGAATTAAGAGTCACCCACCATGCCGAAATCAATTGGAAGCAGACCACAACCACCGCACTCAACAAGTGAAATCCAAACTCTGGTGTCGTTCAAAGACCTTCAATGCCAATGATGAAGAACACAACAAGCAAAGAAGTGCTAAAAAAGTAATCATTAGCTAACAATCACCTTGATTTGTGGATCCAAATCTCCAATTTATTTTCATTAGATGCGTTGATTTCAATTTCTTCTCTTCCTTGTTTCTTTTATCAATCTTGTTTCTTATTTCTCAAGTTTTTTTTTTCTTTTATGATGGATATAAATGATGGTCAAATCATGTCAGTAGTACTATTTTAAAATAATTCACTTATATCCCAATAACAAATCAGTAATACTCAAATTAACACGTCATAAATAACTAACTAATATCTAAAAAAACAAATCAGTAATAACCAAGAATAATAACTCACTAATAATCCAAAAGTTAAACAGTACTCCAAGAATAAGTAAATAATACCCAAATTGTAAAAAAAAAAAAAAACACTTTCGCGTGTAGTTTTGTTTAGCCAAAAGGTGTCTACGTGCAAGTGTACACGATCGTTATTGCAATGGCAAGTTTAACCAAGTTTCTTTTATATCGAACCCAAAGGAGACGGGGATTTGAAAGGTAAAACTATTGTTCTTGATTCAAAAACACAAAGCAAATAAAGGGGATTTGGTATCTATGTCTACTAGTGCGTCAAACTTGTAAACTACCTATCACCTTGGGTTGCAAAGTGAGCGAGTGTGAGAGATATGTGCTAGTGTACTATCCTATGTTTCATATGGTGAGGTATTACTTTCTCATGCCATGGAATTGTGTACAATCAATTGGTACGTCACTCTAACATGAAAGAGGTCTCCCTAATAACACATTAAAGCCTCTAATTGTTCTTCCTATTCACTAAGTATAGCTCTCACTATCTTAGGAATTTAATCAAACACTTTGCATGCATTTGGCCTAGTACAAGAAGATTTAGGAAAATAGGCCAATTCTCATTGAGACTATCTCCTAATGGCCATTATGATTAACTAAACATGCAAGGCATTCATACAATCCATCAATTTAGAGAATTGATCATACAACAATTCATAGCAATCAAAAGATCAACATAATCACCATACTACTCCATAGGAGTCATGCACCAACACACAAAGGGATTAGCCCATGGCTAATTTGGTAAACATAAAGGAAATTGAAACAATAGCAATCATCATTATGCAGGAATTATACAAAGTATTCAAGAATTTACCTATTACAATTGGAATTGAAAAGATACAAGATTACCTCTAGAAGCTAGAAAATGATCCGACAATAGAAATCGAAAATCAATCGGTAGAAATGTAGCTTGAGCTATGCTAAGAATGCAGGAGAAAACTGATCGCCGATCCAAACGGTAGATCACAAGTAATCGTCGAAATCGTAAATGGAAATCTAAGAACACCACTTGGAAACTACCTCTAACTTCTCATAATCTAGTGAGAGAATATGAATCTAAGAAAATGATAAAAGTTTTTTAGAAAATCTGAGATGGAAGTATATATAGTGCCCTTGGATCATTGACTAAGATGTCCTTCATTAAAACGCGCAAAAATACGAAAATAGCCCTGAAAATCCGAGAAAAATGAACTGCTGTCGCCCAAGAACTGTGCAACTGTCGACCACTCGGGCGACAACTTGCTCGACAGAAGGCCCTCTTGTCGTCCAAGAGCTGAGCAACTGTCGACCAGGCTTGGTCGACATCTAGCTCGACAAATGGCTGTGGTAATGATATCGCGCGAGGCTTGTCTTCCGAGGAAGGAGTCCGTGTCGCCCGAGGTCTTAGTCTCGGTCAATGCGTGACTTCTTATTTTTGTCATATCTTGAGCTCTAGAACTCCGATTGACTCGATTCTTTTTGCGTTGCGACCCTCTCTTCAAGCTCTTCAACATAGGACAGTAATTTCTTCATTTTGCTCAACTCCAAAATTTGGACTTTTCTCGATCTTGCTCATTTCTTCCTTATTTTGCTTGTTTTCACCTACAATCACAACTTCCTAGCTAAAAAGAGTTAAATACACAAAGTATCACATAATAGGGTCAAATATGAACATAATATCACCAAAAGCATATAGAAATGAGTACTAAAACATGCAATTATGACCCTAATCAAGTTGTGTATTAAAAAAAATCAGAATTGAACTTAAAATTCAAGTACATAATATGCGTCTAAGAATTTGTGTTAACAAGTTTGTATAAGAATTAGATGTCTTAAGGTTATATTTGAATGGATGGGCTGAGATTTATAAATTTTAATCTACATGCTAAATTCACTTTACTTGTTTAGCTAAAATATTAACACCAATGAATTTTAAATGTTTAGTTTTGAACTAAGTTTAAATTAAAAAAAAATAGCAAAATTATGTCATTTGAATTTTTTATGGATTCTTAAATTTATTTATTTTCAAATCTTTTAGACTTCAAATGATTATTTTCAACTGCAACGTAAGCTTATTTTAAATAGTATGCTCTTTTTTGGCCGGATTCGGGATTTAATATCTCAATCACATCCATTTTTTGAATTTGCAAAAATACATACTTATCTCTATTATGCGCGTACATATTTAAAATACTCATATCACTAATTTTTACTTATTTTCTCTCATATTTTTCTTTTATTTACTCACTAGCTCTCTTACTTTTAATAAATTAGGTATTATTTTATTGACTAATAATAATTAAATAATTTATCATCATTACTCAAAAGAATTTATTTGACATAAAGTTGCATTAATTCATGCTTATTCTTTCATTTCAAACTATAATACAAATTTACAATGAACTTTATTTCTCCCATTCATTTTATTTTTCATTCGAATTTGTGGAATTCACTCAAGTCGCAAAAGAACATGGTCTTATAAATTTTACTTTGTCCGTGCAATTTTGCGAGGCTTATTTTTTTCATCAGTTATTTTTTATCATAAGTTGAAAGGTACTAAGATATACTGTAAGGTCCATTATGAATAGATATGATACTTATATATTTAATAAATAATCACTTTATTTATAACTGGACTACCTCATAATATCCTCAACTTATGATAAAAAATAATTAGCCAAAAATAGATTTAGTATTATTCGACGAATGGAGTACCATTTTATAAGTGACTTTTAAAGTTTATTAAAATATTTTTTTAAATAAATTATAAACTGCTATAATGTTTGGCTAATGTGATTTATAAGCTCATTGATAATTTATAATACACTCTCTGTTCCAAATTTTTTTACACACTTCTCTTATATGAACGTCTCACACAAATTTGCGCATTACAAAAAAGAAATTGATATGCATGCATACTCACAAACCTATACTGCTACCAAGGTTAAAAATATCGGCATCGATGGAAATATCGAGGTCTTAAATTAATGAAAATATAGATATTGATAAATTTAAAAAATATAAAAAAATTAAGAGTAAATATTTAATACATAAATTTAACAAAAAATTTGAATAATTTTACATTTGTGATAAATTTATATATACACACTATTTTTTGGAGTTTTTTTCGAAATTCATCGATATTTTTTTATATTTTCTCGATATCTAACGATATTTGGTTTAATTTGTGGAAAGAATAAGTGATATCGATACTACATATCAATATTTACCGATATTTTTTATTTTTTAATTAACATTAATTATGGAAATATCGTTTCTATCCAATATTGATATCGGTGACTACGAAAAATGAATATATCGGGATATTTTCATTCTTAACTGATATACACATATTTACTCATATGCTACTATTTTATGTATAAAATATATTTTTCTTAAAAAAATATGTCCTCCCATAGGGTGCAAATTCCTACGGGATGGGGGAGTAATATATTTCTAAATTTCAATTTTGATATAATTTTTTTTTAGGTATATTAGGAAAGAGGCCTAGTTGGTGTCACGGGCCTGAAGTGTGGTGGGTGGATAGGGTGAGTGTGGTAAAAAAATTAAGTTGGAGTATCCAATTTTATTTTTTTACAATTTATAGGTGATTAGTAATTAAATATGCATATGTTAAATCTCTTCTATGTGTTAGTTTGGTTATTATAGTATTTTATTTATATCATATTCATATATTATTTTATACTTTTTAACTGAATTTAAGTATTTAAGTTTTCTATAATAATAGAAGACATATGTATGATTTAACATGACCATTGTATGTATTAGTTATATTTGAGGCCATAACTTAAGTTATACTTATCCAAATTTTTTGATATTGCTTTTTTGAAAATCGAAGACAATGTACAAAATATATAAGTCATCATATAGATCCAGACTTCTAGTTCTACAAGTTTGGGATTCAATTAAGCTAAAAAAGTAAAGATTACATAGTTGGGTGCTTCTTATGTCAGTCAGGGTGTTGTATTGACTGACAATAATCAATTAATCTCAGTCATTAGATTTGAAATCCTAAGGTTTAAAATTAGTGACCTGCTACCTATTGGACTATACGTTGTACTGACCATCATACTGCATCGTACTAGCTATTGTACTGTGTTGTACGGTTGTACTATTATAATAAATTAAATAATTTAAAAATTATAATTAATAATTTACAATTTTATCCTACAACTCTTTTTTTTAAACCCCCAATTGAATTAAATTATTAAATTTCATAACAAGAAGTTTGAATCAAAGGAAAACAATTGAGTCATTCTCTTCTTCTCCACAAAAGCCTCGCGTCCCCCCACAGCACAACCACTCCGCCATCGTCTCCTCCCACAGCACCGCCACGCCGCCGTCGCCTGCCCCCACAGCACCGCCATGCCGCCGTCGCCTGCCCCCACAGCATCGCCATGCTGCCGTCGCCTCCCCCATGGCACCGCCATGCCACCACCACCACGTCACTAACCTATCGCGGTCGCCGCCTCCACCTCTTCCACCACGTCACTGTTGGTTCAAAATTTTC
>JAPKLY010000089.1:163247-188546 GCA_026898435.1 Prunella vulgaris
GGCAAGCTCGCCTTTGTGCTGAGCAAACTGCTTGGGATCTTGAGCTGGTCTCAAAAGACAAAGCTCACGAAGAGTTGGTGCTTCAATACACCACTGAAATTGAGGCCTTGAAAGAAACATATGGGCATCTTGAGGATAAGCTGAAGAAGTTACACACATCTACCCAAGTGGTTGATGAGTTAACAAGTTTCTCTCAGCTGACCGATGGTGCTAAAGCTGGGTTAGGCTATGATGCCTCAAAAGACCCAAAGGGCAAGAAGAAGAGAGGTGCTTCAGGGAGCAACTCTCAGAAGAAGTTTGTCCCTGCCCAAACTGACGACAAGAGCCCAAGTGTTGCTCGTCAGGATAAAGGTAAAGGGAATGAGAAAATGCCTGCTGAACCTGTCAGGCAAAGGACTGGGGAACCAAGGCCAAAACCTAAGGGAAAGGCCAAGGCTTCTCATCCTGAGTCGAGAAAGAAAGACCAAGGGAACTCCAAGGCTCAGCTCAGGAACCCTCGGGCTGGAAAGAATTCCGCCCCTAGCACTTCTTAGGCTCAGCCTAGAAATGCTCAGGGTGGAAGGAACTCTGGTCAGAGGAGGCCTCAGGCAAGGCCAAGGACTACTGAGGTCCAGACTCCTCAGGCAGGGCACAAAGCCCATCAGGAGCGTCCCAATCCTCAAAGGAGAAGGACAAACCAGGTGGTCTTTGAAGGCAACGGAGACCTGACTTCGATAACACTCAGGCCAGACCTCAAGTGCCAAGAGGTCAGGCCCGAGCTGCTCCTTCCCGAGATCAAACTCAGCCCAATGCACCCAGGCCAAAGAGGAACAAGAAGCCCGCCCCCAGGAATCAATCCAGGGCTCCTGAGACTCAGGTCGACACCCATACACCCTCAACTTCCCAGGCACAAAGGAAGAAGAGGACTGTGTATGTTGATGTTTTTGGGAGACAGGTTTACACCTCTGATGCTATCAGAATTGTTAAACAAATCTGGATCCCGAAGGGTATGGCTGACTCTATAGGACCCAATACGAGATGGGTAACTGAGGTCTGATTCGTTTCAGGTCGATGCGGGCTACAAAAAGAGGAAGAAGGATCTGATGAAGGACTGGTACTTGGACTCAGGGTGTTCCAGCCACATGACCGGATTTCATGATCTCCTTCAGGATTATGTAGCTCAGGAAGGCTCGCAGGTAACCTTTGGTGATAACTCTAAGGGTTTCACCAGGGGATTCGGAACCCTTGTTATTGGCTCTGTCCGTGTACTGAATGTATCATATATTGAGGGACTGAGACATATCTTGCTCTCGGTCAGTCAGTTTTGTGACCGAGGACATAGTGTAGAATTTACATCTAACATGTGTCTTGTGAAGGACAAATCTACACTGCAGGTTCTGATTACAGGTGTCAGGAGGGGCAATGTTTATTTTGCTGACTTCAAGAGCAGCCCTCCTGAAACTTGTTTGGTCGCTAAGAGCTCTTCAAAGCTCAGTTGGCTCTGGCATAAACGCCTGAGTCACTTAAACTTCAAGATTATTAACAAAATCTCCCGACTTTCTCTTGTAGAGGGTCTACCTAATGAAGTTTTTAGCAAAGACCACGTGTGCGGAGCATGTCAGGAAGGCAAGCAAACCAAAGCCTCATTCAAAGAGAAAGAAGCCTTCTCAACTGACAGAGTGCTTCAGCTCCTGCACATGGATCTTTTTGGTCTAATTACTCCTGTCAGCATGAATGGTAGGAAATATACCCTTGTTGTTGTTGATGATTGGGTTATTTTCTTGCTGAACAAGAAGGAGACTCAGGTCAAGCTTCCGGAGTTACTCAAGCAATTGAGTACTGAACAGGGAATTGGGATAGCTCATGAGACTTCTGCAGCCAGGACCCCTCAGCAGAATGGGGTAGCTGAAAGAAGGAACCGGACCCTGAAGGAAGCTGCCAAGACTATGTTGGCTGAGTTAGGACTGCCCAAGAAGTACTGGGCTGAAGCAATCAATACTGCTTGCTACACTCAGAACCGATCTATGCTGAACAAACAACATGCTCAGATACCTTATGAAACTTGGAACAAGAGGAAGCCTCGCATCTCTTATTTCCATATTTTTTGGTGTAAGTGTTTCATCCTGAACAATGGGAAAGACCAGCTTAAAGCCTTTGATAGCAAGTCTGATGAAGGAGTTTTCTTAGGATACTCCTCAGTCAGCAAAGCCTTCAGGGTGTATAACTGTCGGACCCTTTGTGTGGAAGAAACACCTCATGTTGTATTTGAAGAGACTGCATCAGTGCGTAGAAAACAGGTTCAGAGTCCTGACACTGAGGGGCTTACCAAGAGAGTAACAAGACTGAGCCTGAAAAATCCTGAATTCAAGATCAAACTTGTCAGTGCTCCCAAAGGATGGGATGATGATGATGAAGATCAGGATGGACCTCAGGCCAACCCTCAGCAAGCTCCAGCCTCGGAGAATGTTGAGTCTCAGACAGAGGGACAGACTCAACCTGAGGTACGTACTGTCGGTGATGATGCTTCTGCACCTGAGACAGTTACTGAGTCCAACACTATAGGGGGAAACAATGTCTCTGATATTGGCCAACCCTCAGGAAATGACTCAGTATCCCCTGTTCTTGCTCGTTTCACTTCTTTGCCTGTTATTGTCGAGACTAATGTTTTAGGATCAGGCGAAGGGACGTCAGCAACTCCCAGTGCTCCGGTCAGCAGGAGGCAGTGGCTAGATGATCACTCATTGGCTGATATCATTGGTGATGTCAATGAGGGGGTCAGGACGAGGTTGTCCTTTGGCGAGAGCGCTATGTTTTGTTGTTTCCTGAGTGATCAGGAACCTAAGAGCATAGAAGAAGCTCTTGCTGACCCCAACTGGATCCTAGCCATGCAGGATGAGCTCAATCAGTTTGAGCGGAATCAGGTTTGGGAGTTAGTTGAGAGACCTAGGCGTCAACATGTTATTGGCACCAAGTGGGTTTTTAAGAACAAGAGGGATGAGAAGAATGTTGTTGTCAGGAATAAGGTCAGACTAGTGGCAAAGGGTTACTCTCAGGCCGAAGGAATCGACTATGATGGGACCTTTGCTCCGGTCGCAAGGTTGGAAGCAATCAAGTTGTTTCTGGCATATGCAACATTCAAGAAGTTTAAAGTGTATCAGATGGATGTGAAGAGTGCTTTTCTGAATGGTGTACTGAACGAGGAGGTGTATGTTGAGCAACCTCCAAGGTTCGAAGTTGGGAATAAGGTATATCACCTGAAGAAAGCTCTTTATGGCCTGAAGTAAGCTCCGAGAGCTTGGTATGATACACTATCCCAATTCCTGATAGACCACGGGTTCGTGAAAGGAACAGTGGACAGGACCCTCTTCCGGATATCCGAAGGGGAGGACATTCTCTTGGTTCAAATTTATGTGGATGACATAATATTTGGATCTCCTAATCTGAAGCTTTGTGAGAAATTCTCCAAGCTGATGACTGAGAAATTTGAGATGTCAATGATGGGAGAAATGAATTTCTTTCTGGGTCTCCAAGTCAGGCAATCTAACTCCGGAATTTTCATAAATCAGTCCAAGTATGCAAGAGACTTGATTCATAAATTCGGAGTTCAGTCCAGCAAAGTCTCACGTATTCCATGAACACAAATGAGAAGCTGAATCCTGACAAAGAAGGAGCCTCAGTGAATCAGACTGAATATAGGGCACTGATAGGATCCTTATTGTACCTGACTGCAAGTCGTCCTGACATCACTTATGCAGTCGGAGTTTGCGCAAGATATTAGTCTGATCCAAAGAAGAGTCATCTAGAGAGTGTCAAAAAGATATTGAAATACCTGAAAGGAACAGTCAACTTAGGACTTTGGTATCCCTCTGATGACAACCTAGAACTGACTGACTATTCAGATGCAGATTATGGAGGCTGTAGGCTTGATAGGAAATCAACTACAGGCACATGTCAGTTTCTAGGGAGTAAACTGATCTCTTGGTTTTCTAAGAAGCAAACCAGTGTTGCAACATCTACTACTGAGGCTGAGTATATGGATGCAGGCAGCTGTTGTTCCCAAATCCTTTGGTTGAAGCAACAACTGAGAGACTACCAAATAGAGGCCACTGAAGTCCCAATCTATTGTGACAATAATAGTGTCATTGCCATATCCCAAAACTCAGTCTTACACACAAGGTGTAAGCATGTAGACATCAGGCATCACTTTATCAGAGATCATGTTGAGAAGAAGGACATCAGGATGGAGAGAGTCCCTACTGATAAACAGAGAGCTGACATTCTGACTAAGGCTTTGCCTGAAACCAGATTTGTTGAGTTATCAGTAGAGTTAGGACTCCTTGACCCAGGCTTAGGAGATTCAATCTGAATCTCTAATCAGAATGCACAAGGTTAGGGGGAATGACTAACTACGACTCAGGATGAAGGAATCTCAAAGAGAATGTGAATGATTATAGGGGGAACATTCAGTATGAAAAGGATGATCAGTATAGACTGACTAAGATTCAAGACACTGAATTCAGGGCTTGTCACCCTGTTAGGTCACATGTGGTATCAGTCAGAATACAAATCTGACTGACTGGTATGTTTCCTGATTTATTTTTTAGTCATCTTATCTTGCTTGCATCATCCTTGATACTGTTTGCCGTATTGTCAAATCAAATTATTTTGTCATTTAATCCTAGTCGTTCATTTAATATTCAGTTATTATTTAATACAAATTATTTGAATTAAATACGGACACGCTCTGACGCGCATTTAATGCACAGTGGGCGGGAATAGTTTTCGATAAAGTTTTGAATCATTACTGTTGAAAACCGAAGAGGTTCTGCATCCAGGCATTTTGCGTTATAATCTTAACCTTTGAATCTCATAAGTCATTTGTTTCTGAGCCGTCCGATTAAAACTGGATTTTAGTATAAATAAGGGAAGTTTCTGTCATTGCGATCTTTACACACTCAAATCTTTTCTTGCTATATTTCTCTCTGCTATTTACTTTCCTTCACATCTTCAAAACTTTATCCATGGCTTCACCTTCAGTCGATTCATTCTTTAGGAATCTGTTCCATCTTAGGAATGAGATTCACTGGGAACCTTATGGTGATTTCTCTTCTAATCACTCAGAAATAGTACCTATGAAGGAACTGTTTGAAAATGCTGGACTTCTATAGTTCATCACAGCAAAACCCAAGAGACTTCATCCTCGCCTCGTTGCTGCCTTCTACATCAAAATAGCGCAGAACAAGGACTCTCAGGAGTGGGAAACCTGCATTCCCCTGACTTCTTGTGTAAAAGGGAAAAATGGTGAAGATGAGATGACCAGGAAGTGGGTCACTCTCAACATTAGACAGAAGATAAAGGATGTATTTAATCTTCCCCACTCTGGACGAAGCCCTATCGACTATGGGTTTGGCACTGAAAAGGACTATCTCCAGTCTCTCTGTGATGGAGATGTTGTTCTGAAGTCGGGTCTGAACAAGTCCGTTCTGAGGACTGAGAATCATCACCTCTTCGACCTGACTAGTCAGGGGGTGATGGGAATTGCTGGAGGATTTGAGCAGATCTCCCGGCCAAAATTGTATACCATGATGGCAATCTCAGACGCCTCAGTGCATGCCTTCCACTGGGAGGATTACTTTCTCCATATACTGGTTGCTGAGACCAGTAAGATCAAGTACTCGCCGGAGGGACAGGCGACGTTTGAGGCCAAAATGCACTTTGGCACCAAGATTTCTCTGATCTTGGAAACCTTGGATCTCGGTGATGTGGATCTGGCCCAATCACTCGAGATTCCAACGAAAGTAGACCTCTTCAGAGCTTATTCCGGTGATGCTGGCACATAGAAGAGATCGAGAACCCAGAAGAAGAAGGCTCAGGCGAGCACGACTGGAGGAGTCAAGGCACAAGCGAGCAATTCTTCAGGGGCCCTTATTGCGAAGCCAGCGGAGGACAAACCCAAGCTCTCCGGACTCAAGCAACAGACGTTGAAACTTAAGTATCCGAGGTCAAAAGAGCAAAAGAAGAAGCTTGTGGAAGAGAAGGCTGCTGAAGAAGTGATTCAGCATATAGCTACGGAGGGGGAACCATCACTTGAAGTAGCCCCCATCTCTGCCGTTCCGGAGGTTGTTGAAGGAAGGGTGGAAGAAGGTGTTGAGAAGGAGACCGAAGTTGTTCAGGCTGATGTCCCATGGCCATTCGCCGCGCCTGATGAAAACACATTGCCTGACTTTGAGATAGTGGCAAGGGGAACAGCTGCGGAGATGGTGGAGAAGAGGTTTCCTGACCTCTCGGATGCTCAAAAGGAGGCGGTTGTGCAACTTCGCACTTACGCCATGATCAGGAATGCCACTTGGCCTGAACTAAGTCAGCTCGGAGAATCGAGAGGATGGGATAAAATGGCTGAATCTGAAGCTGCTCTTTTCGATCACTTTGAGGTAAATTCTTTACATCAATTGATCAAAATGGTGGACTTCATCAAAATTGTCCGCCGCATCTATCCTGCGCCCGAGCAAGAAAGAGTAGAGAAGGAGAAGGAAGCTGAGAGGGAAGTGGTTGTGATTGTTGATGAAATTCAGCAAGGTGGCACTGAAGGAGTCAGTGCACCGGCCGATGATGCACCACTTGGACCCGGGGCTGCTGAGGCTTCAGGAGAGGGTTCACTTGCTCTCGTCCGTGTTCCCGGTAAAAGGACTCAGAAGAAAGGGAAAGGGGCATGGCAGCGGGATCTGAAATCCATCCGCCGCCAACTCACAACCCAAAATAAGAAAATCTATCGCTACAGTCGAGTTGCTGACTTGATCAATCAGCGATTAGGGGCAGTCAACCCGGATCACCACGAGATGGTCAAAGCTTTTACCGTTGCCGAGGATGTTCTTGTTCTGACTGAGTCAGATCACTCAGTTTAGGTTGAAGCAGTATGTCAGCTGGCAAAGCAGACAGCTGAAAGCTGCAACAAGATGGTTGTAAGCCTGCGAGCTGAACAGGATGAAAAGCTGAACAAATTCCTTGATCAACAAGTGAATGCAAGGGTTGATCAGCTGGTTGATGATAAGCTTGCCAAGATGAAAGCAGAGCTGAAGGCTGAATTACTGGGTGAGATGTCAGAGCAAGAGAAGGAAGAAATTCTGCGGGCCCTGGACTCCAGGTTGGGAGATCTAGAGGGTAGGTTGAAGCTTGAGCACAATCAGGCTGTCAGGGGCCTCAGTGTCGATCTGAGAGGGATGGTAACTCAGATCGGGGAAATTCAGGGAAAGCAGCAAGAAATGAGCGATCAGTTCGGACTTTTGGCTGAGTCAGTTGAAGAAGTGGTTGCAAAAATAATTGAATATGATGCCAAAAAGGGGGAAGGAAGAAAGCTAATTGGCAAAGGAAAGAAGAAGAACTTCCCCCCTGAACTGAAAGCTCAAGAAAGAAAGAGAACTAGATCAGTTGCTGCCACTGAAGCCCAAGGCACTGAATCTGAAGAATCTGGTCCGAAGAAGATGAAGCAGTCGGAAGATTCTGCCCTGGCACCTCTTTTTGCTAAACTAGAGGAGGGATTGCACTCTGGATCAACCACCCAGGCAAAGAAGCTGGTACTGACTGAGTCGGAGAAGCAAGCGAAGTTGAAGGAGTTATCGCTGTTCAGTCAGATCCAGAGACTGAAGGAATCCAACAAGTACCTGATTTCGCAGGTCCAGAAGAAGAAGTCTGTGCTTTCTGGATCCCCGAAAGAAGACTCAGAGGAAATTGGTGGTGAATCTAGGTCAAGAACCTCCTCCATTACAGCTTGTTGAAGATTTCATCCCTGTGGAGTTGTTGGAGGTGTGGATTCCGATCCGGAATAGATGGGCGTATCTATTCTACGTGGTGGGGCTTTGGGACGACCTGAATGAAGAAAAAGACGTTATCCTCCACCACTGGATGGCGCAGGAGCATCTGGACCTTTGGGCTGAGATCATCAGGAATGCTGATATCGAAGGGGTCGAGATTGCTCCGCCGGAATTCATCAAGTACCCTCCTCCACTCTATGGGAACTCCAAGCAACTGGACCGGAAGGCTATATCAGAAGAAATCGTCAGAATAGGACGTGTCTCCGGAACAGTTGGTAATCGGACTAGGATGAAGCAGATTCTGAGTCGGGTCTTGGAGATGTATGAGATCTCACTTGCTGAGTGGAATAAGGATCAGGATGAAGAATAGATCAGGAGTTAGTTGTTCAGGAAATTTTGTAATAGCTTCAGGATAACTGTAACTCTTATATCAATCAATGAAGTTATTTTATTTTCCTGAGTACAACTTCTTGTTGACTCCTGAATTTACTTTTCCGTATCCTTATCAAGAACTGTACTAACCCATTCCTTGTTTTCATCTTATAGACTAAGTGCCTAGTTTATCAGAAGGTACTGAACTTATTTTACTGACTAGGTCAGTTGATTGTATAGATGAATGAGAATTTTCTTAAGGGTTTTGGCATCATCAAAAAGGGGGAAATTGTTGGGACAATCTGAATGTTTTGATTAGATCCCAAAACCTCTGATGAATTTGCCTAAGTACAGTTGTTCAGAATAGTCTAGTTCAGGATAGTCAGGCTAGGGATTCAGTTCAGGGGGAACGTGTTGAAGACTGAAGGAGATTGGAGTCGACCCAATTTACTGAAGTCTGAAGTGCAACTCGCCCTGAAGAAGGTCAGAGTTAGTCTTACTGAAGATTGCCTGAACTGAAGCTGAAGACCGAAGTCTGAAGATCCATCCTGAACACAATCCGGAACGTCATTGACTGATGTTTCTACTGAGTACACTAAGCATGCTCAGGACAGAACTTAGTCAGTGAAGAGTAAGTGTAACCTATCAGGCTGAGCTGAATGCTCATAAGACCTGACTTAGGCCCTGAGTCAGTTTATCTGACTCATGTAAGTCCAAAGCAAAAAGGTTACACATACTGGGCTGAATAACCTATCAGGCTGTGCTGAACTCACATAAGACCTGACTTGGGCATTAGTTCAGTTTACCTGAATCATGTAAGTTCAAAGCAAAAAGGTTATTTATGTTATGGGATAAGAGACAAAGAGAATGTCAGCAAGACTCCGATAAAGACAAACATTCAGGCTGAGTTATTAACAAGAGACTCAGAGTATTGAATGTACGAGGAAGGACAAATGTCAGAAGGTCAACTAGCCGTTTGAACGGAGAGCCAATGATCTTTCGACACGCATGTACGGAGTCTGCGCAGCATTTAATGCGGCATTTAATGCGTCTCAGGTTTGCAGGCGGCGGGACAAAATTGCCAGATTAAGCATGGTGATTAGGTCAACAGTACATCTAGCCTGTAACCACCCTAAAATAGGAAAGATTTGGTTAGATCTCCTCCAACGAATTTATTTTGAATCTTGCCTATAAATATGGAGAGTCTTGCACCCATTCAAGGCTAACGGGAAATTTCCAAGCGAAAGCTCTCAAGAATCCAAGCACTCAAAGCATACTTTGAACAACACTCTGCAATTAAATTTCCCTAGTGTTGTAGTAGGATTCACTCTGTATTTGCTTAGATCGATAGCTCTAATATTTAGCTTTGTTTTGTATTGCTAGAGCTATCTTAGTTGGAAATCAAGAATACCAAACCACTCAGGGTGTGAGATTGGTTGGTTAGAAGGACTGGGACTTGTAAAACGCCCAGGGGTCAGTTCCTAAGAGAGGAAGTTGGCTATTCGTGTCCCTTGGCACGTAAAACCCAAGTACCTATCCTTAGGGTTTTGAGGATAGCTTCCTGTTAAATCAGGTCGTGGACGTAGGAGTTGGTTATCTCCGAACCACGTTAAAAGACCCTTGTGTGCTGATTTACATTCTTGTTCAGGATCATAACTGTCATCATACTAAACTGAACATTCTGCATTTTTCTTTTATTCAGGACTGAATCAATCATCCTGAATCTTAATACTGTGCATTCTGCCTTAACCACCAGTTTACTAAGCAAACTCAGAGAAAATGTTTTCAGAAACTAAAACGAGTAGAAACTAAGGGCTCACTTTCCGCACGTACTCTAGCTTACTGAGATAGTAGTCCAACTGACTAGCTTCCGAGCGGTCAGTAGGTTTGTTATCTCTACTGAGCTTCTGTGCACTTTACTCACACTTAGCTTATCTGACTCGTTACTAAATTGTCCCTGCTGCCCCTGTGGACCTTCAGTTTACTGAGTAATTCAGGATATCCTGACTGAGCGTGTTAGAGTATTTTTCTGAGTCTTTCGGAAAAATCTGGCATCAGTGTATTCCCCCATACACTGATACAACTAGTTTCGGGACCAACATACCACCATTATAATCTACCGAAATCACTCCATCAAAATCAAGTACCACCATTGTCAGCAGCCATTATCACCTCCAACCACCACCATCGTCGTTGGCATTCAGAAAGTCATAAACAAAATACAAAATCAACCCAATTCAAACTTGACAACAGTTCAATTTCTTCTTCCAATTTCAATCGATTTAAACCCATGTTCACATTACACAACTACATCTCTTCAAGACATTAAATTCACCAAGCACATAAAAGCAACAGACATTAAAGACATATTCAACAACATTAAAAATGTAACTCATAAACAGATTTATTAACTTATTCTCTTTAAATTTATTGTGTCAAAAAATGGTTAATCTCTCCTCAATAGCTTCACTCGTGAGACCCTCTTTGTGTACCTCATATTCTCAAACACTTCCTCAATTGGAATGCTCTCCTAGTTAAAACAAAAACAAAAACACAAAAAAGATAAAACCTAAAAAAAAACTAAAAAAAACAACAATCAAAAGAACCTAGAATTTTGAATTATTAACAGACCCATTTACCAAATCCACAGTTTTTTTCAACACAACATCAAGAACTTCAGGCTTAACCCCTATCTTTAAAATACTCATTCCTGTTCAAAGCTTATTAAAAGCACAATGTCATGAAAAGAAGGTTGTTGATTCAAAGATGAGGAGCATATTCAATAGTCTTTAATTGACATAGCTTCAATTTCGATCCTTCAATTTTCAATCGACTTCAAGGACTTCAATTGACATGACTTTAGGGACTTCAAGGTCTCTGATAAGCTTCAATCGGTTCAGGGTCCGACCGCCACCACCATCGATCACCTTCACGCCGCCACCTCTAGCCAAATGCGAGTGTCCCTTGTCGCACCACCGTTTTCCTTCGTGCAACCAGGAATGTGTGCATCGCCCCTGGCCTAGAACGCCGCCCGTCATCCTGCCTCTGCCGTCATTCGAGTAGAGGCGTGAGATGATCACCTAAAATAAGAAATCTATTATACTGTTACAAATTTATTGCAACTCATAGTAGAGATGATACTCTTAATAAGAACTAAATAATAAATTTTTGAGAAAATGCTATATTTGACTCTCAATAATAAATAAAAGAATTTTAATATAATATACCAAATAAATGTAATACATTAAGGATTCATTTGGTTCAATAGATAAGATAAATAACTCAAGATTGATTAGACAAGATTATAATCTAGAGATTATTATCTAGAGGTAAAATAATATATTTGGATTGATGAAGTAGTGTAAGATAATTTCATTTTGTATGTTTGGATTGTAAGATTAATAATAAAAACATATACAATTGACAATTTTGCCCTCTATATCATAAACAAAAATAAAGTGAATTATGGTTCTCCTTTTCAATATAAGGGGAGTATTTTAGTAAAGATAAAAACAACGGATTATTATCATACCTCTTCCCTAAGATAATATTATCTTTCATTCAAAAGATAATTTGAATTTTAGTTTTGGGCTTTTTATTAATTTTGAGCTTTTGTCAATTAAACCAAACGTCAAATTAGATAAGATAATTTAATTTATCTTAGCTTATCTAACTAATCAAATAAGACTTTACATTACTAATTATCTTAATTCATCAATCCAAACGTACTATTTAACTCACAAATAACAATCTTGTCTAATCTATTTTAAGTTATTTATCTTATCAATTGAACTAAATGAGCAGTAAAAGAAAATCTTATCACACTATTATTCCAGCCAACTAAAAGGATTAAATAAATAAAGTATTGTAGAGAATTCATATTAATTAAATAACCATTTTCTGAGGTGCATAATAACTAGAGTTCTTTTTATACTCTGATTTGAAAAGGGTGCGACTATTCATACCTCAAATTTCTCTAAACATACCCTAATTATTAAATATATTTAATTTAAAATAAAAAATTAATTTAAATTACTAAACATATTCCATTTTTTATTAATATTTTTTTTCATTTTTGACATATTCTTCTTCTCTCTTAATTCATGTTAATGATCCGCAGTGCATCGCCATTTTTTAGAAATGAGAACTAAAACTTTGCATCGTCATATTATCTGTTGCAACCGAATAAAATTTTAAAAGATTCACTAGACGAACGCCATGTCTTCTTCTCCACACTCTTAAGATCTCACTGAGCTTTATTTTTTTTCGCCTGAAAATCACCATTTTCCCCATAAAAAATTCCATAATCTCCAATTTTTCTGTATCGTCGTGGAAAATATATAATTTAGATTAGTTTGATGTCACTAACAAAGCATAAAAAATGAGATTGAATTGATCGTAGAACTATAGAATAGTTTCATAGATGATTGAACTCTATGAATATAGCAGTTAGGACGTGAGAGAGATGAAGACTTGATCAAAATTGGAAAAAAAAAATATTAATAAAAAATGAGATATGTTTAGTAATTTAAATAAAAAAAATTAAATTAAATATATTTAATAATTGGGGTATATTTAGAAGAATAGTCGAACCCATGTGAAAAGTGACGTTTGCTACTTCCGGTAAATTTGATAGCTAAGCCAGAATCTTTACCATTTATCTCCTCCATTCTATCTGATCCCCACAATCTCTGAGCTCCGATTCTCAGCTGACCCAACGCCCTTCTCTTGCGGCGGCGTTTTTCTTCCTCCCAAGGTATCAAACAATCGTCTTCTCACCTTTTCCAGATAGTATGTTCAATTTGTAGTTATGAATCTAATAGGATTCAGAACTAGGGTTTGAATAGATCTCCGCAATTGCTAACCTTCCATTTGCAATTCGATAAATAGGTTACCCTCTCTGTATATTTTGATTGATGCCTGGATTATCTGCTGGTTAACATCAAATACGGTCGCGATATGGGGGAATTTATTGTCTTTTTCTCGTTTTAGGCAATGGGATCAAGCGAGGAACATAGTTTGATGATCGAAGGCAATGTCGTGGAATCGAAACAAATTGATCCCTCAAGGAGCCGATTTCCGTGTTGCATTGTGTGGACACCCCTTCCTGTGCTATCATGGTTTTTCCCGTGTATTGGCCACATTGGGATATGCAGGGAAGACGGAGTCATTCTGGACTTCGCAGGACCAAACTTCGTTTGTGTTGATAATTTCGCGTTTGGTGCTCCGACACGATACATGCCACTACGCAAGGAGCAGGTGGAGTACATTATTATGATCCCCGACATAGTTTGAATATGGAAAATTGGTCCAACTTTCTTGATCTGTTGAGTCTTTATGATTAGTTTATGACATTTGATATGTGCAGTAAAATAGCTTTATGATGCAGTCTGTTAAAATTTTTGTTCATTTATATGGTGTAAATGAAACTCTGAAATGGAGTATTTCTATAGACTCTCATACAACTATACCTGCGGCAGAAACACCTTTAATGCATTTATGACTTGGATTTGAATATCTTATGTTCAATAGCTTATTGGTGCTATAAACTATGGCATTGAACTTGTTATGCTATCTAAAGGCGAATAACTTTATATATGTTTTACGACTTTGAGAAATTATGCTCAGTGCAATAGCTTATTGATGCAGTATGGTATGATTTACTCACTGATGTGGTCTCAATGATATCCTGCAGTGCTGCACCTTTCTTGACATCCCTGCACATGACCCTGGAGATGAATCGATACATAGTAGAGATAGTAGAGAAATCATGACCTGGGACGACGCATTACGCAAAAGCACGCAGGAATACCAACACCAGTCCTACAACATCTTGACTTGCAACTGCCATTCTTTTGTAGCTAATTGCTTGAACAGGTTGAAATTTCAGGCTGGTGATTGGAATGTGGTAAACTTGGCCATTCTTATTTTCATCAAGGGGAAGTTTGTTAGTAGGTTAGCTATTCTTCAGACCTATTTACCATTTATTTTTGTAATATGTATCGGCCTTGCCTTTGGAGGGGAGACCTTCCTCATTTATTTGGCCATCTTCATTTTTGTTCTTGTTGGGTGGTTTCTTACTGGTACTTACTTTTTCAAAAAGTTGATTTACGTGTAGTCCTTGTTACTCTAGCTTCTAGACCAATGTGTATCTGTTTACCAGACGATGTACATTTGAGGTATTATACCTGCACCTTCTTACGTAATAGAAAGATATTGAAGTCTTTTATTTTTATGTTTACACGTGCTTGTTTGAGATTTCATTAGTTAATCAGCATTCGTTCATGATATTGTTCGTGTATTTGGAAGTCTATATTAGGACACAGAGGAAGGGAAGTGCCACTCTTAACTAGATTTTCTGCATCAAAGAAGGGAGCAAGAAATCCTTACTGAGATGGAAGAATGGACTGGGGCTGCCAGATAAATGACTTGCCTAGTGAAATTTATAGTTTTTATGTTTCTTTGTCAAGTATAAAGTAGTTATCTCAAGTATTTTCAT
The DNA here is from genome assembly GCA_026898435.1 of Prunella vulgaris. Taxonomy (NCBI): domain Eukaryota; kingdom Viridiplantae; phylum Streptophyta; class Magnoliopsida; order Lamiales; family Lamiaceae; genus Prunella; species Prunella vulgaris. Next base: position 177,906 of record JAPKLY010000089.1, read on the forward strand.
TATCATGATGTTGTAATGACACATTTTTAAAAAAAATTCTTTTATAAATGTCTTCTAATTCCATGTCCAACATATTGGTATGGTATGTTTTGCTTCATTACTGGTAAAACTGCGGTAAGAAATGACATTTTATTGGTTCAGATTGTATTTCATTTTCTATAGTCCGTTCACTATCATAGTGTATTAACATGTTACAGTTTATGTATGTTGCATGCCCAAAGAATTCAAATAAAAGATGTAAAACCATGGCTAACAGATGAATCCATAGGGTCAGGATCATGTGTTGTGCAGGAGGGTGTACTGTTGTGCGAATCATGACCCTTGGGTGTGGGTGGGTGGGTGGGTGTGTGATCCAATAGTTAGAATTCTTGCACAACATCTTCTTGTACAACACATGATCCTGATCCTGATCCGAATCCGAATCCATATGTGGGTGTATACTGTTAGCCTATCTCTGAAACTGTTTCTCACTAATGTTTCCACATGGAAATGAAGAAGTTAAAATTTATATCATTTTCTTTAGGGTTAATTTTATATAAAATACACCACCTTTTACTCAACTTTCAATTTAATCTCGAACTTCACGATTATTGTAAAAAATCTCAATCTTTTAAAAAGTTTCAATTCGATATACTTTTTTTTTCCGGCCAGCAACTGATGACGTGTCTCGCCGGAGCGCGTGAAATGTTGTCACGCTGGCGTACGCGTGTGAAATATTTTTTTGGTAAATTCTATATAAATACATCACCTTTTACTCAACTTTCAATTTAATCCTGAGTTCATGATTATTATAAAAAATCCCGGCCAGTAACTGATGACGTGTCTCGTCGGAGCGCGTGAAATGTTATCACGCTGGCGTACACGTGTGAAATTACTTTTTTATATTTTATTTTTTTTCCACATCATATATTATATATATAAAAAATAACAAAATTTTATATTAAAAAATATTTTTTGAATGAGAAATACTATGAAAAAAAATATTTTCCACCATATTCCAAAGAGACTTGAAAAAACTGTGATAATGGTACCCCGAATATCACCACTTAATTCTATATAAATACACCACATTTTATGGTTTTGATATTCAGTATCATTAACACAGTTTTTTCAAGTCCCTCTTGAATATGGTGGAAAACCTTTTTTTTCATAGTATTCTCATTCAAAAAATATTTTTTAATATAAAATTTTGTTATTTTTTATATATATAATATACGATGTGAAAAAAAAATATAAAAAAAAAATCACACATGTATGCCAGCGTGACAACATTTCACGCGCTCCGGCGAGACACGTCGTCAGTTACTGGCCGGAAAAAAATGTGTATCGAATTGAAACTCTTTAAAATGTTGAGATTTTTTATAATAATCGTGAACTCAGGATTAAATTGAAAGTTGAGTAAAATGTGGTGTATTTATATAGAATTAACCAAAAAAGTATTTCACACGTGTAAGCCAGCGTGACAATATTTTACGCGCTCCGGCGAGACACGTCATCAGTTGCTGACCGGAAAAAAAAAGTGTGTAGAATTGAAACTTTTTAAAAGATTGGGAATTTTTTACAATAATCGCGGAGCTCGGGACTAAATTGAAAGTTGAGTTAAAGATGATGTATTTATATGGAATTAATCATTTTCTTTTTATATATAAAGTAAGTTTCGCATTCCTTGGAATTATTTGCATCTGTTATATGCCATAGAGGATTATACTTCAGAGGTAGGGTTTTTTTTTGACTCCTTTTTTGTGACAATCTGAATAAAAAAGAAAAAAAAAATATGTGCTGACGTCAACAAAATTTGAAAAGGTAAACTACAATAGTTGATTTTAGGATTAAAAAATAATGTTTAAAAATTACAAGACTACAAATAAAAATTTAAATGTAATAGGATTAGAAACAAAGTCAACAAAAATTAAACAACAAATAATTTCATTTTTCCAAATTATTATATTATAGGTTTTGATTTTTTGGTAGCTCCATCAATGTTTCAGATTTCAGTTGCTAAAAATTCAAGGCACAACCACAATGCTAACCAAAAAATCTATCATTCGTGGCTCCAATTAGAGATGTTAAACGGGCCGCGGGCTGGCGGGCCGGCCCGTTTAACCCTGTTTTTTACAGGGTTAGGTCCGAGCATATGGCGGCCCGTATAAAACCGGGCTTTTTTGGCCCGGACCGGTTAGCCCGCGGGCTAAACGGGCTAGCCCGCCGGTTAACTGGGCTGGCCCGGTAGCCCGGTTTTTTAATTAAATTAAATAATTAATATATAATATAAGTTAATTAAATTGGAAAGTGATTGTGGGTTGTGGAAGTGTGGGCCGTGGGCCTGTGTGCTGTGGCTGTGAGCTGACCTGATTTCTCCTCACTTGTGTTACGTAATTGTAAACTTTATTAATTATATTTTTATTAATTAGTAATTATTAATTCATTATTAACTAATAACTTAACTACAGATTAAAATAGAAATAAGTAAATAAGTTAGATCTCAATTAATTCAAAACTTTTAGGGATGTGTGAACTTTAGTTATTAAATCATTAGTTCTATTTTATATTAAATTTTAAATTTGTAAAAAAAATTTACCCCGAGCCCGTTAGTGGCCCGTTTAGCCCGCGGACCGCTAGGGTTAGGGTTAGGTCCGAGCATATAGCGGCCCGTTAAGGATGAACCGCTAAGGCCCGGGACCGTTTAGGCCCGGAGCCCTGTAGGGTTGGCCCTATAGGATTAGGGCCAGCCCGTTTAACATCTCTAGCTCCAATGTTGTCAACAAATTTCTAGCAGTTTACATTAAGTTTTATACTAAAATAGAATATTTTATTAATGATTTTTTAAATTTATAAAATAATAATATATTAAAATATATTTAATATATATAATATTACAAACTTAATAAAAATAATGTTAATTTTTCATAATATTACAACAAAATTTACAATTTTTTTAAATGCTTATGAAAATTAAAATTGCAAAGTATTGTATCCTTTTTTTTAATGTAAAATTGAAAATTAATGTATGCTTTTTATTACGTAACTTTATCAATTTGTTGTAGTTCATGTAATTGTACTCGTATTATAGTATTTATAATTTTTTTAAAAAAAATTGCTTGTCAAAGTGGTATATAACACTTTTTTCAATTAAAAAAAATGCATTTACTCACATTATTTATCCATCCATAAAAATATACACATTTTTTTAGGAAACAACTATTTTACTATTATCTTTTTATTATTATTTAATTACACAAATTTCATTATCTCTATCCATAAATAAATTTTAGAGTATTCTTACTCAATTCATACATAAATAATTTTATTTTGTACATAAAAATATATTCATTTTATTTATAGATAAATATATATATATATATTTTTTAAAAGTGCCCCATACAAATAAGTATATTTTTTATGAATATGTCTTTTGTGAACTCAAGTTTATATGAATTCGTATTATTGTTATATATAATAATTATTATTATTATTATTATAAAAATAAATTTATTTTTTTAATAATCATAATATATAGGGATTATAATTTTATATGCCCAATAAGTTGACACCAATTTGATTTTGGTCACAACCAATTGCTTATTTTGATTTTGGTCTTATAAATTTAAAAATATTTTGAAATTGGTCATATTACCTGTAATAGCAGGTTGCACATCTTTGTTTGACTTTTTATTACAAGTGGCATTGATAATTGAATCTTAATGTTTTGGGGCAATATTTATTTAAATAATTTCTTATAATTATTTTTTAAAAATTCAAATTATCAAAAATTGTTAAAAAAAATTCAGAATATATAAATAAAATAATCTCAGTATTATACTATTATCTAAAAATTAAACCGGCAACATGTGCTTTATTAATAATAATATATAAATAAAATAATCTCAATATTAATTAAGAATTATTATTAAAAATTTACTACTTATATTTAAAATTTTGAAATTTATAAAAAATACTAAACAAAGATAATATATTACTCCCTCCGGGCAATAATTTAATTCTTAACGAAATGGACGTGACTTTAAAAAAAATATAATAAAAATGTAAAATTCATTTATAAATAAAATAATTATTTTTGGAGATAATAATAAAATAATATCTTTTATATAAAGTAAATGAGAATAGATTTTTTAAAAAATATAAATACGGATTGGGTATAATTGTAAAAATCATATTTGTTTACATTTGAAAATTTATGATTTAATTCATAAATAACTAAACACTCGTGTGGGTACGTCTTTCTTTGATGACACATTAGTTAGTGCATGGTTTAGAATTTTTTTAATTGGAAGAAGAATTTTTTTAATTGAAAATATATATTAATTATAATATGGTTTAAGAGATTAAAAATATATATATAATATTATTTTTCTAAATATGATAATATATAATTATTATATTTTATTACTCTCTTTTCATCTTATAATCCCCCTCCTCAACTAAATAAATAATAAAATATATTAAGTTAATTCTTTGCTTATTTATTTATTTATTTTTAGTATTATTTATTAATCAAGTATTATTTCTAAAAATTTATTTATTTTTAGTAATATTTATTAAGTTAATTCTTTTATTATTTATTTGTTAACTTAATTTATGTTATTTAATAAATAAATTCTTTTATTATTTATTAAGTTAATTTATAAAAAATACTAAATATATAAATTTAACAACTTAATTAAAAATTGTTAAACAAATAAATAATAAAAGAATTAACTTAATAAAAAAATCAAATAAATTAAAAAATGTTAAACAGACAAACCAATAAATAATAAAATATATTAAGTTAATTCTTTTATTATTTATTTGTTTAACATTTTTTAATTTATTTGATTTTTTAAATCAACTAATTATTTTTCTATAGGTTATTTGTATTATATTTTTTTATTTGAAATTAGTATTTTTTATAAATTTTAAAATTTTAAATATAAATAGTAAATTTCTAAAAATGATTCTTGATTAATATTGAGATTATTTTATTTATATATTATTATTAACAAAGAACATGTTGCCGGGTTAATTTTTAAAATCTGATCTAATTTGAAAATATTCTGATTTTTTTTTAACAAATTTTTATATTTTGAATTTTTTAAAAATCATTGTAAGAAATTATTTAAATAAGTATTGCCCCACAGATATTAAGACTCAATCATCAATGTCACTTGTAATAAAAAGTCAAACAAATATTTATATAATCATTGATCGGTTGTGCAACTTGCTATCACAGGTAATAGGACCAATTTCAAAATATTTTTAAATTTATAGGACCAAAATCAAAATGAGCAATTGATTGGGATCAAAATCAAATTGGTGTCAACTTATTGGGCTTATAAAACTATAATCCCTAATGTATATGTATAATAATGATACTGAACATGATAGTGTATACTCCCTCTGTCCCACAGAAATTTGCACACTACTAAAAAAAACATTGATTTACGTGCACACTTACAAACATATACACATATGATACTATTTTATATATAAAAAACATTCTCATTAAAAATGTGCTGTGGTGCAAACTCCTACCGGATAAACTGTACAAATTTTTGTCAATTTTCATGGGCGGATTGGTGGGAATAATTTCTGAGAAAAGAATGAAAATAAATATGACGGACGCACAAAAGAGAAAAATAGTCATAGATTTACATTTCGGAAAGAAACGTAAAACGATGTCGTCGGCAGTCCGCAAATGGTTCTGGTTTTTGTAAACCTGCAGAGGATGAGCTCCGGTTTCCAGCGCACTGCAGTTGCTAAACCTCGAACCAAAACCTCCGCTTTGTTCATAGTTTTCGACTTATTCTTTCGGGGAATTTTGATTTGTTAACCGGGTTGGTCATTCGTCTTCAGCTTCAACGTCGGATCTTGATACCATTTCCAACGTGTTTCTTCGCCAGGATCAGTATTCAAGGTTCGCATTTGTTTCAATAATTCAAAGATGAGGGCTAAAGTAGTGGTGTTCCCGATCAAAGGAAGAAATTGGTGTTTTAGCCGATCGGTTGACCCTTCTATGGCTGCCGCTCAATCATCTAACACTCCGTCGACATTGAAGGAACTTTGGAGCAGAATCTCTGGAAACAGCGAAGGGTCATCTGAATCGAAACTTGAACTTACCGTCGATTTCGCTTCAGTCAAGGTATCTTCGTGCACATACGGGTTCTTACTTATTGATGAGTAATGCTTAAAAGGATGTGTTTAAATTGTTTGATTATACTCATTTGCGTCAAATGGTGTCAATTATATTGGGGGTTACTGATTATGGAGAGGAGGAAGAGGTAATTATATGTGTCTTCACATTATGTGAAAATGTATTCTCTTTCTTGCTTCCTGTTGAGTAATGTCTCGCATTTGTTTTTTGTACTGTTAGTCAGTAATATGAGAAGAGACACGTTTAGTGATTATTGTCATTTCGAATTTCGAACTAAGGAGGAACATTCTCGTTTTTGGCTATGATCTGGATTAAAAATACAGTTTCTATTGCTTAATGCTGAGTAATGTGTGAAGGGTTTGTCCTCTTATATTCCAAAGGATTTTGTTTGTCTCTTTCGTTAGAAAGTATTAGCAATGTGAAACTAGTTTGTGCATGTAATTCACATGAAATATGATATCCTTTGTTAAGAAATGCGTGAAAGAAGGTTTTCTTGTGGCTTGTGGATGGTTAATATGAGTCGAACTCAATTCATAGTAAATATATGTCTTGAAACATATAGTGCCTCCATGTTAGTGTTGAGTAATTTGAGGAAGATTAGGTGTGTTACATGTATATATAGCATTTGAATGACTAACTTAAAATTGATTTATTCTCTATAGATGTAAATAATGGATGATATAAACTTTTTATTTTGCTATTTTTGTCCGTCCCGCTATTTACTTCTCATTCTATTTTTTGATATAAAATAAGAATTTTATATTCATACACTTAGATTTTATTTACACATTTACCACTCATTTATTCTTAATACTCTTATATTCTCTTCTCTCTCCATCACATTATCTGTACTATATTTTATACTCCTTTCTTAATATTTTTGCTCAAAAGCAGTGGGAAGTATATACCGGGACGGAGGGAGTACTTGAAAATCTACACTTTCTCTGGTTTGTAGTTTAGCAGTGTATGATATGTGGTGTATTTATTTGGCTTGTGAATGAATACCTGATGACCTGTGCTCTTACATCATATTATTGACTAATGGATTGCTAGGTTTCGTGTTTATTCATGTAATTGCTGGCGTTGAACATATGTAGATGAATAAAGCTTGGAGTAATCTGGAGAAGGCACCCCAAGGGTCAATAAAGAGCAAGATTCATGGGTATATTTACATAAACTTGACATTATTGTTTGTCATTTATTTGAGTTTTGATTTGTCATTGTGAATAATGTATATAATTCTGTATAAAATTATTAAAAAGAATGTGTTTGAACATTACCTAATAATTCTTATGTGTAGGTTGGGACTGAAGCTGTTGTCACGTGTTAAGCCATCAGAAATCTTCTTCAAGTCCATCCCAAAGGAGATTAATAGATTGGATATTTTATATCCATCAAGGTAATTTTATTTCATCCCATGCATGATCTTGAACATTTCGGGTTTATATTTCCCCTATTTTATATAATCTGATGCTGGATAAAAAAGTTTTGCATATTTTAGGCTGTATACCTTGCAGGAAACTGTTAAATAAAGTAAGACATTCTTTGAAACATCTCTTCATCAGAACGACTGTAATTTCTAATTTGATATCATAAGTTAATATATTAGAATATAAGAGATGATACGGATGTGTATATATTACTATGTTTATGTTTATTGAAACTATGTTCTCTACATGTTTTCCTTTCATGACTGAACATGAGGAAATTCCATGTTCTTCCAGTCTCTAAACTCCAATATTAAAGTGATGCATGGAAATCACAATTAATTTACTCACCATCTTTCTACACTATAATGTACGTAATACTTCTATTGGGCTCAAGTTAATAAGGAAATAATGCTATCTAGCAATTATTAGAATTCAGCTTTTCGAGTAACCAGGAAAAATTTGAGCAAACAGAATTAATATACTGGAAGATCATAATGATATGTGGCTGATACATGTTTTATTTATGTGACGGTTCTTCTTGTGTAAAATTTGCTTCAACATGTTGCAGTTTGAATCCACGACTTGTCCGTAGAAGACTCAGACACATAGCATTCAGGTAACTTCATGTTATCATCTATTGATGGTTTTGCATTCTTGATGATTGATCATCATTTTCACTTTCAGAGTTGTCTTATATCGCATGTATATTTTGTTGTTCCAAGTCAAGAATATTACAAATATGCAATCTGCAACAACCTATATAAATGTCCTACAAGGATGTGATGGATTTGAAATCTATAGAATCAATTCCTTTGGTAATTGTTTGGATTGTTATGGATTTCAAATACTTTACTTTCATTTTGAACTAATTTATAGAGTTTTTGCCTCAAATTCTTGCATTTCGACTCCGTCAATTCAAACAAAACCTTTGCTCTTTGTGAATGTTAACTCCCATCAGCATTTGTCATGCTCAGTTGTGATTTCATGTATGATAAACAGGGGATCAGTAATTCACAAGAAATACTTCTATGGGTCAGCTATCTTATTGCCTCTGACATCATTTTTCATGGTACGTATCCACACCTAACAACGTATATTGAGTTTTTCATCTGCTCTATTTCCCATTGTCAATGCATACTTTTTTAAATTTTTATCATTTATTTTATTACGTCGATTCTGAGAAAAACGTTCACAGGTTCTTCCTTTGCCCAACATCCCATTCTTTTGGGTCTTGTTCCGTGCATACTCTCACTGGAGAGCTTCACAGGTCAGTTAAAACATTTATAAAGATTATTGTTAGAATAGATCATTACTAAACGAACAATGTTCCAAGTTATTTTCCTGAGACAACATCGCTAGATTTTTGTCAAAATTTCAAGTAATAAAAACATCAGGCAAGATAATGAGTCGTCTTATTTGCCTTTCAGGGAAGTGAAAGGCTTCTTCATTTAGTGAGTGATGCTTCCTGTCATCCGCATGCATCCAATCAAACAGCCAAAGACGAAGAGAGTTCCACACTTATTTCTGATAGAAACAGTGAAAACTCCACTTCTCCATGGGTAAAAAATTTCAACTGCGTTGGCGAAATTAGAATAACGATTAACAAACTATGAGAAGCAAATAAATTTAGTTCATTCTTGATTTTTCATATTTAACCCTCTTTTTGTAGCCTTTAGTTCCTCATACAAGTCTGTTGCCTTTATTTGCGATTAGGCTCTCCAACCATCAGAGGATCTAGATGAGCTTCTGCAACTAAAGAATGGGGACAGCGCTCTAAGTGAGACTGCAATATCGAAGATTTGCCAGAAATTCTATTTGAACCCTGTAGATGTAAAGAAATACAGAGATTTGATGTAGTGATAGAACACATGAGATTAATTAGTTTTTTCTGTTGCTTTCGAGTTTAGTAATTAACAGAGATTCATTCTTGCAGAAATTTTGGCTAGACAGTGGCTACAATCTACAAAACCTGTATATGTTTTTCAGAGCGAGCAATAAAAAATGCTTTGATAAATTCAAAGCATCATTACACTTGTTATTCGTTTTACCTAATGGAATTTAGTGCCGTTTGCAAGTGCTTAAAGAAAAAGTAAAACTACTTTTTTTTTAAGTAAAAGTTATAAAGAGGGGTAGTTTTTTAGGTTTATTACAAAGAGTGATAAGTGTGTAATTTTTAGAATATTTACACACTCATTTTGAATGTGTTTTTAGGTGTGCATTTTTTTTATAAATTTTGCACACTTGCTGCTCTTTGCAATTTAAAGGGAAAATGTGTACCTCTTTGTTTTTTCCTGTTTTAAGAAAAAAAAATCACCTATGATATATTTTCAACCATTTTTATAAGTGTTTAAAATCTATTTTGGTAAAGCAGAAATTTTCCACTTTTGGCTTTTTGTAAGTGGTTCTCTAATACTATCAAATACTTTTATAAATTAATATTAATGAAGTGATTATTTTGCAAATATGTTCTTTTATAATCACTTTTGAAATTTTTTTTTATTTCAAAATACGCTTTCATTTTCAAATTTGCTACAAAAAATATTTTTTAGTATTTTTTTTATTTCACTAGTGCTTGCAAAGAGACATTTAATGTGGAATACATGAATGAGTAGATGGACACAAAATGTGTGAAAAAATGTCAAATAATTTGGGTAAGCTTGAATTTAGATTTTGAAATCTAAAATTTATTTGACTAAATTTTAAAAATAGAGTTTAAAAATTTAACCCTGTGTCGTTGTAAATAACTTATAAATTTATCAATTAATTAGTTTTTATATTTTTTATTTTACTTAATATTTATTCTAATTTTAATTTTTTGAATTTTCTAAATTTTAAAAATCACTCGATTTTCAAAATTACTTAAGATTCGAAAAGAATATCGTTTAGACATTTTACCTAAGTTCTTCTGAGATTGTCTTGAATATTTTTATATGCACAGCACTCCCGTGATTATAATATATAATATTATAAATTAATACAATTGTTAGTGTGATAAACATAGAAAGTTTGATGATTTTGATGAGAATCACAAAATTTACACAATAAAATCGAAGCCCTGGCTCA
>JAPKLY010000089.1:188556-204191 GCA_026898435.1 Prunella vulgaris
TGATGAGAATCACAAAATTTACACAATAAAATCGAAGCCCTGGCTCAGGCCAGCAAGCGTTCGAATCACAATATTAATTCGCGGCTCTGACTCGGGCCAGCAAGCCAACGAAGATCGCAAATAATTGCTAATAAGAATTAATTTATTTCTCAATATTCATTCACGAGTACATCTGATAGTATTTATAGAATTCATAAGATACTATCATCCTAACTTCTTGCAACAATATAGGAAAATATAATAGAAGTCTTAGATACGAATTAAGATATGAAAGCAAATCTAAAGATAAATCTAATATTCTAAGGATATTAATCTAATATACTAAAGATATTGGCTCAATCCGTAATCTAAATTTTTCTTTCGCATCAGATTTGTACAACAAGTAGTATGTCTTCAATATCGGGAGAAAATATAAAAAATGATCCTGTAACTTTGTTTGAGTCCAAATTTAGTCTTTTATCTTTTTAATTTATCGATTATAGTCCTTTTGTTATAAAAAATGGTCCTTTCCGCCGGAAATTAAAAAAATTGGCCAGAATTTACACATGTTCCAGGAGAAATATAAAAAATGGTCCTGTAACTTTGTTTGAGTCCAGATTTAATCCTTTATCTTTTTATTTTCTTGATTATAGTCATTTTGTTATAAAAATTATACATTAATTTTAAATTAATTTTTTAATAAAATATTGAAGATTATATAATTTTATTGAAAAACACTTATTTTTTATTTTAAATATGATTATTCTAAAAAATGTATTTAGTATTTAATAATAATTTAATAAATAATAAAACATAATTATATATATTTTTCGACTGGTGGGTGTCGGCACGACTCGCCGTCTCTGGACGATCATTGACAAGTCGCCTCAGCACCCCCGACAGGACAGGTTAACATAATTAATATATATATATATATATATATTACGCTTGTAATGTTATTACAAATAAATTTTGAAGTTTAATTTTGAAAATTTTGATTAGTACGAAAATGTTGATTTTTTTAAATTTCAATTCATATGAACATGTTGATTTTAAATATTATAACGTGGTTAAATATATATGACTATTAATATTAATGGTTAATATTAACAAAAATAGTTAATATTTATCTATTTTTGTTTTTATTAGAAATTATTTTTGTTCCCTCGACATTTAATTGTAAGTTAATTTTGGAAATATTCATAGTCAATGAAATTACTCATTGTTTCGTAATATTTTGAAAATTTTAATTCATAGGAATATATTGATTAATTTTTTTTTAAAATAAATAATTTAATTTGAAATTTAATTGTAAGTTAATTTTGGATATATTAATAGTCAATGGAATTACTCATTGTTTCGTAATATTTTGAAAATTTTAATTCATAGGAATATATTGATTAATTTTTTTTGAAAATAAATAATTTAATTTGAAATTTTCTTTTTTGAAAATAAATAAATAATTTAAATTGAGATTAATAATATATATAATTTTAAAATGAGTAATTAGTGGGATTTAGTTGACCGAGATTTATAGATGGCGGACTGACGGTTTATATTCTTTAACTATTAAAAAGATCTTTTTAAGATGAAAAATAAAAATATTTAGAAATATGGAGTGATGGAATAGATGGAGAAATTTGTGAATTAAAAAGAAGATAGATAAAGAAGTAACGGACAACGGTTATTCATATTTTATTTTAAAAAATATAAAATTATGAGAAAATTAGAAAGTTATGTAGGAAACATTTTATTAAGCCATGTAAAATTTTATATATTCAGAAATAGATAATAGGAGATTTTAATATGAATAATCATATTTAAAATAAAAAAATAAGTATTTTTAAATAAAATTATATAATCTTCAATATTTTATTTAAAAAAATTAATTTAAAATTAATATATAATTTTTGATAACAAAAGGACTATAATCGAGAAATTACTAAATCTGGACTCAAACAAAGTTACAGGATCATTTTTTATATTTCACCTGAAACAAGTGTAAATTCCGGCCAATTTTTTTAATTTCCGGCGGAAATGACTATTCTTGATAACAAAAGGACTATAATCGAGAAATTAAAAAGATAAAGGACTAAATCTGGACTCAAACAAAGTTACATGACCATTTTTTATATTTTCTCTCAATATCGGACTATAGTATTGTTTTTGTGCATCCGGATCCCTTATGTATAGAAGGGTCCTGTGCGAAGGGGAACTGTCGGATCACACATGCACATGTTCATATCCACACGAGTGTGTGATCCGACAGTTATAGGAGGGGATCTCCATCCAATTTTTGTTGCCCCCTCAGTCCATTTATTCTTTTATTCCCCATTTTTTATAATTTGTACTCGCTTTGTACCCTTATAATATTTAATTTTCTTTTTAGATGCTCAAACAACAACTTTTGAATTTCAAAAAGGGAAATAAAATGAGCAGTTACACAATCATTCAAAAAAGTGATTGTATTTACAAATTAATTCATAATATTTGCATAGAAATATAATTTTTTCCTGCGAAGCATATTTTTTTTCAATTTGTAATTAGTACTCCCCCTTTCTTACTATAAGTTGCTCATGTTGCCATTTTCGTCCGTCTTATTATATGTTGCTCATTGTTTTTTTACCTTTTTTTGGAAATTACTATTCACTTCTTTATTATTATTTTCAATATTTTTTACACTATTTTCATTACTTTTTCACTTTTTTCATCACATCACTTATACTTTTTCACTTTTTCCATCACATCACTTATACTTTTTTCACTTTTACCTTAATTCGTGTGCCCAAAAGCAACGAGCAACTTATAGAGATACGGAGGGAGTATTAATTTTGTTAACTATTTATAATTTTTCCAAATAAAATATTCTTATTTTAGCTACTTTAATTAAAATTATTCTTTATTTATTGATATAAAAAATCAACAAAATTATTTTTAAAAAAATGCATGCCATTCAAAATCTAAAAATTAATAGGAAAAGAAAAGAGTATTTAATTAATTGAAATATTAAATAATTGCCACTGTTCACATTATAGTTACATTTGGGAAGTTGTAGTTGCTATGTGCTTACAGTCACAACTCTTAACCAAGAAGCGAATACAATAATAACTGTTTAAAAAAGAAATTCAACTGCACATTGCACTTGTTGAATTGAAAATCCACTAAAAATATAAATAAAAAGAATATTAAAATTCTATGTTTCTCATTCTTTATTTGTTTTAGTCATGTATTACTCCATCTGTCCCAAGATAAATTTCACACTTTCCTTATATGAATGTCCCAACTCATTCTTTACACCCCTAAAAAGGAAATAACTCACACTCACAAAAGTCAATAAAGTACATTTTTTATATTTTATTATTTAACTTCACACACATATACTTCAATTTTTCTTAATATGCATGAAACTCCACATATGAAGAAAATGTTGGGACGGAGGGAGTAGTAAATTATTATTCTTTTTTAAAAATTATGTATTTGTAAAAAGCATGTTCCCTCTATCCCACATAAATTTGCACACTTTCCTTATTTGGACGTTCTACATAAATTTGCACACTACTAAAAAAGGAAACATTGATTTACGTACATACTCACAAATTTATACACACATTTACTCATATGTCAATACTTTATATATAAAATACGGTGGGAGTATTATTATTGAGATCGACATGAAAAAATATTTCTTATAACCATACAAATATTTTTTTCACGAAATATAAATAAATAAGGAAGAATTTCATATTAGGGCTCAAATTTTAAGGTAAGTCTCAATTTAAGACTTTAATTTTGAAGTGTCTCAAATGAAGATCTAGATTTTGATTTTTTTCTTAATTTAAGATCTAATTTTTATATCTTTGTCTAAATTCAAGGCCCGATCCATTTTTCTTTATTTCAATTTAATTTCTTATAAGAAACTTAAAACATAATAATTTTTTATTTTGAATTACGATTTAAAATATAAAATAAAAAATTATAATTTTTATTTAATATTCATATTTGGCGTAATTTTTTTTTTCAATTCATCGTTCAACCGGAAAAAATAATTTTTAAAGTATGTTTAATAGTTGCATAAAATTTTATTTATTTATTTTAGTTTAATATATTATACCTAAAAATTAATTAAATGCAAAAAAAGTATTATGTTAGTGAAGCTTTAAAAAAAGAAAAATAAATGGATAGAGCCTTGAAGTGAGACAAAAATATTAAAATTAGATCTTAAATTGAGAAAAAATTAAAATGTAGATCTTCATTTGAGACACTTCAAAATTAAAGTTTTAAATTGAAACTTACCTTAAAATTTGGGTCATAATATGAAATTCTTCCAAATAAATAATTACTGTTTCAAAATAATTTGTTTGGACAAAATATTTTTCAATATTTTGTATTTAAACAAAATGTACAGAAGTTGCAAAATTCCGTGGTATATAGATGGGACTGGGAGTTTCCTTTTTCGTTTACTCACTGACTCACCACATTCAACCTGTCAACATCTTCAAATTTGCCCTAAATTTCTCCCCAATTCTTTCTCAGATTCTGCAATGGAAGAGCCTGAGATCGAGCCGTCGATTATTACCAAAGGACGATACAAATATGTACATATTCGCCCAACTGAAGTCATTGATGTTCACCATATCATCGTCACAAGAAGGGGAGCAGGCGGTCTGTTGTTCTGCACATATTCCTTCCTTTTCACCTTCATCTGCTTTCTTATTTACCTACTATTGCAGGTACATTTTGTTTTTGTATGGAATTTATTTACAGTAGCTGTAGGAGGAATAGTTATTTGAGTATGATGATGGTTTTTTTTTTTTTTTTTTTCTGTTTTCGTTTCCATACTTGATACTAAAACCCTAGCTCCACGTGGGCGTAAAAATTATGATGGTTTATTATGTTGTTATTGTATACCAGCTTTGTTTCTTTCCAGAATTCCAATTGCTTTTTAACTAAATTGGAAGTTATGCGAAATTGTGAAACGTTTACTGTAGATGATATGCTTATAGCTACTGAAATTAGGGAAAAAGGGGAAAGAGGAATAAATTTTTAAGTTTATCTTGATCTGCAAGAGGTTTAGCATTCACATACACATTTTGTTTATTTTTCATTGTCTGATATTCCCTAATGGAAAATGTGTAATAAATTAGTTTATATTTTCTTAGGAGTTCTATATTTTCTTCATAATATGTAGGACATGACGATTATGTTCCACCTATTGATGCCAGACCAACCAGTTGCTATTGTTCTTTGGAGCTTTGCGTTTGCTGGTTTCCTTTTAAGGCAGTTTCTGAGGAAGCAAGTTGAGAAAGGTGAGGAGTTGGGAAACATGGGAAATTTGTACCCTGAATTAATGAGAATTGCAATTGGGTGAAGTTGCTTCTCTACATTTTTGCATTCCTATTGTTGGATGCTTTCTTTGTAGTGAATCTACTAAGTTTATAGATGTATTAAGAGAAACACAGTTGTTGACATTTATTTTGTTCATTTTACTTAATTGATAACTAGACCATTTTCATCAACATTGGCTTTTGTAGTCTCATAAGCATTCTATGTCTACTGATTGATTCTGTGATACTTTCAATGGACCATAAAAGTTAGTCTAAACTTTCTGATTAGCTTGTCCAGTAATGAAGTATATATAAAGAGTATACGGGGGGAGAGTAAGATAACGATAGTTGCTAGTTGGAAAGCCATCATGTTTCAATCTTTTCACCTTATATTTTCTTTTGTTTGCATGTAACAGAGTCTGTTATCATCTTCCCGTCTTTCGGGGTTCAGCTTGAGACTGTTTACCGAAGGTATTCCTTTAAATAGTTATGTTAGTTTTCCATTCAGTGACAAGCAATGCCCTACTGCTTCACCATGATGTTCATGTATTTCCCTGATACATATGGTGGGCCTATTTGGCATGTGCTCTTCCCACTCTGACCAATTTTCGGCGGCAACTATTCTTAATCATGAACTTAAGTAAACCTTCTTGGATGTCCAATAAAATTGAATAATATGATTTAGTAATTTGCTTCTTGTTTTCTGACTATTTTAATTGTTCGAAAACAGTGGAAGAATATTCCGCCATTTTGTTCCAATTGGCAAGATCTTGAAACCTGTCCTGAATGAATGTGTAACTCCAATTACCTGCTACTGGAGTTTGTCTCTGATTCAGCGTGGAGAAGAAGAACTTTTGCTTGTGTTCAAGGTAAAGTGTGCACTTTCCTTTTATCTGTTTGTAGTAAATTTCGAATAAGCAAATCTTTGAGTAAGGCCTGCGCCCTGCTTGTTGATTTATGTTTAACCTCTGAACCTGCAGAACCGTGTACTCTTTTTATGACTTATTATACCTCCAGTTAAGTGCTTTTGTGGTAATTGCACTTCATTGAATTTCAATTTGTAGGGATTATGTCCTCCTGTCACAATGTTAGTTCCCATTTGGAAGGCTTTGTGTGCTGCCATTGATGACAAAGAATGCACTGATATGCATTCAGATTGCAACCCCAGATTATGCAGTTCGAATCAGTAAAAATAGAACTATTTCTGATTTCCAAGGTAGTTTTGCATGTTGACTACTCAATCCTTATTATCTCCTGGAAGTTTATTTAATCAAATCAAGAAGAACAAGACATGAGAATAACTTCGCCTTTCAGAGACCCCCTATGAAGAGCTGGAAGCATAATGCAGGGACTTTTATGTTGCATCAAGACTTTCTGATTGTAAGTAAATCATTATAATCGTGTTACTATGTACTTATATATCTTTAGTTCTTTACCATTTAAAATGTGCAATTCTTTGGGAGCCTGATCTCTTTCTCCTGTCATTAGAATTAGTCTTTCTTAAGGTAAAAAGAATTCATAATAATTCCAAGAAGAATGAACTGAAAGACATAGGGTATCTTGGATGGTTTAATCTCCTAAGTACGAAGGGGATGAACTTGAATACTTTCGATATACTATAAACTTGTACACTCAATTCTCTGGTATGATGTTATTCTCTCCCATTTTACATTGGGAAAGCAGCAAAAGGCAAAAGAAAACATGAATATTGGCTGATTATCACACTATAATAATAGCTTTGCATCAACCTATTATAACTAACCTTGTTTCGTCTACAGGATTAGGAATTTAGGAGAACAAAGCAGGGATGAAAGGCTACTCTTTATCCAATCAAACATGCTTACATTACCAAAACTATTGATCTGTTTCATCTCGATTGACTGTTTGTTTGTACGAGTTTACAGTCTACAGAAAGAAGATTATCAATCGACGAGTAATGACTTATTTATGTCATCCCACTATCCACCATCTTGTGTAGCTCATCTTAGATGATTAGCTTTATGCTCTAGGATGTTCACAGCCTTGTGCAGGGGAAATTGTGATTTCTTTTTTGGTGCAAGTTTGAATGTGAGGGCTTGTTAAAGATTTGCTACCATTTTAATTCAGAAAACATATGCTAATGACTCAATTATTGTCTAATTTATCAATGTCCAGAGCTTCAACACTTACTTGTCCTCAGATACTTTTATTTAAGACCATGGATTGGATTGTTCTAAATGAAATTAACATTTTGACAGAAAATTGCAAATATCACTGTTATGCGTTGTCGCTGTTATTATTATGCATATCAACTATCGCTGTTGTATATGCATATTTTATTTTTCTAAGTTTTTTTTTTTTGTTTTTTTGATAGTGCTAATTAATATGTATAATAATGATAATTTATATGCATAATATTGATGTTCATTAAAGAAAGTTATAGTTCATAAGACAATTGTTCCAACATTTATTATTTATCTGCAAAATAAATTTTATTATGCAAGCTAATATATTGGAAAATTTCAGAAATAACTTTCTCATCAATTTGCCTTTATTTAATTAGATTCAACTCATGAAAAAACACACTAAGAAAATAAGGAAAATAATTTATAATTAATGTATTTTCAATTTTTATTTTAAAATCTCTTTTTTGATCTACCAGTTTATAGTTAAAAAACCATTTTTCTGATATATTTTGATTTAATATTTTTATTTTTAAAATTAAAGGCATTTTATAAACATATACTCCCTCTGTCCCCTTATAAGTTGCTCACAATTTTTGGGCACTAATATTATTATTAAGAATGATATAAAAATATTGATATAGTATATGTGATGTGATGGATAAAGTAAAAAAGTATTGAAAATAGTGTAAAAAGTATTGAAAATAATAATAAAGAAGTGAATAGTAGTTTCCTAAAAAGGTAAAAAAAAATGAGCAACATATAATTGGACAGACGAAAATAGCAAAATGAGCAACTTATAGTGGGATAGAAGGAGTAGAACATTATCTACCACTTATAAATTATCATATACTATACAACATAATTGCAGTATTATAAAAATATAAAAATAACAAGTTAATATTATTATTATCTAATAATAATAATAATAATAATAATAATAATAATATTATTATTATTATTATTATCTTTCCTCTTGTAATACACTGCA
This sequence comes from Prunella vulgaris, assembly GCA_026898435.1. Taxonomy (NCBI): domain Eukaryota; kingdom Viridiplantae; phylum Streptophyta; class Magnoliopsida; order Lamiales; family Lamiaceae; genus Prunella; species Prunella vulgaris. Next base: position 197,013 of record JAPKLY010000089.1, read on the forward strand.
ATAGTTAAATTATAAAACTAATGCTTACATGAGAGAAAGTTATTATATGCAAAGCATCACGGAGAGGAAAACAGATGTAGAATCAAAATATTTAAGAAAGTGATAAACAAATTGATAATATATATCAATTCAAAGCTGAAAACATAGCAAACTATTAATTTTAAATCGGGTCATGTATAATTTTGTCATTTAATTATATTTTATAAATTACATTTCTAAAAAGTAAAATAAAAGATATATTCATTTCTACGCGAGTGGAACTAAAAGAAGAAGAAGAAGTAATAATGCATATTAATAGGAATATTGTTGGATTCCATATATATGATTTGAAATAACAAACATTCTTAGCATTCCATTGAGGTTTTTATTATGTTCGAGAGCAATAGATAAACTATGAATGAACAACACTAAAAAAAAGGCAATAAATGCACAAACAATAGCTGAGTTTTTAGGCCCTGAGTTAATATTTTTAAATCTTTTATTTGACCGAATAGGCGATTCGACCCGCCAATCGACAAAGATATACCGATTTCGAATATGCTAAATCGCCCAGACTTTATTTATAATGTCCTAATTTACATTTGAGTTGACTTAAAAACTTGTTTTATTCATACATTAAATGCATAGATTTGGATCTTACTCATTTTACATCAAATCTATCTTTATGGATAGTGTCGGTCAATGACTGAATGCCAAGTAGATGGAGTCATAAGATCACCTTACAACAATTAATTTTGTATTTAATCAGATATGATTTATATGTATCATCTCTGAGACAAATTAATATTTTTTTAAAATTGACAGATTTGATTAATTTTGGAAAATTCTCTCTTGATTTTCATCCTAGCGAGGTAGGGGGTTTTCTTGGCGAGATCTCATGACCTCGCCTTTGCAAGAGACATGTCTACGGTGTTAACTTAGTAAAATGTCGGTTCGCGTCAGTCCAATTGTCATCTTTATAGTGAGAGAGCCGATAATTCAGGTCCAGTCTAGCCGATATTTTGACTGGGCTCAATTTTTACGGGCCCGATTAAAATTGGGTCAGTTCGGCCCAATTCGTAGATATGATTTGGTCCGATGAATTGGGCCGAACTATACCAGGCTGGCCCGTTTCTAGCTCTACTTGCTGGAAACTCGCATGATGGGCTATTAGATCAGTGGTAAATCACATTTCTTGATAATTACATAGTTGTGTCTGAGCTCTGAGGGTAATGACCCGCTGTGGAGGGAATGAGCTCCCTCTGCTAGAGTCTTGGTGCTGCCACTGGCGGGAATTGGGGTTCGATATCATTGACTTGATGAACCGCTCTGAATGGTCATTGCCCTAAATGAGGACACGAAATATGTGTCACGATAAATATAAACTATAAAATATTAAAAATGGACTTAACATTCTAAAATTATAAATTGATAAGTTTCATCTTTTAGGTCATAATTTTCTATTTTTTATTTTTCAAATGATAAAAATAAATTGTATCATAATTTGATATTTTTTAGATCACATAATCTTGGGTGCACCCAAGTGCATAGTTGGCACTTGGAATTTAGGCCCAATTTTACTTTTAATTTTGACCGATTCAGTTTTGAGTACGAGCTGGTCAAAATTAATTTTAAAATTGAGGTCCAATTAAGGGTACATGAGATGCACCCAAGTGCATCCAAGACACACTCTTTTAAATTATGTGTCCCCATTATTCCAATAAAAGATCTCGTGAAATTAAGAGCCTATAAAAATTAAATATCCACCATTTTCGACGTGTAAAACATTACTTCCTCCAATTTAAAATATTCATCATTTCTATGTTTAAATTTTATTTTAAAATATTTATCGCTTTTACGCTCACGTTCTTCCAAATTTACCTTATATATAAGGCATTTTACCTAGAAAATGTATAAACTTTGTGTGAGACTGTCTTATGTTAAGAAACCAATACAAAATGTGCTACTTATTAATTAACAAATCATCACTTTTAAAAAGGACAAAATTTAACCAAAAAGTATAAATTTTTTATTAAAAGTGACTCACTTTTTAAAAAAAAAAATTATTATATTTTATTATAACCTTATCACCGAATCTTTTAAAAAATAATGACTATCAATTTTTCTTAAAAATATTATCACATCTTATTATACTTCTGTCAGCATTTTTTTGAGCCTGTCTCAGGGAAAAATGTTTTTTAAGGCCAATAGATTAGGGGGGTTAGCAAAAAGAGGCCCGTAAGTTTCTAGGCTGGCAATTTAAGGACTGCACCTTTTCGGGCTGGTAATTTAAGGACCGCAACTTTTTAACTTGACAATTTAAGGACAACAGTTTTTTCAACTTGACAAATTAAGGACAAATTGGCTCGTATTAGCTCCAATTGGGCTGATACGGACTGGAGCTTATACGGGTCAATTTGTCCTTAATTTGCCAAGTTAAAAAACTGCGGTCCTTAAATTGCCAAGTTAAAAAGTTGCGGTCTTTGAATTGCCAAGCTAAAAAGATGCTGTCCTTAAATTGCCAGTCAACAAACTTACGGGCCTCCTTTTGCTAACCCCCCTAACCTGTTGGCCTTAAAAAAAAAAATTCCCGCCTGTCTCATGTCATCTGATGGTCTCGTACAATATCTTTTCTTAGAAATTTATTTATATCCATTAAATTAGTCTTTCAATTAAAAATAAGAGTATACTTTGCAATCTTCTTCCTTCTCTATTCATATTTAGTACTTCCTCTGTACTAAGACTACTTTCACTTTTTTTTTTCTTTTTTCAACGTTCCAATATTATTTTCATACAAAAAAAAAATTATATTCACAAAAGTTAATAATATATCTTTTTAATTCAACTTTCTTATACTTTTTTTTAAAAAAAATAAAAAATTTGCATGTCATTTTTACATATGAAAATAATTTTGGGTCGGGGGAGTAGTAGCTTATATTTACCCATTGAGTGTATTAAATAAGAGTAGGTCGAACTCAAATTCACATGAATACGTATTACTGTTATGTATATTTACTATCAGTGTCATACATATATACTATCACTGAAATGTATTTAATTTTTTAACAGTGATAGAATATATATATATATATATATATATATATATATATAATAGTAATAATATAAATACATAACAGTAATAATTGATAAAATCAAGTTCATAGTGAACTCGAATTCATACAAGTTTTTGTCCATAAATAATTCATAATTATTTTTAAAAAGTACATTAAATTATCAATAATTTTATGTAAATGATTATTAATATTAAATAATACTTTTTATATGTGTGAAAAACTGAAAACTATAGTCAGAAGTAGACCTGTCAAAATGGGATGGGCCAGTTGAGCCAGCCCATCTTGCTATAATAAAATTAGAGTTGGACCAAACAATTTTAAGCCCGAGTGGAGGCGGGCCTAGATGGGCCGGCCTGTTTGGACCAAGGGTTGGGGCGGGCCAGTTTGTTAGTTTTTATTTATTATATATGTATATGTATACATTAATACATGTATTACATATGATTTTTTAATTAATTCTTAAATTTAAAATTTTTATTAATCATTTTCAACAAATCAACAAAAAATATCTAGCAGCTAAGCCTCAAACTGTCGCCACTGTAGTTAATCGCACCTCTGGTTCACACAATCCTCCAGCTTTCTGCCGCCAAAATAATTTTAATAATGTAATGATTGATGAATTTTGAAAAACTATGTGGTTTATGCTAAGTTTATATCTTAAAATTATTAATTTATTTTATAAGATTTGTGACTCTTGTATGAGATTTGTTTACATTTTAGAAATTTTACTTTATGAGATTTGTGACTTTCTTAGTGAGATTTTAGTTATACATTATTATGTGATTTTATTTAATGAATTTAGTTGAAGCTATAATTCATATTTTTTTAAATAAAGAAAAAAAATTGGGACAGCTCGCTAAAGACCGCTATTAAATGAGTTGCGTTGGAGTTTTTGTGGTCATCACATTTTCAGCCCGACTCGCCCCGCCAAAAGGCGCTCTTTTGAGGATTTAGGCCCGTCCCGTCTTACCGGCTTGTTTTGACAGCTATACTCAGAAGTGAAATGGGTTGTACAACCGTACTCCTTCTGTTCCTTTTTTTATTTTTCAAATTTTTTATTTTTAAATTATACTAGTTTTTTTTCACTCGTGCGATGCACGGTGTATGATATTATTTAAATAAAGTTTTAAGTCTATTAATATAACTAACTATTTTATAATTAATATGCATGAATTTAAGAATTATAATGTTAAGTATTAATCCTCTTATATATTATTTTCTTTGTCCAAAAAGATATTGCACAATTCTCTACTAATTATTAATAAAGACCTACAAATTGCATTTCATTACACTAATAATTATACACAAAGACTTTAACTTTTATTTTTATTCATTTAAATTAAACAATACACCATCATAAAAAAAATACTTTATCTATTTAAATATTATAATTCAACTCCTATACAATATTCTTAAAATTTTAATTATACAATGTCTTCTAATATAGAGTATTATAGATGTGACCAGAATAATACAATTTTGGGCCTCCAAACCGGGGTTCACCGGAACCTGGGTTTACACCTAAATGGGCCGAATTCCTCTAATGTAATAGTTTATGCCTTTTTATAATTAAATGTAATAGGCCCATTTGAAATGGGCAGTTAGGTCTTTTAGGCTTTTATAGTTGGCCCCCTATATCTATAAATAGAGGGCATCCTCCTCATTTGTAACAGGACCATTCAAGAGATAATACACACATAGGCTGGGGGCTCTCTTTTGAGCACTCAAAGCCACATTCAAGGGAGGAGCTCTCAAGCTCTTCCCGCAGTGCGGTGTTCTTTAGTTTTTACTTACATTTATCATTTTTATCAATTTATCGGGATACCTTGTAGCCACATTAAATCCACTCATAAAGCCCGATAAATCGGTAACAACAATTGGCGCTAGAAGGAGGGCCTCAAATACGTACATCTCCAAATCTTAAGGATTTTAACTTGGATTTTGAAGTTCATCTTCAAATCCTCAAGTCTCTAAAAAATTTTCGAAGGCTATCTTCAAATTTGTTGTTTCGAATATCTTCTCCAACTCATCGTTAGAATGACGAAATCAAAGGCTGTCACTACAACCCGTGCTAGTCTCCCCAACATTTCTGGTGGATACTCCACGGCTCATCTAAGAGGAAATTCATCTGCTAGAAATACACACACTCCGGAACAAGCCCCAATGGCTGAGCATGCTCAGTCTGCACTTGGGCATCGGACAAGGGAATTAGCGCCTATACCCATGCAGAGTTTTGAATCTCCCGAGCAAGTTGACACACTTGTCTGGGAACTCCACAAAAAAGCCAAGGAAATGAGAGCAGCACGGGCTTCATCCTCGACTCCTAAGAAAAACTACAACTTTCGCCAAAACAAAATAAGAAGGGTGGAGGAACACCAAGGGGAAAGTCATGTGCAGGCTATCGAATCTGAATCTCGTTCAGTTTTTAATCGACTTGGTTCGGATTTCTCCAAGAGATCATCTTCATGGCCTGCCAACCAAAAAATACCACAAGTTTCTTCTCTTCCAGAGTCATCAACTCGGTCCTCTAATTATACTCCTATGCAAATCTCATACTCAAGAAACGTTGAACCTGGAAACTCTGCCAGACAACAAATGAGTTTTGCACAAAGCGCATTGCTTAGGCGTGATCAACCTCGTATTTCGGTCCATGATCGATTGGGCCCTGGGGGTTATCCTCACCATGCTCACCAAGAACCTGCAATTGGACAGGTAAGACCAGCGGCTGTGCAAGATAGCCAACAATCCCTTTTGCAAGCCTTACAGAAAAGGCTAGATGAGGTGGAGGGAAAAGTGGAATCAAGAGGAAATAACCATAAACGATTAAGCTCGGACAATGAGCCTTTGGCCATTGAGGTGGAAGAATCCCCTGTGCAAGCAAAAATTACTCCTTTGCAAGCCCCCTTTATGAAGGAAAGACTGATCCGGAGACCCATCTCTCCAAGTATAGGATATACATGACCGGTCGAGGTGCAACAAACGCTACAAAATGCCGTCAATTTCCTCTCACTCTAGGCGAACTAGCACATAAATGGTACGTAAATCTTCCTCCTCATTCCATCCATAGTTTCTCCGACCTTGGGGAGAAGTTTGTATCATACTTCGCTGCAAAAATCAACAAGCCGGAAAGTCGCCATCGATTGATGAGAGTCCGACAACAGAAAAATGAGGGAGACAAGCAGTTTATCGATAGAATTGATGAGATCATCCTTGATGGTGAGCCTGTCAGGGATGAACTTGCGCTTTATTCTCTACTTGGAGGATTTAGGGGAGATTTCCCCATGTTCCGCAATTTTACCAAGGACCTACCCACGACATATGCAGAATGCCATAAAAATTATTGGCCCAGAGATTGGGGGAGGTGAAAGAGGATGAGAAAACTAACTTTCACAACAACAACAAACTGAAGTTGCACACCTAGATGTTGAGGATGATGATTTTTTCGGGGAAGAGCTTCCAATACGAGCTGGGGGCATGGGCACATGCTCCTGTCTGTCGGAGTTTTGGGAGGACTCACCCATGGTATTACCTCTTCAAATAGCAGGACGAAAGCACTTCAACTCCAAGACCAAGATTAGAAAATTCGGAGTAAAGAATTTTGTGCTTAATAAGATGTTTAACTTCCATTTTGTAAAGCCCTAGGGGACATGTACATATATTGTTATATATGAATAAAAGGTTTTGTGCCTTTACAAAATTATTGTGAACACTCTTCGCGCAAGGTTCATTTGAAGTTAGCGAGCTCCAAGTACCTCGCGCAAGCTTCAGTGAAAGTTAGCGAGCTCCAAATACCTCGCGCAAGCTTCAGAAGAAGTTAGCGAGCTCCAAGCACCTCGCGCAAACATCATTTGAAGTTAGCGAGTTCCAAAGTATTCTTGCGCAAGCTTTATTTGAAGTTAGCGAGCATGACTATGTTTGGAGCCAAAGTCGCCCGATCTAAACTAAAGGCGAGCTAATTATCTTGCAAATTGAGTTTAGTGTGAGGCGCGGTGGATTTAGCTCGTCAAATATAACTGACGAGAATAATCCATTAAAAACAAAGTCCCTTGATGAGCTAATCATCTCTCAGTACGGGCAAGACCAACTCAAAGGCGAGCTAATTATCTTGCAAATCAAAGTTGGCAAA
>JAPKLY010000089.1:204201-218786 GCA_026898435.1 Prunella vulgaris
CTCAAAGGCGAGCTAATTATCTTGCAAATCAAAGTTGGCAAATTACGCTGTCTAGGCGAGCTAATTATCTCCCTAGCACAAGTTTATAAGAGCATAACTGCAAAGTCCAAATATTGTACAAGGACAAGATAGTCTTATCAAAAATTTGGACGTCCACTGTTTAAAACATATTAAACTCTGAGCTCATATGAAGTGATCAAATTATTTTGATGATATTAATTGATCACAATATGAGTGGGGGCATAAAGAGTCCATACTTGACAAACATGCAAAGTGACTCGAATTGCATCCGTAAAAGCAAGGTAGAGCGAGCATTGATCACAGAGCACAGGATCCTTAATGGGACCTCATCATTGTTTTGAGCCTTATCGAGCAGTTGTTTAAGAGTCTGATCGATGCATAGGAAAATTCTTGCACGGCAATATAAATTTTACCTTGCAACTCGTCATTCTCTTTTCCTCTAGGATCTTCACCTGTGCGACATTTGTCCCAACATTTTTCTTCACTTTGACGGCTATGCGTCGAAGGTACATCTCAATTAGAACTTGAGTAGCCTGGATTGCAGTCTGAAGAGTTAACATCTGAGTAGCTAGCAAGGTGGTATCCTCATGTATTTCTCAGATAACAATCTCAAGTTCATGAGTCCAATCACAACGGATGTCGAAAATAATCAATTTCAGATGACTTGGTCGATACAATCAGAATTTTCTCAAAGATGATCAAAGAGCTCATAAGGTAAAACCAGGAGTTAGGCATCAGCTGTATGGGGGGTAATTTCCCAATATTAAAACACGCATGTGACGGCTGGATGAAGAGGAAATTACTTCCATCATATCATATGTCACCACTACGTTCCTATTGGGGTTTGACCCGTCCTTTCACTCGAATAGGATATGTGGTAGTGAACATTTCCACGCGAAGAGTTAAGATCCATTAAAGTCACGATGCTTTTAAATTTGTTAGAATGTCAACTCGTCCTTTAAGTCCTCCTAAATGACCTCGGAGCACGAGATACCAGACGATAGAGAAGTTCTGACAAATATTTGGCAAAAGAAGGACTCGGGGTAGGTCTAGCAATCTCATCCACAAAGTATTTCCACAATGACCGAGCTCGCTCAACATCAAAGTTAATATTAGAAGATTTATTCTTGAAAACTCATTTTGCCCGACTATGATCGTCTACGATCAACATGTGTCTGGTCATATCATTAGGAAGATTCTTCGGTGACACCGATATTGATTTGTTAAAATCATCGTCCATATCACAGAAAAGTCTCAAATGGGAGCGACTCACATTATGCGATTATCCAACACCATCGTCCTTTCGCAAAAGAATACTAAGAGGTACGATTTTATAGATCAAGAATCGAGAATGGATGAAGATCTCTTGAGAAGGATTGCCGTAAAAGAGTGAATGTCAGCACAAGAAAATGTGATCTTTATTCCAAAAACATAATTCGCATCCAACAAAATTATCAATTTACTGTGCTCCAGTCAATTATTCTATTTGAAATTGGTTGAAGAAGCACATATTCCAGCTCATTGCAAGTAAAGTAAGGGGTCCGTTATGAGAATACATATGGTGATCCACAATTAGCCAATAGAAGCAAAAGCAAGCCAGATGGATGAAAATCAACATCTGTATTAATCAAGTCCTCAAGGCAGTGCTCCAACAACACGGGCTTGTCAGATCTGCCAATTCTACTTGAACGTTATCACTTTCTCAAAAAAGTCATTTGGCAAGGGATCAATAGGCATTTCAAACTGGACGAGACATCATAAATTCCTTGTTCAAGTTATTTGTCCACTAACGAAATCCTCTTCAATATTATATCTTTCAATATATCCCCACAAGAGCTTGTTTTAAAGATTAGGAGACCCTGAAAAAATATCTAGCACAAACTTATGTTTGGCAGCATGCTGCTAAATATTTTCATCTTAAGGATTGTCTTCACGTTGATTTGGTAACTGGTCAAATACACTCCAATTCAGCGAATAAGAGTCAAAGTGGTGGATGAAAAACTTCAATCGCCAAGGGATCTCCATGTGTCAAAGAGAGAAAAATATGGAGAAATATATATATATATATACACATACCTGGTTGAGGGATAGACCGTCGCTTATGTTCGGAGAGGTTGATAAAGAAGAATGTCGTCGCTTCCGTCGTAAGCCCGGGGGTATTGGACGGAAGCAATGAACAACAAAAGCAGCAAAGCGTGTGAGTTTTTGAACTAGGTGAATGGAAGGCGTCCGATTGATGAAGAGCGACACCACTTCTGTCATAAGCCCGGGGGTGTTGGACGAGAAGTGGGCTAACTAGTCTCAGTTATCAACCACCAACGTGTCCCAGTAAATCCAAAAAGACCGTCGTCTACCACAATATATTGTAGCCAAAAACTCACGATCAACAATGTCAATGGTCAACGTCATTAGGCCTGAGTAATTTTGTAGATTGCAAGGCAGTGGGAACCGTAGTCCGTCACTGACCAAGCAACATTGCAAGCAGAGGCTAGCGGAGATGAAAATATGTGCTATGGCACATCGATCTTGTGGCAGCGTTGAGCTCACTACATGGTGGAGAAAAACAGCCGCCAACAACCATAACGACGTGAGAAGCAGTTTTGTCTACTACTATAACACGATCGAGAGGCCGCCGTCGACTAGGATTCCTTGCTGAAAAGCGTTTTCTCTAAGTTACGAAGGTTCCCGTCAATGTAACAGTGGGTGGAAGTAAGAAATGCAGGAGAGATTGACTATTCACTCTGGCTATTTCGTCCGACGTGTTTATCATTCTGTTTCGTCCGTACACTGAGAAAAAAGTTATGCTTCGTTCTTTGAAACAAGTTCACACAATTGGCTTATGTATATACATATATATATATTTATAGGATGAATATGAAGACTGAAGTCGTCCGTCCACAACCCTCAACCGTAGCTCAGTGTTCGAAGCTCTCCATCTGTGGCCTGCGAAGAAGCAGCCGTCGCCGCTAAAGCTTCATCGCACACAGCCGCTCTTAATCAACCGGGAAGAAGATGCACACTTCGCCGAAAACCAAGCCGCCACCACTGTAACTGTCGTGCATCACGACGTAACCTCTGTAAGGAAAATACATCACGCCGCTCAACCGCTCATAGCCGCGCAATCATTACGTTGCTCGATTTCCTGGTTCGGTGGTCGTGAGCTTGTCGTCGGCTCTGCGTAGGTGTGACATGCGTGTAAATATATATATATATATATATATATGAGATGTGGGTTCTGTGGTCAATGTTTGCTCCCAAAAAGTGTGAAAAGGAAAGGATTAAGTGTGAAAGATGATGTGTATATTTGGAGATTCAGTGTGTTTATTTTTATGTTTTCAAGATATAGCAGAAGATTGCGGCGCTTTAACTTCAGAAAATTGCGGCGCTCATCGTGAAATATGCAAAATTTGCGAAGATAATTTCCTCAGTTGGCCGTAATTTATTGAAAAAGGAGATAAAAGTTGCCTCAGTCAAATCTTCACTTCAATCACAATGCACCAGCGGGAAAAGGATGTTAACAAAATAAAAGTAACAGTAGTGGTGGAAAAGATTTGGCGTAAAGGATGACAGTCGCAAAATATGCAATAAAAGGATGCCAAATTTGCGAAGACAATTTAGGCGGCAATTTATACAAAAAATAAGAATTAAAAGTTGCCTCAAATTGATTACTTCTACAGCAACTTGTGGTTACATTTACAAGGAGCACATTGATTATTTCTTCAGAGATGAATTGGTCAACTTTTGCGGCTAATTTTTAAAAATAAATACTCCCTCCATCCCGTAGGAATTTGCACCCTACGGGACGGCACATTTTTTAAGAAAAAATAGTTTTATATATAAAGTAGTGGTATATGGGTAAATATGTGTAAAGGTTTGTGAGTGTACACGTAAATCAATGCTTCCTTTTTTAGTAGTGTGCAAATTTATGTGGGATGTCCAAATAAAGAAAGTGTGCAAATTCCTGCGAGACAGAGGGTGTAAATAAATAAAATCTTCACTCATGATTTGTAGTGCAGGACTCTTGGGATATGAGTTGTGATGCCAACCCACTACTTGGGTAGTTAATTTTGGAGGTCATGTTTCCATCTAAAAAAAAAAGGACTTGGAAAAAGATGCATGTTGTTTTGATATTGGAAAAGATTTCCAAGGCTTCTGGTGTACTTGGAGGGGGAAAGTGGATCAATTAATATATATAAATATACTATATATATTAATTGAATACAAACCGCCAGTTTGGGAGATAATTTTCACGCTTCAAAGGAAATAGGCTGATATTGTTGTTAATGGGTTTGGCTTACATATTATTACATGAGATTTTGGGTCAAATTTTAAAATTGGATCAAGGTTGTGGATTGAGCAAAAATAATTTTTACAACCGATTTGAGGACTTTCGAATAATATTTGATTCCACTGATCCATCTTAAGAGTAGGATTTTTTGGATTTTATTTCACAAAGGCGGGCCTCAGAGTGTGATTGAAATTTTTAATATTTTCTAAGACGTGATTTCATAGTCTATGTAGTAGCAGTGAAATCGTCTATGTCTCGAAAAATTTAAAAATTATTTTAAGTTTCTTTCTTCTTGATATTCAGCGTGCGAGATCATATTTTATAGAAAATGAATGAATTTTTGGGATTTTATTTCACGAAGGCGCACCTCAAAGAGTTGCTGGATTTTTTCATCATTTTTCTGAGGCAGAATTTCATAGTCTACGTAGTAGCAGTGAAGTCGTCACTGTCCCGAAAAATGTAAATTTTAAGTTTCAAATGTAGCAACATCAACTACTTCAATATATCTTCGGGCAATATCTATCATTCATCCCAGCCAGTTTAGCTACGGACATACTTTTAATATGCTACACTTTGTAAAGTTAGCATATCAAAAGTAGGGGGCAATTGTTGTGGTACGATTATTACAATGGGCTCAAGCCCATAAATCATCGGACGGGGCCCAAACTCAATACAGTAGAACTTGAACTGCGAGCCAGGCCCATATCCGCGAGCACGAGCAAGATCATTACTTACGGGCACGAGCAAGTCGAGCACCTACATGCACGAGCAAGTCGAGCACTACAAGCACGAGCAGGTTGAGCACCTATGAGGTCAAGCACCTGCGGGCACGAGCAAGTCGAGCACTACAAGCACGAGCAAGGTGAGCACCTATGTGCACGAGCAGGTCAAGCACCTAAGTGCACGAGCAAGTCGAGCACTACGAGCACGAGCAAGTCGAGCACCCACTTGCACGAGCAAGCTGAGCACCTGCGGGCACGAGGATTCTCATGGTCAACTCTTACAGAGAAATTACAGCTATTATGCATAATTAAGGGCTTAATTAATATCATTTGATACCTACACAAGGGAAGCTACCATTTATGGAGAGAAGACTTCCTAAAATAATATTTGTAACGGTCTAATTGACCAATTTAGCACAATAGACGCAAGTACCTTATTTAGGATCGTCTATAAATACGGCCTTAGGGCCATCATTGTAAAGCCCCACGAATTTGTCTAATACAAAGACTACATTTAAGTCCTAGCTCTTGCAATACAAGACCTAGGCAAATCTCTGTGTTATTTATATTTTTCGCACGATTATTCAAGTATTTATATACTTATTTGTTATCCTGATCTCAGCCACATAAGGATTTAATCAGGTAATAAGATTCAGTTGGGAAGCTGAAGCATTTTCAACGACTTCAGAGATTCGTCAGGCAAGACCTTTTGCCCACCCTAATCAGGTTATTCTCAACTTATATTCTTTTAATATGTTGCATTTCATAATAATCAAACATGTTAAAAGTTGGGGGTTTATGGTTCATATAACTTGAAAATGATTTTGGAAAATTCAAAACAAAATATTTTTTACGCTTTGAATTTCATAAAAGTTAAAAATGTTATCTTCTATGAGAACACATAGCTTCATTCAGAGCAACATAATTGGATCTATTTGCATGCTTACATGTCAAAAGCAGTTTTAATATATTACTTTTTTTAAAAACCCCGTGAAGCACAAAAAATTTCTTGTGAACAAAAAAATTCCATTTTCGCAAGAATATTCTTTATAATACCTTGCGTCAAAGCACATTGAGCTAGCAAGTCCCAAACAAACCTCGCGCCGAAGCTCCTCGAGCAAGCGAGGCCCGAACGATCTCACATCCTACGTGAGATCCCCCATCATCAGCCGAGCATAATCGTGGCTTGGGGCAAAGTCATCCTAGTTAAGTTCTTTGGTGAGCTAAATTATCTTGCAAACAGAACTTAGCGTGAGGTGCGATCAAATAAAATCCCCTGACGAGATAATTATCTCTAAGGGCATGATCTTTACGAAGTTGTCAGCGAGCTAATTATCTTGCTTTTAAAACACTTTGACAATTGGGTTCAGGCGTAGCTAATTATCTCCCTGAATCCAGACTAATAACCTTTTAAAAGGCAAACACGTCAGAGAATAGTCGGCGAGCTAATTATCTTGCTTTCAAACTATTCTGACGATCATGTTCAGGCGTAGCTAATCATCTCCCTGAACTCAAATCAATAAACTCTCAAGAGTGTATACGTGCGAATAAATCAGCGAGCTAATTATCTTGCTTTTAATTTATTACGACGTTTAGGATCAGGCGCAGCTAATTATCTCCCTGAGTCCAAATTTACAACCTTTTTTTAAATTAAAAAAAAAGTAAATATTTCCGACGTACGAATGACTTGTAAATCTCGCCCCCTAAAATAAATAATTTATCAAAAGACTCACGCTCAGGAAGTACAACCTCTATTTGAGCAAGAGTCATACAAAACATGATTATTCCGCCTTCTCAGGCGATGCGCCTTTACATGCATGATTATTCCGTCTTTTCAGACGATGCGCCTTCTCGAAATCTCGATTCTTGAAGGCATGATTCCATCTTCTCAGGCAATGCACCTTAATAGGCTTGATTATTCCGCCTTCTCAGGCGATGCGCCTTTACAGGCATGATTATTTCGTCTTTTCAGACGATGCGCCTTCTCGAAATCTCGATTCTTGAAGGCATGATTCCGCCTTCTCAGGCGATGCGCCTTAATAGGCATGATTATTCTGCCTTCTCAGACGATGCGCCTTTACAGGCATGATTATTCCATCTTTTCAGAAGATGCGCGTTCTCGAAATGTCGATTCTTGAAGGCATGATTCTGCCTTCTCAGGCGATGCGCCCTAACAGGCATGATTATTCCGCCTTCTCAGGCGATGCGCCTTTACAGGCATGATTATTCCGTCATTTCCGACGATGCGCCTTCTCGAAATCTCGATTCTTGAAGGCATGATTTCGCCTTCTCAGGTGATGCGCCTTAATAGGCATGATTATTCTGCCTTCTCAGGCGATGCGCCTTTACAGGCATGATTATTCCGTCTTTTTAGACGATGCGCCTTCTCGAAATCTCGATTCTTGAAGGCATGATTCCGCCTTCTCAAGCGATGCGCCATAACCGGCATGATTATTCCGCCTTCTCAGGCGATGTGCCTTTATAGGCATGATTATTCCATCTTTTCAGACGATGCGCCTTCTCGAAATCTCGATTCTTGAAGGTATGATTCCACCTTCTCAGGCGATGCGCCGTAACCGGCATTATTAATCCGCCTTCTCAGGCGATGCGTCTTTACAGGCATGATTATTCCATCTTCTTAGACGATGCACCTTCTCGAAATCTCGATTCTTGAAGGCATGATTCCACCTTCTCAGGCGATGCGCCTTAATAGGCATGATTATTTCGCCTTCTCAGGCGATGCACCTTTACAGGCATGATCATTCCACCTTCTCAGGCGATGCGCCTTTACAGGCATGATTACACCACCTTTTCTGACGATGTGCCTTAATAGAACTATCAAAGACCTATTGACGTATTGAAGCCATCCTGCTAGCCAACTTGGGGGCTGAAAGCGAAACTCCCAGCCCGGTGGAAAACAAAGATAAGAGGAGAGCATTGTTTTAAGATCGAACTCCGACTGAAGTCAAAGCCCGATCTTGGGGGCTATTGTTGTGACCAGAATAATACAATTTTGGGCCTCCAAACCGGGGTTCACCGGAACCTGGGTTTACACCTAAATGGGCCGAATTCCTCTAATGTAATAGTTTATGCCTTTTTATAATTAAATGTAATAGGCCCATTTGAAATGGGCAGTTAGGTCTTTTAGGCTTTTATAGTTGGCCCCCTATATCTATAAATAGAGGGCATCCTCCTCATTTGTAACAGGACCATTCAAGAGATAATACACACATAGGCTGGGGGCTCTCTTTTGAGCACTCAAAGCCACATTCAAGGGAGGAGCTCTCAAGCTCTTCCCGCAGTGCGGTGTTCTTTAGTTTTTACTTACATTTATCGTTTTTATCAATTTATCGTGATACCTTGTAGCCACATTAAATCCACTCATAAAGCCCGATAAATCAGTAACAACAATAGATTTAAATTTTAATATGTGTCATAGTGTGATTAAATTTGATAATGTCATAATATGGTTGGTTCCTTTTTAAAATTTTGATGTGTAAATTAACTATTATTAAAAAATATGAGTTTTAATATTAAAATGAATTTTTTTAACTAAATTTTATTATTTTGACCATTTTTATATTACTTATATGTGTGTATGTATATGTATACACATTTTAATTTGTAAAGCATATTTATTTAATTAATCAATAAAATTTTAAAATACTTCTTGGTACTACCTATATTTTTTAAATAGTTTAATTAATAAATAGAAATTATTTATATATTTAATTTTTACCAATATTTTTAACTTAAAACTTTTAAATAAGTTTTATGCAATAAGACTTTAGAATTATTCTAACTGTAATAAAACCACCGTCCAATAGTAAAGTGAAATTTATATAGTATTTGTGATAAAATTTACTTTATTATTTCCATTATAGTTTCTTTTAAAGTATGAATACAGTAACGTTCATATCTAGATTATACTACTCCATCCATTTCAATACATATTTTTTTGTTGTTTTATGACACACATATTAAGGCAAAAGTGAAAAAGTATAAATGAACGATGAAAAAAAATAAAAAAGTAATAAGAATAATATTATAAAAAATAATGAAAATAATAATAATAATAATAAAGTTAATAGCAATTTCCAAAAAGATAAAAAAACAAATAAAAAATATATAATGAGACAAACAAAAATGACAAATAGGAAACATATAGTAGGACAAAATGAGTAATATATTCAAGTATAAAATAAAATACATAAAAATATGCTTACCTCTTATAACATATTAATAGAGTGTTTGACTTGCTTAATCGTTTAGATCATTGAAAATATATTTTTATTAATCTGGTCACACATCAAGTTTTTATGAATTATTTGTTGTCATGTTCTAATAGTTGATAATGCATACCCACCTTTGTAAAATTCTAAAAGAATATGTCTGCTTAAGAAACTATTGAATATGTATCTGAACATTAAAAAAAAATGTATTAGAATTCTAAAGATTGAAGGAGACACAAAATAAAAATTAAAATATCAACTATTATTCAAATCAGTTCATAACTGCAAGAATTATGCATGTGTCGAAAATATAAAATAACACCTGAAATAAATAGTTAGATATTATATTTTCAAAGAGTATTTTAGAATTTACCTTCAAAGACTTTTTATATTTTTACAAATTAATGCCAATAAATTAATAATAAATCAAATAATAAAGATTTTTTTTTCATTTTTTTCTTAAAGATTTGGAAAGAAAAAAATGAACATAAAAAAATTATTATTAGATAAGTATCTATATAGATATACATAAATATATCTAAAAATAATAATTTAATATATATATATATATATATTTAAAAAAATAAGTGCAAGGAATTGAACCATGTACCTTAAATAAAAAGAGAAAGTTCTAACCAATCGAGCTATATCATCTTTATAAAAAAAATTAAAATTTTATAATAAAATAAATTTTGAAAAAATATTTGGTTATTATATATTTATAGATTTCATTACATTAATAATTTAAAAAAATATTTATATAATTTAATTCATTTGAATTAATTAATATTTTTAAGTAAAAGTTATTTTATTTATTTAAATATTATAAATTAATTTTATTGAAAAAGTTAAAAAATAAAAAGAAGGGACAGAAAGGAAGGAAATTAAATAAAATCGACATTCCAAACATAATTGTCCAGCTGGGCTGGCCCTGGCAGAAATATATAGACGCACTGCACGCACACACACACTCACCCAAAGCATTAAAAAAACTGAGTGTGTGTTTTCTTGTGCAGAGAGTTTTTCATTGGGGAAGAGAGAGAGAGAGAGAAGAAAACAAAAATGGCGACGCCGTCAGAATCTGAAGGACAAGTGATCGCTTGCCACACTATTGACGAGTGGAATGAACAGATGCAGAAGGGAAATGAGAACAAGAAGCTGGTATTTTTATTTTTTTAATTTTTTATTTTTGTGCAAAAGGATTTATAGATTGATATGGTATTTGATTCAATTTTTGTTATTTTTAGGTATGAGATCTGTTGTTGTCTTTGTTCATTTATGAAATTTGTTAGATCCGCTTTTTTTTTTTGAATCTGTGTTGTATCGGGTGTCATCAAAATTCGTAACTGTTTCAGCATATTGTAGCTTTGGGCGGGATTTTTCTATATAGCATTGATGGAAGTTTCCATTTTTTTTTTTTCACATCATGATGGAGATTTCGGTTGCAAAATTATTACTCCCTCCGTCCCATAATTGTTTTCACACTTTCCTTTTTCGTCCGTTCCACAATTGTTTTCACACCCTATAAATAAAAACTATTATTTTAACTTTATCCTCACAATCCAACTAATCTTATTATTTTAATAATATAATTTTACATCACATTCTATTTTTCTTAAAAATTATTTCATCATCGTTGTCACATTACCTGCATAGATTGACTTTTCTCTATTCTTTGGTGCCTGCGTTAAGGGATGTTTGGTTGTCACAGTTGGTGACTATGACTAATAGTAATTAAAATCATAGTGTATGTTTGGAATGATTCTACTATGATTTTAATTTCTAAAACTTAAAGAATTTACCATAGTTCAGCTATTTAAGAGATATAACTTTTATTCTTATATCATTTTCATTCTTATACTCTTTACATTCCTTATAATTATATCAAATGTTTCTTTATCAATGAATCCTCTGCAGTAACTGCGGGTTTAGGCATGAGTATAATTATATTTGGATCCTTAATTTCACATATAACTGCACACTTTCGTGTACACACATGTACAAGAGTTTAGGTGTAATTGTTCTACAAAAATTTACATATTACTAAAAAAAATACCGATTTACGTATACATTTACAAAATTAAACACATATTTACTAATATGTCACTAATTTATTTAAAAATATATTTTTTTCAAAAAAAATGAAATCCCAAATGTGCAAATTGCCCTTGAGAGCTCTATGAATTGTGATTAAGTTGACTTTGTTCATAATTGTTACTATGGATTAATTGCTTTAGAAAAACACACGTAGTGCATTAGTTTGGTTTCAATAGTCTGATATCATAAAATGATTGACTTAGTTCATAATTGTCATGTAACAACAAAGTGAGAATGACACATATTTTGTATTCACTTTCTTGAAAGTGTGCATTTGTTTATCGAATTTAGCCAAGAAATACTTCAATGTTGGAATATTTATCCCAAGTGCCTTGGTGCAAGGTATAGTATTTGCTTCAAACTATTTTGATTAATACAAAAGACACAGATTTTAATTAGATTAACGATTTCATTTTAGTTGGTAAAAATAGAGGAATCTTGTTTCTGGAAGGGACTAATGTATTAAGCCGAGATATAATGCAAATTTATTTCTCTCAGGTGTTTAATGTTTTGCCCGGTATTATTGCAGATAGTTGTTGATTTCACTGCTTCCTGGTGTGGGCCCTGTCGTTTCATCGCACCATTTTTCGCAGAGTTGGCGAAGAAATTGCCCACTGTCACATTCTTGAAGGTGGATGTGGATGAGCTGAAGGTATGTAAAAGTGAACAATATTTTCTTCTCAACAAACTATTTTGATAGCAAAAACTCAAGTGAGACCGGCTTATATATGACACATGCCCCACTTACCAAGTTATATGATTTATGGGTTTATGGAGCCCTAGTTGAATCATGTTTTAAAGGTAAGTATGACCCATATATTAAAATGTGAGGCGGTCTCACATGCATGAGACCGTCTCACGCAAGGCTCTCTTCTTTGAAAGCTCTCAACCCTATCTATAATAAAACATTGTTTATGCAGTCAGTTGCTGGTGACTGGAAAGTGGAGGCAATGCCAACCTTCATCTTCCTCAAAGAAGGGAAGAAGCTCGACTCGGTTGTTGGAGCAAAGAAGGACGAGCTGCAGAGTACTATTGCTAAGCATCTCAGTACAGCTACTGCTTAGACATATTTTTGAGTCCTTGGTGTGTTTTTCAATATTCAGTGAGCTCATTAAGACCAAACTTATATTCCTCCTTGCAGATTTAAGTAATGTTGACATTCAATTCATAAAATGCATACTTGGTATCTCACTCTATGCTATTATTCTATTTTCCATTCACAAAATTTCCTTGAGAATGCACTACAATTTATTTTGAAAACACGGAACTTCAACCTGTTGTTACTGACCTCTTCACGAGGGTGATTCTCGTAGGATCTCCTCCAAGTTCTTCAAAAACCACGACCAGATTGTTGGTTGGTTTTAACCAGGAACGCGGTGAATGATACCTGGAAAATGAAAACTCTTAGTAATCTAAGCTTGATAAAATTATATACATCTCTGGTGATGAAAATCCATACAAGCTCTTACCATCTCTGAGTTGGTTTTCCACAACCATCTTGACACTTTTGAGGCTTGAAAATCCCAGTATAACTACAGTGGTTGCAATCACCAGTGGCATATGTTGTCCAGTATCGTCCTAGACTCTGACCATTGACCCACAATTGGCCTTTGCCCATGCTACTCATGTCCAAAGCCAGCGGTTCATCTCCATCAGGCATATTGAAATAGGCCTGTTTAGTTTACATCAACAGTTAGAATTTGTATGTTTTTGCCTGATGGATAAGAGGAGTTCTCGTAGTACCTTATGCCATGCTAAAGGCTGTTGTTGTTTCTGAGCAACTAGGGAACCTTTTGTCCAGTCAACCGAAGAAACACCATCGGGAGAGACGAGATTCATGGCTTCTCCCTTAAGCCCAACCTGCTTATTTAAAACACATTCATCAGATCAGATATAGATTTGCAGGAACCATTAAGACGTGTGTAAGGGAGTGAGGGGCTAAATAAAACCTTGTAAGTCCATTTTGCCCATGACAAATCCATTTTTCCCTTGTCAAGTCCATGCAGTGCAACAGGACCCAAGACTCCAATGCCCCATGTCTCAAAATGTCCACCAACATTCTTCAATGGAGTAGAAGATGATGTAAATTTGTCAGAGATAAAAATTATTATATGATACATATAACATAAAGTTGTGTGAGACGTGATACTCATTCCTGTCTTTCTGATACTCAAATTTCAAAAGTATCACAAAAACATATTCTTGTATCAAAGAAAGAACTAACAGGCAATCCAACAGCAGCACTCAGGAGACTAATCTTATTCGATCCACCACGAAGATTGACTTTTCCTTTATACGTAAATCTCCTCTTCTCCCTTGTCCCAAATGCAGAACCTGTAAAACACAACATACTTCGTATCCCAGTCTATTGTAACCTTTAAAATGTTTGAAAACAACAAACTATCTACCAGAAAGCTCGCCATTCACAAAAACGAGCAGAGTGTGACCACTGGAGTACGCAATAAGAGTTGGTAGCTCCCCACCATGCAGAAATGACTCGGACGAACTGATATCAACACTGCAGCAAACAGAGAAGATAAATTCAAATATCTGAGATTATAAATCTTTACTAATAAGAGAGAACAGAAACTTGTATGAACTTGGTTCATATATCTGTGAACACCATTGATCCTACCCAACAGCCCATTTTATAAATGGGCCAAAACTGAGATGGAATTCATGTGAACCAAGTCCACACAAGTCTTACTCGTAACAGACTGCGAATTTAGCTCACCTAGTGGTGTACCAAAGGTAATCACTAGTATCCCTAGTGACATTTATCTGTTCTAAAAGACCAACCGCCGAAAATGATGAGCTGTCATCCGAAGAGTATAAATCCTCATTATACGTTTCCCATGACGATATTTCACTATTGCTTGGTTGCATATCTGTTCGTGATGTTTGAACTCTAACCTGTGTGTCAGTCCAGAAAACGATTATACAACATTCCTAATTTTAACATGATATACAAGTCTCTAAGATTGCATACTTTGGCTGTATTAAAGGCCACATTTTTGCAATCAGGAAGGATGCTGATCGACCAAG
The DNA here is from genome assembly GCA_026898435.1 of Prunella vulgaris. Taxonomy (NCBI): domain Eukaryota; kingdom Viridiplantae; phylum Streptophyta; class Magnoliopsida; order Lamiales; family Lamiaceae; genus Prunella; species Prunella vulgaris. The sequence continues at coordinate 218,607 of JAPKLY010000089.1, forward strand.
GAGGAAGACGATAATGCATGTTATTAAACGTCACACTTGCTGCATTTTTTGTATCGTAATTGGACAAAAAGGCTGCACAGTCTCCAGATTTTGAAGAGTATACATGAGCCTGGAGAAGATGTTTCAATATTAGAAAAAATATACAATAAAAAAAAACCCTCATAAAACAGAAGTTAAAGA
>JAPKLY010000089.1:218796-229910 GCA_026898435.1 Prunella vulgaris
AAAAAATATACAATAAAAAAAAACCCTCATAAAACAGAAGTTAAAGAACCTGCTGAAGGCTTCCCAATGAAGTCACGGTAGGGTCCGCTGAAATAAGAGCTTTCTCACATAGTTTAACAGTTTTGTGCAGCTCTTTCAGGTGACCATATTTAGGTTGTCTGATCAAACCTGTGAAAGTTAAGAAACATGCAGTTTAAGGATTATTACATAAAAAATATATAGAGCTCAAGTCAATTTAGGGTACCATATTCATCAAGTGGAGCATCATAATCGTAGCTCGTAGTTATGAAAGGGCCTCCAGCCGAACGACCAAAATTTGTTCCTCCGTGAAACTGTTCAGACAGCATGGTAAGATAACACTATTGATTTCGAGTATTGGTGAACTATCAAGAGAACATGAAAACGAACCATGTAGTAGTTAACAAATGAGCCCCCATTTTGAATAAATTTAGCTACAGAAAATGCCAAATCTTTGACTGGCCTCTCATAAATTGGACCACCAAATTCTGTAAACCTGGTTGTAGATGTAAAAGAGAGAGATTATAGGGTGGGTATGTTGAGAGCATTGGCAGAAACAGAGAAGATCACATACCAGCCACTCCAAGCCTCGGTCCAAATACTCGGTTTGTAAGGCTTGTTTGGGGAGAAAGAATCACAATAGAAGCCATTGCATGTGTTAATCTACCAAAAACAGCAGCAGAAGTCATAAACAGCAACAAATTCAAGAAAAAGACTGTTTTTTGTTTTCAGGATTGTTACCACAGGATCCGGGGCATCTTCTTCCTTGCACATCACCCACGGGACGCCTGTATCCATCCCAACAGCCATGTTTGCCGCCCAAGTCGCGTATTGGAGGCCAGGTGCACCGAGTTGCTTGGCTTGTGTGCCGTACTCGTTCTCAATCTGTGCAACATTCTAGTTAGTACTAAGCAACACCATATTCAGACTAATTACTTCACACTTCAATAAAGTCCTATGCCCTTTAAAAACAATGAACTGAACCTGGGAAAGTATAATGGGGCCGCCCTGAGATTCGTACAGTTTTTCGCTTTTCATCATGTTAACGATTTTCTTAGTGAACCCTTTCATAGCCATCTAACACAAAATCAAAATATTATTACAGCAACATTTTAACAAATAACAGAAATGCAAGTTAGCACACCTTGAATGGCTCATTATCTGTTCTGAAGCTAATCCCTGGAACATATTTCAGCCAAACTGGAAATCCTCTAAGCAGCAAAATCGACGAAAAACGACGAAAATCAGCAGTATGTAACTAAGCCCTCATGTAAGAATGTGATTACTGTGACAATGTGTGTGCTTTAACTAAGCAAGAAAACTTCAATTATTAGTTATTACCCAAAATTCCACTCTGCACAAACATAAGGCCCAATTCTGAGGTGAGCATATAACCCTGCTTTCTGAATGGTCTTTACAAAGTTCACCAGATCATATCTCCCTTCAAAATTATACTGAAACCAACATACAACAAATTCACCCCTAAATTTAGCAAAACATGGAGGAAAAGCAAACAATCTAGTCAAAATCAAGAGAGAGAGAGAGAGACATTGCCAGGACTAGGCTCATGAACATTCCAAAAAACATAAGTCTCAATGACATCCAAACCTCCATCTTTTGCCTTGTTTATCAGATCTTCCCACATCTAAAACATAAAAAAAAACACAATTTTCAACATTTCCCAAACTAATGGATCAACAAAGACCCCTAACTTGATGAATAAAAAGAAAAGGGTTCAGCTTTTAATACCTCAGGGGTGCTTCTGGGGTAATGTATGGAACCAGATATGAGAATTCTCCTTTCTCCATTGATAATTAGGGCTTTCCTATCATAAGTAACACTGCTTTCCACAAACACCACAATGCACAAACCAAAAACCCACTTCAGAACTGAATCAATTCTCATGCTTTCACTCTCTAATTAACAATCCTCTATCTCAAGATTGCTTCTTTCTCCCTCCCTCTCCCTCTCCCTCTCTCTCTCTCTATATGTGTCTGTGCAAATTGCATGTATATCTGTACTAACAGAGAATTACAGCATAAAGAAAGAATCTGAGAAAGATTGAGCGTGAGAAAACTACAGAACTGAGCATTTCTCGAGATTGACAAGAGAATGTGAATGTAGGTTGATCTATAATATATATATATATATATATATATAATTATATACACACAGTTGCTGTATCTGTATGCATAGTGTTGAAGCAGTGGTTGGGTGAGTGAGAGTGAGCTTGACACTGAGAAAAGGTGAAGTTTGTGAGTTGGAAACGTGTGTAATAAGAGAGAGGGAAAATGTGACAGGAGCATGAGAGAGAAAGTGACATACAGAAAGGGGAACATGACAGCTCGGATGAATCTAGGAAAAGATTAAACAATTGTTAATCACTTGGAAAATGTATTAGTGAGATTGATGAAGTTGTAAGCAGGAAAATATCTGTGCAATCTTTATTGCTGGATTTATACGATAGGTGTGTCTTCAAGTACTTCAATATCAAAATCCAAATGGTTGGTGTGTGATCATATGGATGTGGTGGTTGTCTTTTTTTTTTTTTTTTGTTTATTTCTCTCTTTTAAAAAAGTTGAGATAGTAATATAACGCTTCATTTATTCTGAAATTATTTGTATATATTAGTTATGTATATAAATTAGTATTTATATTTTTAATATATGTAAATAATATTGGAATCTATTAATTCGAAATAGAGAGAGTGCAGGTTCCAAAATTATTTGCATCATTTTGGTAGGCATATAAAATAAGAAAAGTTTCAAATGAATGGGATTATAAATGGTGGTAAATTTGTAAACTTTTATTTATAAAGCATAAAGTAAAGGATATATAGGTTTGAATTATGTGTATGTATAGATCAAAAAAAAAATTATGTGTACGTATAACTCTAAAAGTAATACTCCCTCCGTCCACAAAAATTGGACTACCTTGGCAATTCACAGTTATTAAGAAGAGTTGATGTTGATGTGTAAAAGTGAGTGTATTAGTATAAAAAAATATTTAATTATTAAAAAAATACTTGATGTGATGTGTAAAAGTGAGTATATGTGTATAAAAAAATAAAAATAATGATTGTAAGTTTTCCATTTTAGGTAAGTAGACCATTTATTGTGAACGACCATTTAAGGTAACGTGGACCATTTATCATGGACGGAGAAAGTAGTATTTTGTATAAATTATAAATATAGTAAAAATAAAATTAATAGAGTTTTTTTTTTCACGAATTAGTATAGTAATCTAAATAAAAGTCTATATTTTTTTAGTAATAACATGTGTAATTTTTCAATAGTATTAAAATGAACTTGAGTTGCACCGTGTAACTTGTGCATACTAATTAGATAATTAGGAATTGGAAAAGTAAATGCAATTAAACAAAACAAGAAAAATGAAAAACAATTGAAAAGGTCAACCTTTTGTGATAGTAAAGTGTTGGATGCACTTTCTTCAATGCGATTACTTAAGTATCCGTTAGCAAAACATTAACACATAAAGTTGATGCATTAAAGGCCGTTTTGTGATGATGATTATAAACAATGAAAAATTCAAACAAAATAAGCAACGGTGATTTGTGAATAAACGCAATATTTATTTATCTATTTATGCATAAATACGCAATTTATTGTACTTTTATTTACTTATCTATCTATTATTTATTTATCTTCTAATATTTATTTATAATAATTGAGTACAACGAATATTTTCACCATTACAAAAAAACATAAAAAAATTTGTAAACAAGTTTTATAATATAAAATTTATACCACAAGATATGCATTTACTGGTGTCATTAATTGTATTTATTAACACTATACACTAATACACATGTGATATCAATAAATAAATGTAATAATATAATAAATAATTACAAATTGGTACAAAAATAATGTACTATTTTTAAATAGACTACAAATTTTTTGCATAATAGTATAAACATAAGTTGAATAATAAAGTTATTTTTTTATATATTGTATCTACTTAAAAGTATTGTATTATTTTTGTATCAATCTGTGACTGACCGTGTTAATAAGTACTCCCTCCGTCCCGTAGGAATTTGCACCCTGCGGAACAACATATTTTTCTTAAAAAGTGTGTTTTATATATAAAATAGTGATATATGAGTAAATATATGTATATATTTATGAGTGTGCACGTAAATCAATATTTCTTTTTTTAGTAGTGTGCAAATTTATATGGGACGTCAAAATAAAAAAAATATGTAAATTCCTGTGTTATAAATTTATAATATGCATAAATCTCAAAATACTACAAAACAAGAAAAAATTTGAGACCGAATATAATTTTACGGCTTTAGAATTAAACCACATCAAACTCCTAAATAACTTCTAGAGTTCTCCAACTTATCTGTGGCATATATTTGTTTGAACTTCACCCTTTTTATTGAGATTCAAGTTCATCGTCGTTTGGTATAATTGTAAGGAATGAAAAGGGTATGAAATAAAAGTCATAATTCTTATACAGTTGAACTATGGTTCATTCCAGTGACGGACCTATAAAACAACAAGGGGTACAGTTGTAACCCCAAATTAAAATGTTGCCAACTATATATATAACACTATAACGTAGTTTTGTGTGCAGTACATACTTTGCATTTCCATTGCCAAAGAAGATATATTTTTAATTTAAATTGAATTCACTCCCGATTCCAGTCTTCTTTGTTTATTATTTGAAAAAAAATCCTTTGCAATTTCATATAATTACTCAAGTTCGAGAATTTCTTTTTTAAAAAATAAAGTAGTGATAATTTAAATATTTTAATTCATACTACCTCCGTCCCAGGAAAGTTTGCGGTACTTTCCTGGGCACAGGTTTTAAGAAAAAGTGTAATGAATAGAATGTGTATGGTGGAGATTATGAGGTAAAGATTTTAAAGGTGGAGATTTAAAGGAATATTTCCATTTTGGGAGTATGCAAACTTTTGTGGGACAAACTAAAAAGGAAAGTATGCAAACTTTTGTAGGACGGGGGTAGTATTAAATTATAAATTTGATAGTAGGATTAATTTATTATTTAACATGAGTTTGTTCCTGTTATTCTTGCTTCATTAGATTAATTTAATTGAGATAAATAATTATTATGAATTGTCCTTTGTATATAATTATTTTATTGAAAAAGATATATTTTTAAAAAAAATTCGTTCATGTTGTCATAAATTGTTTATGAAAATTTTAAGATTTGAGGAATTCAATTTTAATTGCAATATGATTTTTTATATAGTGTATGCATGTTTTTTATTTAATTTGCATCGAGTTATATGAGTTTTTTAGTTATAAATTTTCTCCATTTACGAAAATTATGTAAATTGGTTTTAACATATTTTAATTAGAGGCCATAAAAAAATAAATTAAGAAAAGATATTTTAGATATTGTATGGTCCATTTAAAACTACGCGGTTGTTTGTGAGAGTAAAATTAAAATAATATGAAATAATTAAGTGAAATTTGTATGTTGAAAAAATATATTATTATAAAAAATATAACGAATATACTTTTAATAGATAAAAGGAGTAATGTTTAATTAATTATTTTTTGCACTCTCAAATCTAAAATTCCTTAACTTTTGGAAATCAAAATTACAATAGAATCATTCCAAACACATACTATGACTTTGATTATCATTACTCACCTTCAAAAGCTCAAACCAAATACCCCTCACTTTAAGTTCATCAATCAACTTGACGGGAAGAAACTCTTTAAGTAATTAAACATCACCTCCTTCTTTTATGTTCCAAATAATCCAAGTTTCACTTGTTAAAACTGTAATAGCTACATTTTGCTCTCCATATATTGCCCAAAAATTACCCATAATTTAAAATAGTAAAATATTAATCAACCACATATACCTTTTAGAAAAGAGAGTACTAATTCAATAACATATTTGAGTTGCGTTTGATATAATTGTAAGGAATGAAAATGAAATGAAATGAAAGTCATAGTTCTCAAATAGCTGAACTATGGTAGATTTATTGGTTTTTTAAAATCAAAGTCATAGTAGAGTTATTCCAAATACACATTATGACTTTAATTACAATTACTAAACATTCCCTGAATTATATAAATTATTTGGGATGTTACATTGGACAATTTAAATATATTTTTAAATAATATTAGAAGCTTTATTAAAGATCAATTGATCAATATATTAGTTACCTTTACTTAATAATTATTTTCAATGAGCACACATTAAATTTGAGTATTACTCTATTAACATTTATATCATTTACTACACATACCCCATGGAAAATAATACTTTGTTTAGACGTGTTTTGGGTTAGAGCCCACACATTTTGCTTTCATTCAAAACTTACTAACACTGGCTAATATCCAGTGCTTTTAATACATTTTATTTTTGTTCCAAAAGATAAATAAATAGAATAATAGACCTCAACAAACATCAGCACTAAATTATGTCGATAGAATCACTAAGATTTGTATTTGATGTCCTTTTCTAACTAATTTATTCAAGTAGAGCAATCTTTCAATTAAATGTTAATTTGGCTCAAATAAAGTGAAGTATTAAAGAGAGAAATAAATCTTGTGTTTGATCAATTAATATAAAATATGTCATTTATTAATTAAAAAATTATCTTTTTTAACAAGTGATAAAATTTTAATTAAAATGAGTAATATTTTTGTTAAAAGTGAATACCAGCCATCTTAAAAATATTATTATCATATTTTACTATGAACCATCACCAAACTAATTTAAACATAAATAATATTTTTGTTAAAAATAAAATTTAAAAAAATATTTTCACATGTTATTTTAATTGTATCATTTTTTTCGATGTCATTTTATTATAATCATATCTATATTATAATAAACAAAATAGATATTCTAGACATTGAAGAAAAACATAAAGAATATTCCAAATTTAATTAGTAAACAATGAATTATAGTTTTTGTAGTCATGTAACTTGTCTTCAATTTAAATTTGATCCACATGAATTGCCCATTTTTATATTGGTTCTATAAATTTAAAAATATTTTGATTTTGATCCTTTTTATAAATTTATAGTATCAATTTCAAATTTGATATTGATCCCGTAATAATATAAAAGGATTAAAATTAAAATATTTTTAAATTTATAGAATCAATATTAAAATATATAATTCATATTGATTAAATGAAAAACACAAAAACTTTAATTCCTGAAAAAACAATTTTTTAAGATATGGTGCCCATATTTTTGACGAAACTAAAGTAGTCAATTTTGAAGTGATTGTTCAAATATTTTGCCTATTTTATTCCTGATTTCATAGCTTAATGATTATCGCCGTCAACGTCCACAATATTAGCCGTTGCTCTTCCACCAACTTACGTCATCTCATTTCCGTTAAGCGTCGGTGCCTCCCAAATTCCAAAACACTCCTCAATTCCCTACTCGCTTTTCCACTTCCCACTTTGACACCATTGACCTCAATAGTCCATTTCCATCCCACCTTTTAATAAAGTGTAGGCAAATATTTGGATACGGATCCTTCCGTCACACATTGAAATCAGCAAATAATATTAAGTATTATAACTTATTAATACCGTAACAAAAAAATTATAACTTGATCATTACTAAAAAAAAGAAAAATAAAAATGAAATATATTAGTACCCAACATTACTTAATGGTTTCACTGCTCAATTAAGGATCAATTTCCCAAATATTCCCACATAGATTAAGACAAAAAGTAAACAAAAAAGTATATAAATAATATAATAAAAAAAGTATAAAAGGTAATAATAATAAAAGTGAATAGTAGTTTATAAAAAAGGTAAAAAAGTAAATGATAAACATATAGTGTGACAGACTAAAATTACAAAATAAAAACATATAATGGGACAAATGGAGTAATATTCATTTGATATTTTATTTGTTCATAAAAAATGTGTTCATTCCCTTTAATTATGAAAATAATAATTCTATTATCATCGCCTAATTATTTAAATTATCATTGAATTTCACTCAAAAACAATTACTCCATCACTCCTTATATTTACTTCCTACTTTGTCATTTTCATTTTTTCCATTATAAAATTTTTGTTCTATTTTTGACAAATATTTTATAATTTTATATTGTAATTATATTAAAGTACAAAAAATATCATTTTTTCCTCATCTCTTTGTCACATTATTTGAATTATATCTATTATATTTTATTTTAATATGTATGCCAGAAGAAACAAAAATAATAAAAGGATGGAGAGAATATTTTATTCATAAATGGTCTGTACAATCTTTTTTTTTTAAATTTGTGTTCAACACTTTATTTTAAGCATACTTATTGTTCGCGCTTGGAGAGTTCGTAGAGGAAATTAATTCTAAGGGAGAATAATGAGATAAATTGTGTCTTTAAAAAAAAAACTGAAATGGTAAAACATACTCCTTCCATCTCAAATTCAAGTTCTACTTTATTGTTTGTACGAATTTAAAGACAAGCATTGTTTATTGGTTCTCCTTCCTAATTCTTTTTACATTTTTTTTTATATGGAAGTCTAACTTTTTTTTTCACACTTTAAAGAAATTCGCACTCACAAAAATCAATTTCTTTTACTTTATTATTTAATCTCGTTCTCACATATTCTCAGTTTTCTTAAAAACCGTATTGTCACTCCTATGAAGAAAGAGCTAGGATGACGGGAGTCAGTGACAGAATCAGGAATTTCAGACAAGGGGGGCCGATTAAAATTTTTATAAGGACGAAATAACGTTATATTTTAAAAATGATCATTATAAATTTATCAAAACATCCAATTCCATTAATTTAATTGAATATAACAATGCAATCATAAAAAAGGTAAGCTTTGTTATGGAGAAAATTTTAATTGTTTTGATTGTATAGAAGAGGTGAGATGGTGTTGAAATTGCTAAAATATTAGTATCATAAAAAATATCATTTTTTATAGTTAGAATGCAATCACATGCACAAAGTTTTGAAAACACTAAATTAAAATTCGAAAAGTTTTAATACTAAAATGTGCAATTTTAATAACAATTTTTGTGGTAGAAAAAAATATTGACAATAATATTAAATATTTGGATCATAAACTTAATTAAAAAATACATTATTAACATTAAAGAATTAATTGCAAGGTAGAACTAGAAGGGAAAAAAATAAATTAAGACTATGCAGTCTAAAGGAATCTAAACCTAATTTCTAAGAGGAGAAAAAAAAAAAACTACTCTAGCATATAGAACAAATTGAACACATTTAAATAATAGTATAAAATAGAAAATAATGTATATATAGTAGAAAAAATAAAAAATTTAGGGGGACCAGTCCGGAGTACTTCATGTAGCTCCGTTCATGATGTGAGTATTATTTAAAGTAATAAAACGATTTGTTGTTGATAAAATAGATAAGTTTTTTACTTTATTAAAGTGATAAAGTAGATTTTTGTGGCGATATAGCATTGAATGTGAGACAAAGAAAATATTTTCTTTAAATGTACTCACCCGTATTCGGTGTGAATGAATACTATGATTTGGAAGGAATTTAACACCGTGTTGTTTATAAATTTTTGATAAACTTGATCCATTTAAATAGATTTGTAAAAGGGAGGAGAAGAAATCACATTGCGGTAAATATATGAAAATGCATTACTTGATTGATTTGAAAAGAAAGAAATGCCAAGATCTTCAAAATATGGAATTCTCTATTACCAAGCTTGTGAAGGAATTGAAAAAATAGGAATTTGGGGATTAAAGATTTATAAGTCCTGTAACTTTGTTTTATTTTGAATTTGGTTCTTTAGATTACACATTTTGATTTTAGTCCTATAAGTTTGAAAATATTTTGATTTTGGTCCTTTTACAAACTTACATTACCAAAATCAATATATTTTTAAACTTATAGAACCAAAATCAAAATGTGTAATCCATGTGGACCAAATTCAAAATTTTGATAAGTTGTGGGACAAAAAAAACTTTAATCTCGGAATTTGGTGTTAATTTGTAACCAAAGAGAAAAGATGCAGTGAATTTAGTTTTCGAGTTTATAGATTTTTACATTCCGTAACTTTGCACTAGTTTGATTTCAGTCCTCATGGAATACATATTTTGAAATTAGTCCTGTAAGTTTGAATTTTTTTTTTAATTTGATCCTTTTACCTGCTATAGTAGGTAACCTAACAGGTAACCCACGGTTTTTTTTTTTAAATTTCTTTATTTTTTTACTAAACAAATGACATATATATACAATCACAATTAATTAATAATTAAGCAAATTATAATTAATTTACACAGGACATTTATATACACACATACATCATAAATATATAATAATTTTTTATAGTATAATAAATACTACACTTAATTTCTAAAACAACTATTTAATTATAATAATTATACTAATTATATACTACCTCCGTCCCACAAATGTTTGCATACTTTCCTTTTTAGTTTGTCCCACAAAAATTTGCACACTCCCAAAATGGAAATATTCCTTTAAATTTTTACCTTTAAAATCTTTACCTCACAATCTCTACCATACACGTTCTACTCATTACATTTTTTCTTAAAAATCATGTCCCTAAAAGTACAACAAACTTTTGGGGGACGGAGGTATTAATTATTAAACAAATAACACACATATACAATTTTCAAGAATTTGACATGTGTAGGTTCTTTTTTAAATTATTTTGCTTTATCATAAAATTTATTAATATATATATATAAAATATATAATATTGTGTATATATACATTAATATATAATAATATATATAGATGAATTATATACATATTAAGATCTTTTAAAAAAACTAACTAATTTAATTATGATATAAAAATTATTTTATTGAGAACACAATACAAAATTCTTTAAATTATAAAGGTAATATTTTTGTTATAATATCTAGTTAGAATATTTTTCTATTCTTAATTACTTAGATTTCACTTTTTTTTTCAAATAATATAATATTTTTAATTTAAGTATTATTTCAATTTCACAACTTCATGTAAATATTATTTAGATTTTTAAATACCTATATTTTATATTTTAATTTATTAAAATATATTATTTACTATTTGTAACAATAAATATTAAGGTTATTTAAGAGTTTATATATATATATATATATAT
>JAPKLY010000089.1:230010-240169 GCA_026898435.1 Prunella vulgaris
AGTTATATAAGACTCTTAAATAATCTTAATATTTAAAGTTACTAACAGCAAAATTTGGTTACAAATAATAAATAATATATTATAGTAAATTAAAATATATAACATATTTATATAAAAACTTAAATAATATTTACATGAAGTTATGAAATTGAAATAATACTCAACTTAAAAGTATTATATTATTTGAAAAAAGATTAAGTGAAATCTTTATTATCTCATAATTAAAAATAGAAAAATATTATAACTAGATATTATGACAAAAGTATTAACTATACAGTTTAAAGAATTTTGTATTGTGATCTCAATAAAATAAATTTTATATATCTTAATTAGATTAATTTTTTTTAAGATCTTAATACGTATATAATTCCTCTATTTATATTATTATATATTAATGTATATATACACAATATTATATATATATATATCTTAATAAATTTTATGATAAAGCAAAATAATTTAAAAAATAACCTACACATGTCAAATTCTTGAAAATTGTATATGTGTGTTATTTGTTTAATAATTATATAATTAGTATGATTATTATAATTATATAGTTGTTTAAAAATTAAGTGTAGTATTTATTATATTATAAAATATTAATTAATTATAAAGCTAGATATATACATACATAGCTATATGATGTATGTGTGTATATAAATATCATGTGTAAATTAATTATAGTTTGCTTAATTATTAATTAATTATGATTGTATATATATGTCATGTGTTTAGTAAAAAACAAAGAAAATTAAAAAAAATTCATGGGTTACCTGTTAGGTTACTTGCTATAGCAGGTAAAATGACCAAATTAAAAAAAATCAAACTTAGGGGACTAATTTCAAAATGTGTATTTCATGAGGACCAAAATCAAATTAGAGCAAAATTACGGGGCGTAAAAATCTATTAACTCTTAATTTTCAATGGCTAAATATCCTAAATTAGTATTTGGTGTTTGAACTTGGTCCTTCAACATTGTTGTGTAATTTGATTATTTATGAGGAATATCTCACAGTTTTGTGCCATTTTTGTATTTTAATAAAGTTGTTTTTATCAATTAAAAAAAATTGTTTCTGGTCCGTCTCTAATTAGATGCATAATTTTCTAAAAAGAATAAATAGTTTTTTTTTCTTTAAACATCTTTCAAACATCACAAAGTTACACCATATATTGTTACTTTTTCCACACTAACTCAATTTTCACATTAAAATACACATCAAACTTTCATTTTACCCCACTTAACATTTACATTAAGTTCCGTAAAAACAATAATTTTTTTAGTTAATTGGGGATAGGGAAATATATTTTAAAATTGATAAAAATTGAAAAATGTGTTAATATTAAAATACGGATCATATCAATATACCAACCATACCAAACCATACCGAGATATTGACGTAACAATAAATTAAATATTAAATTATAGGCATGATATATACTGTCATATTGAAATACCAAAAATATTTTTGATATATACAGGTATACTAAAAATATTTTGATATACCGGATATACTTAAATATTAATATCGATAAAATATCAAAATTTTTTGTATGGTATCATATCGTACAAAAAATCTCAATATATATTAATATTTTTTATAAACTCAGTACTACCTCCGTACCCCAAAAGTTTGTGGTACTTTTGGGGGCACGACTTTTAAGAAAAAGTGTAATAAGTAGAATGTGTGTGGTGGAGATTGTGGGGTAAAGATTTTAAAGGTGGAGATTTAAAGGAATATTTCTATTTTAGGAGTGTGCAAATTTTTGTGGGACAAACTAAAAAGGAAAGTATGCAAACTTTTGTGGGACGGATGTAGTATTTTGCAATATGGTAATTAAGTGCGGTAGACCAGTTTTTTTGATATTTGCTCCACCCCTAGTTTCGCTAAAATTAGGATTAGATTCCGACTATTAGTGGTCCACTAAGAACGAACTGCTAAAATTCGAAACTGTTTAGGCCGGTAGCCCTATAGGTGAAGCTAGTTCATTTAACATATCTAGGTAAGACATATAGAATGTTCAGTATGATGGTAACATGTATGATATACCGAATTTTGATGTATCAAAAAATTCTATATTATATTGATATAATATATACAAAAAAATTTAGCACGATATGTCACCCCTAAGCGGAACAGTGAAAACTGAATCACGGTAGTACTTACTAGTCCATATTTGGTGTTGGGCCTTTATAATTTAGGTCCAATATTATAGGCCTTCAGAGCCCATATGCAGTACTCCAATCAAATCTGATAACCTTCAGATTTTCACCAGATTAACAGAGAAATCGGATGTGAGTTATTTGAATGATCCACCGGCGGAAAGCTCTCTCCGATCATCTTCGCAGTCCCATAATTAGCCGGAAAATTATCGAACGATGCCTGCGGACAAAGTCCGGCCATTCCTACGGCGATATGGATTGGCAAAACAAACCCCAGATTCAAGGGGAGAATGAAGAAGGGAAAATACGGCTGCTTAAGAGCAGAGGGCAACACCTTCTGACAAACCCTAGAGTTCTTGATTCCATTGTTCGAACTTCAAATCTAAAACCCGATGACACAGTTTTGGAAATCGGACCCGGCACCGGGAATCTCACTCTCAAGCTGCTTGAAGCTGCCAAGAATGTTGTTGCCGTCGAAATTGATAACCGCATGCTTGAGACCCTGCGGAAACGCGCCGCTGAAAGAGGGTTCGAAGATCGCCTCAAAGTGAGGTTTAAATTTTTAATGTCTGATTTATGCACTTTTAGTGTTTGATGAAATGCCTGAATGAAATTGTTGATATTCCATGAATTTTTTTCTTTTTCATTTTTTCTGCCAATTAGCAATGTAGCACACAGTGATGATTTCGCATTGGGTTTCATAATTTTTATGTGTTGCAGATTATCAGTGGAGATGCACTGAAGACAGAGTTTCCAAAATTCAATCTCATTGTAGCAAACATTCCTTACAATATATCCTCACCTTTGTTGGCTAAATTGGTCTACGGGGCAAATAAAAATCCGTTCAGAAGCGCCACGCTGTTGCTTCAGAAAGAGTTTGCGAGGAGGCTTCTAGCAAAGCCCGGGGACTCTGAGTTCAACAGATTAGCTGTAAACATGAATCTGTTAGCAGAAATCGAGTTTGTAATGGATGTGAGCAAGAGGGACTTTGTCCCATGTCCTAAAGTTGATTCCTCCGTCGTCAAAATCTACCCTAGAAGTGAGATCCCAGATGTAAACCTCGACGAATGGTGTGCATTCACAAGGACTTGCTTTAATACGAAGAACAAAACTCTTGGTGCAACGTTCAAGCAAAAGAGGAAACTGATCGAGCTGATGAAAATGTCTAAAGATAGTGACTTTCTTGAGGTTGGTAATCAAAAGCTGGATGAATATGATCCTGATCTTGATGAAGATGAAGATGAAGTGAGCTCAGACCCGTTTCTGGACATCAGCTCGTTCAGGGGTAAAATTTTAAGCGTCCTAGAATCTGGTGGGTTTTCGGACAAGAGGCCAGCAAAACTATCGAATAATGATCTTCTGCATTTGTTGTCTCTCTTCAATGAAGCTGGAATTTATTTTCATGATCAAGCAACGATAAAGGATGTGTCCGATGCTGCCTGCTTATTGTGATGGCCTGCCCTAATAACTATTGCTTCGTGTATACATTGTTCATTACTGTCAAAACTTGTATTGTTGCAATTAAGATGACACTAGAGATCAACACAACATTTTATGATGAATCACTTATTGAGAACTGAGATGGGAAATCTCGAATTTTTTATTACACCACCTGAACTGAAAGGTCTATTTGATTTTGTCCATTTTTTCTACTCCCTCCGTCTTTCTATAAATTGTTCATGTTGTCATTTTCGTCCGTCTTTCTATAAGTTGTTCATTGCTTTTTTACCTTTTTTTGAAAACTACTATTCACTTTTTTATTATTATTTCCAATACTTTTTACACTATTTTTATTACTTTTTCACTTTTCTCCATCACATCACTTATACTTTTTCACTTTTTCTATCACATCACTTATACTTTTTCACTTTTTTCATCACATCACTTATACTTTTTCACTTTTACCTTGATTCGTGTGCCCAAAAGCAACGAGCAACTTATAGAAATACGGAGGGAGTATTTTATTTCGGAAATTAATTACGTCCTACATTCTTTAATAAATTCTTCCTAATTATTTTTATAATAAAGTTTACACCGCACAAATAAAAATAAAACATTTTTATAATATTTATGTTATTTAAAAATATTATTTATTTATCGGTTCAACATACAAGTATTAAAACCAAAATGGAAGGAATATGATATTCACTCTACTTTATGTGCAGATAATTTCATTAGGGCGATTATATTGAAAGGACCAAATAAACTGTTTTCACAGTCTAAAACTTATGTGGGCTTTATTCTAAACTGAGAAGAATTGGGGGGCCTAAACAAAATTAATCAAAAATAAGCAGGGTCGTCAGTGTCTTCTCTCTTGTATCCACTCAAAGCCGTCAAAACGCCATTTTTGTCACCTTAGATCATGGCTTTCAGTGCCCTAAGATCTATAATCCGACCCGTATCCAAAATCCTTCAACCCGTCCCTCATTACTTTCCGGCAGCCAATACATTCTCCACCACCTCTTCGTCGGAGCTCCGCCGCCTCATCGCCCCCCTCCGACGTAACATTCCATGGATTCCTCCTTGCAGCGCCTTCCACAGCCTCACTGAAACTAGGTTTCCGAAGCGTAGACCCAGCGAGAAGCCCCGCCGCAAAAGAGCTAGCTTGAGACCCCGAGGTCTGACATGAGTTGGGGTTTTTAGGGTTTAGCACTCACATTTTTTTCTGAATAACTTTTAATAGGATTTGAACTGGAGATTTGAAAACGGAATTGATAATTGGTTGTGGAAAATGTATTCAGGTCCATATGCGTGGGTTAGACATGAGCCCGGAGAACCTGTAGTCCTTAACCAACCAAACGAGGGAAGTACGAAGAGGAGAAACGAGAAGAAGAGAATTAGACTCCATCGAGCATTTATCAAGGTATATTACTAATTCTTGACTGTATTTAGGGTTGATTCATCTTGTTGTTGGATCTTTAAAGTTGACACTTTTGTAGTTTGGGAGCTTGATCATGTTAGTTCTAATGTGTGCTAAGAGATGCAGATAAAAAGAGTGCAAAGTATAGTAGAGGGATACAAATTTTAAAAAATACCTGTGGTGATGTAATTTCTGTTTCAGAGTTCATGAAGTTAAACGTGTTAGAAGATTTTGGATCAATATTTGTACAGTGAGAAGCGCTTTATTTGAGCCTTTTATATTCAGGTCATGTAATTTTGCCTTTGATTCGATACAACCTCTTTCCTTTCGTGAAATTATGATTGCATGGGGTGATGTTACTTGCTATTTGCAAGTATCTCTGGGAATAAGGACTCAAACTGAAATCGAACTTTTCAGGTTTGAGATTAAACTTGAGCAGAGTTTAACTTTGGATATGATTGTTTTAAATCATTCATCCTCTCATTTATTGTTATAAAGTATGAAGAAGTTGTAACTTTGTTGCCAGCCTATTAGAGTTGCCTCGGATTTTGATGTTTTATCCCTTGTAAGTTCTGATTTGTGTACCTGTCATGGTTGTGCTTAATCCTATGCTTGATGATAGACGAGCCATATGAGCTTAGATCTCAGGTTGCATTTGATTTAATGATCTCATTTTTGGATTTGAAATCCACAATAACAAATTTATTGGTGTTCATTTAGATTGATATGATTTGAAACCCATCACTTTCATTTGGAAAATTTTCTTCGAGGGTTTTTAGTTAGTGGATTTCAGTCTAACTTGTGTGGGGATTTAAATTCATTGACTTCAAATCCTTGCATTTCTAACCCGTCAATCCAATCCAACCTTAGAATTTAGCATTAAAAACCAGGTGCAGGCTTAACAAGATATGCCGAGCGAGTGGGAGCTAATAATTGTTTTAATGAACTTGATATTAAGCTTACAAGAGAAAGGGTATCGGAGGCTAAAAGCTTTTGACTGCAGTTATTTTTGCACCGAGCTTTTGGACAGGAGTTTGTGGCTTTCTGCTCTTGGAAGACGGTAGCTACTCCAAAGTTGCTTTTAGCTTTAAAATAGACACTTTAAGAGGCTCTCCAAAAGTTCCCCAAATACTCTATTGAATCCCAAACTCTTATCAAAGCTTATGCTGCAAATTGGTTTTCCTCCATATGTTAGTGGTAGTCTGTCGACAATCAATAGATTTTACAATATCTTGATGGTGCACATCGGAGTGAACAGCTTCTTCCCAATTAAATTTCTGGGTAGTTTACACGTAAAAGAAGAGAAAACGGCACTCTTTAGTTTCTCTCTTGAGGTGCTGACCTCAACCGGTTCTTTTTTTATTTGAGGTTCTCAGCTAAATATCTAGATTTTGTTTTGTGTTGTGTCCTTATTGTTAATAGTAAACATGCTTGTTCTTCACACTAGTCATGCTACATTTGAATATATGTTTCGGTCACCTGCATGAAAACTGATATTTTAATTTGGCAGTCTGAAAATAAGAAACGTAGAGTTTTGATCCAAGAGGCCAAAAAGAAAAAGCTCATGCAAAGGGTGGAGCGGAAGATGGCTGCGGTTGCAAGAGAAAGAGCCTGGGCGGAAAGATTAGTTGAACTGAAACGGATCGAAGAGGAAAAGAAGAACAAATCAGCAATGACTTGATTTATCTCCCTCGGTATCTCTAAACTGGCCATGCTTCTCCCCCATGTTCGAGTTAGATATAAGATAATCGACTTTTCATTTATCATATGAAATCAGTGCTAATTTTGGCTTTTGGACTTTAGGTTTGAAATGTTGGATCATACAACCTGCTGTTGACCTAAAAGTTGGAGTCGTTCCCTTTCTTGGCTTCCATCCCTACTTTCGAGATGACTGATAAAAAAAATACATGAATGTTATTATTTTTTCTTACTTCAATTCCAGAAATTTTGAACAGATGTGGTAGTGATGTTGGAGTTTTGATAAAAAATTGGGAACTGATTGATGCATGTGGCCTATGGAGTGATTGTTGATTTTGCAGATGACCTATCTGCAATTATCAGACTTGGCCCACTGGTTTGGGCTGATTCATCTTGTGGTTCAAAGCTCTGTTCTTTTGGATGGAGATCCCCTCCCGTACAAGAGGGTCCTGTGCACGAGGGGGACCGTTGGATCACACACACCCATGTGCGCGCGATCCAACGGTCCCCTCTGCATAGGACCCTCCTATTCTTTTATACTTGAACTTGACTAGCTGAAAAACGCAAAATACTCTGTGCCTGGTTTTACTCGATATATTACATAACATTAATTTCAAATATAAATGTAATATTATTTTTTTTAAATATAAGAAAAAAGATTGACATTAGATAAAATAAAATAATATATAAATAAGATAATTTTAATTTTTTATTTATGACAGTATCACTAAAAATAATTTTATTATGGTGTTTTTTATTTGAAGAATAAAGTGATTTATTCGCCTAAGCATAAAACTACTCTTACGTTAAATTTCTTGTCGAATTAAATGAATACTCAAATGTGGAAGAAAAGGAGTATCAATTATTATAGTGAAATCAAATTAAAAATTGAAGTACATTAAAATAATTGTAAATGAAATCATAAATATGCTCCAAACACGATTAAACTCACCTCTTTAGTCTTTATGGGTGTGTTTGTGAGGGATTAAATAAGTGAAGAATTACTTTTTTTTGGGAAGTTGGTGAGACCCAACTTATCCCAAGAAAAAATGATTTTACATTTTTTTTAATCTCTGGCAAACACACCCTGTGATCTCCAACACAATATTTTGTCTTCAGAATGCAAAAACTTTTTTTTTTTATGTTCAATGCTCAGTTTAATCGATTAATTTAGAAAATCTATAACCTATCATCAAGATCACATCATTTTAAATCAGAGTAAAACTATATAAATTGAAAATACATTAGAATCTAAAATTTAGTAAATCCAAAAATATATTTAGAACCTAAAAAAGTACTTCTAAATCTCAAATTCTCGCTGCTAAACCAATTTAACTAGACAAAGCCTTTGACTGGTCGGCCTCAGTGCAAATTAGTTTGATGCTTGCAAAAGAGTAAGTTTCTTGTGCTCAAATTACATTATACAACTCAAGTTTATTTTTAAAAAGTTGCACAATTTATTACTGAAAAGTTACACAAATTAATACTGAAAAGTTAAACCATTAAAGATAAAATTTTCAGTAATAACATGGGTAACTTTTCATTAGTATTTTGTGTAACTTTTCATAAATGAATTTGAGTTACACGGTGTAACTGGTGCATATAAGACTAAGTCCTTGTAAAATGGCACATTCATCACACATAATTGATACACACAATATTAATTGATGCTGGGGTAAGTTTGATTTTAAAAAATAAATTTACCCATCCGTATTTTAATTTTATCCTTTAAACTAAACATATCTTAAAAATATATTATACCGTGAAATAAAATCTCCCACTATCCATACTTATTGCTA
Organism: Prunella vulgaris; assembly: GCA_026898435.1. Classification (NCBI taxonomy): domain Eukaryota; kingdom Viridiplantae; phylum Streptophyta; class Magnoliopsida; order Lamiales; family Lamiaceae; genus Prunella; species Prunella vulgaris. The sequence continues at coordinate 238,529 of JAPKLY010000089.1, forward strand.
TATTTGATGTTTAACACAGATTATTTATTGGTATATGTACTATTTAACACAAATTTTGGATGGTCTAATGATATTTATTAAATAAAAAATTTAATTCTATTAATATAATTAATTATCTTATAATATGAATGAATTTAAGAATTATAATATCAAATATTAATCATTAATAATATCCCAAAAAATATTGTATAATTCACTATTATCACTAATAAAAATTTATAAATTACATCTCATTCCACTAATAATTATACACAATATATATATATATATATATATATATATATATATATATATATTGATACATACATATAAATTGAACAATGTGCTCTCATAAAAAACTAATTTAATATATTTAAATATTATAAGTAAACTCATACAAACAGTCTTGAAAATTCAACTATACAATATCTTCTAAGAATAGAGTAATATAGAGTTAACCTTTAGACAAAGTATTGTATGAAAATGGTTCATGATAAGCTTATCATGAACAAGTTTTAAAGTATTAAACATTTAACCAGGTGTATTAAAAATCTCATCAGGTGTATCAAAAGTTGAGGTCAATAAAATTTATATATTGACTTCAACTTTTGAATTTTGATACACCTGGTGAATATTTTGATACATTTGACCAGATTTTTGATATATTAAAATAATTTTATGATAAGCTTATCATGAACTATTTTCACACAATACCTACTCTAAGCTTTAATATGTGTTACAAAGTGAATAAATTTAATGTGTGTCATAATTTGATTGATTTGTTTTTTTTTTTAATGCGTAAATCAACTATTATTAAATAAATATATGAACCTTTAAAATTAAAATGAAGAATCCTAAAATTAAATTAAAATAAAATATTTCATTATTTGACTAATTTTTATATTACTTTTACTTAAATATATATATATATATATATATATATATCTACACACATTTTAATTTGTAAAGAATATTAGTTTAATTAATCAATAGATTTCTAAAATTCTTCTTGGGTTTTTTTAATAATAGTTTAATCAATACATAAAATTATTTTATATTTAATTGTGTCAGTATTTATATCTTGAAAAATTATTTAAAGTAAAATTTTACACCATGATATTTTAGAATTATTAAAAATAAAATTTATATTAAGCTTCGTTAATGTCTTTTAAATTATTTTTATTACATTATAAAAATATTATATACTATGAATCATAAATTTTACAAATAATTTTCTCGTAATACGCAAAAACTCATCTAGTTTAAAAATAAAAGGGAAAATTATTATTTTTGTCCTGTAACTTTACCTCCTTTTGATTTTGGTCCTATTAACTTTCAAATTTTGATTTTCGTCCTGTAACTTTACCTCATTTTGATTTTGGTCCTGTGACACCCCATTCATGTATAAAAGAGGTAAAGTTATAGGACCAAAATCAAAAAGCGGTAAAGTTATAGGACCAAAATCAAAAAATTGAAAGTTAATAGGACCAAAATCAAAAGGAGATAAAGTTACAGGACGAAAATCAAAATTTGAAAGTTAGTAGGACCAAAATCAAAAAGATGCAAACTTACCGGACAAAAAAAATATTTTTCCCAAAATAAAAATAAAGTGATTGTGTTAAAGGAAATTACATTTATGTGCCTTCATCAAAAGTAATTGAT
>JAPKLY010000089.1:250169-404022 GCA_026898435.1 Prunella vulgaris
TTATTCTTATAAAAGTACATTTTCTCTTACAGTAATACATATTTGCTCATATTGTAACACACATTTGCTCATATTGTAACACAAATTGGGGGAGCAAATATATGTTACTATTAGACCAAATGTGTGTTACAATCTTATGAAATGTTGTTCTTTATATATATATTCATTTATTTTTATATAATAAATAATTTTTCATATAACACAAAAGTAATATTTGTGTTACTATAAGAAAATATATTATTTTCTTATAAGTATTTATAAAAAAAATAATATTTTTTGTAGTAACACACATTTATTATTAGATTGTATGAAAAACATGTTATTTCTATAAAAACAAATGAATATATTTAAAGAAAACTACATTTAATCTAATTGTAACACACATTTTGCTTATTAGTAACATGCATTTGGTTAAATAGTAACATACTTGGGGGTGAAAAAATCTAGAATTATAATTGCAATCGTATGATATGTGTATACATTTTGTGTGTGTTATTCACTCATGTGGGTGCATAATCTGGCCCTTAATTTAATTGGCTTGACTTGTGTGACCAAATAAGGCTAGTAATGGGTTATCCTTATTTTGCGTAGGTGGACGGTTGCATCTTATTTAAATGAATCAATTTGAGTCGGTCAACCCGCAGTAGCCAATATACGGTGGCAGTTGTAAATCCCAGCCTAATTTGAATCGGCGAGCAATAGTATTGGGCGCAGAAGACGATCAAGCCTAATTAAAAAAAAAAAACAAAAACAAATCCGACCCGATAGGATCCGCGAATTTTTTAAATTTACCCGTTTCACACGAGTGTTTCTCTATATTATAAATTATTTTATAAATATATTTAGTTATATAAATTATTTTTTAAAGGAGAATAGTGAATTAAATTAATTGAAAATTAAAAAAAGATGTATTTTTTTATAAAAAAGTGGCATTACGAGTGAATTTACATTTTAAACAAATGTAACATTGTGAATTTACTCTTTGAACAAATGCAACATTAAGGATGAATGCGATGGAGCCCATTTACACGGATTAATCTTGTATGTACCAGTTACACGGTGCAATTCAAGTTAATTTTTTAAAAATTATACAAAATATTACTGAAAAATTACACATATTATTATTGAAAAATGTATCTTTTATAATGTAACTTTTTAATAATAATTTGTGCAACTTTTCAGTAATAAATTGTGTAACTTTTTAAAAATGAACTTAAGTTGCATCCCGGTAGAACTGTCAAAATGGGCCGGAAGACGGGACGGGCCTAAACCCGCAAAAGCATACCTTTCGACGGGGCGGGGCGGGGCGGGGCAGGATGGGCAGAAAATATGGCGGGCCACAAAAACCCCAACCCAACCCATTTAATGACGGACTGCGGGCTTTGACGGGCCATTTCTATTTTTTTTTTAAAATTACAATAATTTCAATTAAAATCATCATATAAAAGCACATAAATAGTTTATAATATAAATCTCACAACGAGAGCCACAGTTCACATAAAGTAAAGTTCATCAAACATTACATAAAAAATCTAAAGTTAAAAAATTTAATATAAAAAATTTAAAATTTAATATAAAAAATTTGAGTCAGGAGCGTGTTTGTTTGGTTCTTTTAAAACTTGGGGTGGAAGGAAAATTTAATATAAAAAATTTAAAGTTAAAAAATAATTAAAAAATATCATATATTATACATAAGTATAACAAATATATATTGGCGGGCTGGCCCGCCCCAACCCGCAGCCCGCCCCGCCAACCCGCAACCCAAATGAGCCGACCCATCTAGACACGCTTCCAAACGGGCTAAAAAATCCTTGGCCCAACCCTCTTATTATTGTTGAGGGCGGACTGGCCCAACTGGCCCAGCCCATTTTGACTGCTCTCCCCTTAACTAAAAAGTTGAGCATTTACAATATAACCACTGCTTCAGCAATCCTCCTTTCAGCATATTTCTATCATTACAAAACATGACAAAAATAAAATCTTACCACCATTTTCGTTAAAGAATTTAAACCATTATGACAAAAACATGGCCAAAAAAATAAAAATAAAAAATCTGTCATTTTCATTAAATAAGTTGAACCAAATGGCAATTCTCCAAGAATCAGCATTTGGATCATGTGTTGTACAGGAGCGTCCTATACAGCAAAAAATTATAATAGCACCATTTGATTTGACCGTATATTTAGTTTTGTGACGTCGAACCAATTGGCGCTGCCATATATTATGCTGCACAGGATGCTCCTGTACAACACATGATTCAAATCCCGAGAACCAATCACACAAATTGATCAAATGGATATATTCAACAGGCATCATTCATTATTGATGAAGAAACGATAAAAACGTACAGCATTGCATGGGACAGGGGCCACCTTTGTACCTCTACTACTTGAATTTTTCTTTTTAAAAAAAATATATGCATCTAACACTTATTAATGCAAATATAATTAACAGAAGAAGAGAGAAGAAGATTCATCCCTCCTCCTTGGATGAGGAAAGACCTTCGGACAGCGACAGCCCGACCAGCTCTATAATGCAACTTGAATCGTACCCCATTCTTATCATGATCACAATCATATCCATCGATATTTTCCAAAAACAAAAACGAACACATGTGTGTAGGGGAAAAATAATGTACTTGAATTTGGTAAGAATGAAACGAGCATTAATTAGGTAGCTGGGTATTCATTGCTGTAGGGGCGTGACGCTGATGGGAAGCTTCCTCCTCATTTTAACCGTCGGAAAGTAGGTTATTTCATCCTCTTCAGCAGCCCATCTGCGATAAGGACAGAGGAAGAAAGCTCATTTTACCTAATTTTCATTTATGATCAAGATTGATGAATTGTATAATTTCTTGACAATGTACCCATAAGTTGTGACGAGATGATGAAGGAAAATCGAGATTTCAAGTCGCGAAAGTTCCAAGCCGGGACATAGCCTTTGTCCTCCACCAAATGGTGTGAAAACGTTGCTAATTGCAGCAGATCCAATACTCTGTAACAAGCAAATATATATGGGAAATAACTATTATATTACTTGAAATTAAATAAACTAATTAGTGTTGGAATATGAAGCAAATTTATTAGAGTTGGTTTTATGAATAACAGTTTCACCGTGCAAGTGATTCACAATTATCATGTAATAGTAAAACAACTAATACAAAATTTCAGAGGATACTAATGTGATTTAAAAAATATATACTTGCACGGTAAAACTGGTTTACATAAGGCTTTGAGGTGTAGATGATCAAGAATTGATTAAGGCTCTCACCTTCCATCTCCAGGGATTAAATTCATAAGGGTTTTCGTAATTCTTTTCGTCCATATGAATGGAGCTCAAAGAAGCCAATACACACCATCCTTTTGGTATCAAGTAACCTGAAAAAAGTAAATTCAATATAAGAAAATGCTAAAAGATCCTTGCAGTGATTAATTTACACAATAATCAAGCGGTGAATCAAGTAAATTAATCATTGGTTTTATCAAATGATATGGATAAAATTTTCAGTAAATTATCGGCATTAGTGATAAAAAACACTTTAACCTTTAATGTTGACATCCTTGACAGCTTTTCTCCACACCGCGTTGATTATATTCGCCAGCCTCAGTGTTTCGCTGATCACCTATACATAAAAGAATATATAATATCAAATTTCCAGCAAAGAAAACATGTCGACTGTTTTATAGTAGAGGAGCAGACGTACATTTTGGGTAAACGACAATGACATATAATCAGTCCAAGAATACTCTTCGCATGATTCATCCTTTCTCTTCTTCAGTTCCATGTTCTCTTCCTGACCAAATTCAACTCAAATACATTCATAATCGAACTATGATTTTTACCAAAAAAAGTCGACAAATTTTTCATGTTACAAGTCCCTAATAAACAAGTCCAAGAAGCAAGTTGCAGTGATAATGATCTGAATGTTTAATGTCTAATCGTTTTCAAATTCTCAAATATAATAATTGCTGCACTTATGCAGAAAAAATAAAAATAAAAAACAGTAGTAGAGTTTATTAAAATAGCAGCATTCCATTATTTATTAAACATGTGGGCAACACACTGGGAATCGCCCACGTGAACGCGTGCATACCTTCAACAATAAATAATGAGACGACATGAAAAAACGTGAGTTTCAGAATCATGGAGTCGGGTTAACCTGGTTGACCCACTACCTGTAAGGGATCCCAACAGTTTGTTTTGTACAAAGATGTCACACATCATAAACAGAAACCACTTTTATTATATGTTTAATCAAGATGAATTGAATCTGTCACAAAAAGTTGCAAATAATGCATGTTTTTTTAACGAAATTAGCAATTGGACTATTCTCAACTAAAAGATATATATAGATCACATCCAGAAAATGTGAAATTAAATATAGCCAAGAAACTATACAATACCCCACAATAGTACCAGAAGGATCACATTACATACCAGCAAATGTGCTAAGGCGAGAGGGCTGTCAACTAGAAATTTAACTGCTAGGGTCATGGCTGTTGGTACAGTCTCTTCGCCTGGAATCATCATTTCAATAATATTCCCACTAATAAAGTCGAGAGGCAGTTGGTTTTGGTGTTCGTCAGTGTCGCGTAGCAGCACATCAATCACATCGTTTGCAACCTCTCGTTCTTCCGTCTTCGTTTTCTCCATGCTCGTTTTCCTCGCTGCTATAATTCTCTCAACAATTTTTAACAATCTTTCTTTTGCCTGTTGGAAATTAACGAAACAAACGCCATTAAATTGAAGACAATTCTACATATGAAGTTGAAAAATTATATAGTAAAGTTAGGTGAAGCGGTTGCACAACTAATACTATTCGACAGAAACAACTAATAATGTTCAGTGAAAACAACTACTACCATTGCACTTGAGTGCAAATGGTGTTAGAAGTATTTACCAATATTGTATATACCTTCAAAGACTTGTAGAGTTGAGTTCCAGGGAGCTTAATCGGTAAGCAAATTAAGCCTTTGATATATTCTTCGAATTCTCTCTTAAGCAAATTCATCTCGTCACCCGGACCAACACTCATTAACACTCTCACTAGAATTTCAAATGTAATCTGTTTCCCATTGACACAAAGTAAATTACTTTTCCAAATTATCATCATAATATATGATATATGTACATTGTATTTAAAAAGCTAGACCTTTCTGGTTTCATCTTGGACGTAAACTTGGCGACCTTTGTCCATCCAAGAAGATAGTGAGAGACGAACAGCCTTCTCGATATCTCTGGTGATTCGAGCCTTGAGATGTGGTGATTTGAGGAAAACTCCGATTAGGGCGTGCACTCTCTTGTGGACAGGACCGTTCATTTGCAGAATTGACGCTTTTCCCATAAGTTCAGTGATGGATTTGGGATAACTAGGTACAAAACTACTCCCGTGGTTTTGCAAGATCACTTTGTTCACGCCAGGGTCAGTCGACACTACAACCGCCTTTCCCAAAATGTGTGTTCTAAACACATCTCCGTACCTACTCGCACACCAGTACACATGCACACCAAAAAAAGATCAAGAGATGTATAAAAGCATATGAATTATAACTCAACGGAATGCAATTCGTCTCTAAAAACTCGAACATCAATAGAGAATTTTCATTATCTCAACATAAACAAATACATGATCGATTCTGATTAAACAACTGATTAAATTAAGCTAACTTATAGTAAAAGGCCAAAACACTTTTAGAGATTTGTCATAATTATATCAACAAGCTAGCTATTCATGATCATCACATGCGTGTAGATCTAACAGGAGTTGAAAATTGAAAAGATAATCCCATTCATCTAATAAAATTACCAATTTGAATAAGAAAGAATCCACACATGCTTTTATTCAAAATCCAATAACTTCAACAAATTTACCCCGCAGTAAAAAAAAACTCTTCCACAAATTTTCCACACATTTGTTCTTCTCCTAATTATATTGACTTCAGGTGCTGTGATTTTACTTCTGATTGACTTTAGTAGTAACATAATATCGGCATAGTAGACAAAGTCAAAGACAGTAAAAGAGGATGATTCTTAAATATCATGGCATATGTCAAATTACACATGTAATTTTGGTTTATCTTTTTTCTTCTTTTCATTTTTCAAAAAATCAAAATTAAAAAATTCCCCCCTTCAATCAAATTCTTAAATCGTCAAATCCTATCATATGTGTGCATTTGCATCTTCTACTTTTCTAAGCTTTGGAAACACACAAAATACATACATAGAGGGCATATGTATCTATATGTACTCATTCATCACCATGAGAGAGAGAGAGAGATATGAAGAGGTTCTTACAGAGCTTTACGTTTTTCCATGAAAGAAACGGGTTTAGAGGTGTAACCAGACGCTATGAAGTCGAGCGTTTCTCCTATGAGTGGCCAACCCCGACTCCCTCTCGGAATAACATACTCCCCTTCTCTCTCATCACCTTCTCTCTCATCCCGTTTCACCTTCCACACTTTATACAAACCCAAAACTGCCACCACAACAGCCACCAAAACCCAGCTTTCCGAAGCCAACCATTCCATTTCTTTTTCTTTTTTTTCTCAATTTCGCTGCAAAAGAAATTCAAGAAACACCAAAATAATTTCTGGGCTTGTGTTTTTACTTGTGAAAATTGCTTGATTATATGCAGTGGGTGAGATGATCATAAATATATATATATATATATTTGTATTGCTGTAGCTATGATGGGCCTGTACACTGCACACGTGCAGTTCTATAAATGCAACCCTACTCTAGAGAGAGGGGGATTGGAAAATTATATTAAATGATGGATTTGTTCATTCTTTTTGTCTTTGGTAAGGGAAATAAAGGAGGAGTGGTGTGTGTGAAATGTTGATTAATTGAAGATATAATAAAGGGAAGAAGGAAGGAATTCTCATTTTCTCGAATCATAAATACAGGGAGGGCTCTAACGGGTTCGGATGCAACAATTGCCACACCCTTTTATCAATCTTTTGTCTCTTTTATCAATTTGATAACAACCTCTCTCTCTCTTATCAATTTCTTTCTCTTTCTCTCTCTTTCTCACATGTACTAATGTGTATAAGATCGTGCTTAGTGATGATAGGTGTGTATTTTATAGTAACGCTTTGCAATTCAGGTTCATTTTAAAAAAATTATATAAAATACTGTTGAAAAATTACACATGATATTATTAAAAAATGTTTCTTTAATGATGTAATTTTTTAGTAATAATTTATATAATTTTTCAATAATAAATTATGCAACTTTTTAAAAATACACTTGAATTGGTGCACAAGAGACCTACCATTTTTACTTATCTTCATTTGGATGGATTAGTTGTGTTTTTAAACTTATCTTAATCTAATGGATACATTTAAAAATGAATAGATTTAAATATATATATATATATAAAAACATATAGAAATATAAAAAAACAAAAGAATAAAAAAAAGATAGATATGAAAATGAGTAGGAAGGGGGATTTCAAATGATGTGATTTTAAAGAAAATTTAAAATTTCTTCATTTTAAACATAATTTCAATCTAACTATTTAGAGATGGCAACGGGGCGGGTTTGGTCAATCCCAGGACCCGCCCCACCAGGAATTTTTTGGACCCAGGACCCGCCCCAACCCGCCTACCCGCTTATTTTTTTTTTATACATATTAAATGCATCACAAAAATATCTTAAATTTTAAAATATAACATCTATATGCATTTGAATGATTTAAACAACAATAAATACACTAAATAGCTTGTTTCAAATTTCAACATATTAAATCTAAATATTTAAAATAATACATATATTATTCATTGAAAATGAAAATGATAAAATAATTAAAGGACCCTTGTACAATTTCTGTTCGTGTTATGAGGATATCTAATTTAATATTTTAATGAAAATATCAATTAATAGCCTAATTTTCATACATTTAATTATACATATATAATATAACGTATTTATTTAACTATATATATTTAGTATATATAAATTATACGCGGGGCGGGTCCACCTAATACCAGGACCCGTCCCAGACCCGATGAATTTTTGATCAAACGGGTCCAAACCCGTCCACAAACCGTTTGACCAGATTTTTACCCGACTCGTACGGGGGCGGGTTCGTGGCGGATACGGGTTGAACCCGCCCCATTGTGTACACATGTATTTTGTTATCAGGTGCACTTGTTTTTTTTTTAATGAAAGTGAATAAAATTTTAATTTTCTTTCCATCATTAAGTATATTAGATGAATGATTATTTCTATAATGGTTATAGTAGTAGCAGTATTACTCCTAGGGGTGAGCACTGTTCGGTTTTAACCGAAAAATCGAACCGAACCGAACCGAAATAAGAATTTGGTTCAGTTAATTTGGTATTCGGTTCGGTTTTGGTTTTAAATATTTAAACTTTTGGTTTTCGGTTTCGGTTTCGGTTTTTAGGGTAAAAAAACCAAAAAACCAAAAACCGAACCGATTTTAAACATATATATATATATATAATTATAATTATAATGTATAATACTATTACTAATATATATAAATAAATTAAATAAATATTATATTACATAAATATAATTACATTACATATAGATAAAAAAAATCATAACCCTCAAACCAGTAAGTTACCCCTTCCAAATTCCCTCCCTCACCCTCACGGCGCCTCACTTCCAGAAATTCCCTCCCCCACCCTCACGCCACTCACCCCATTCCAATACGTCGCAGTCCGCCTAAGCTCACGGCGGGCGACCACCAAATCACCACTTCTCCTCTCCCTGTTTCCGCACACCAATTTTAACTAGTGATATTTCGGTTAATATGGTTATAAACCGAAATCGAACCGAAAATTTCAGTTTCGGTTTTTTCGGTTTTTAATGTATATGGTTCGGTTTTGGTTTCTAATAATAATAAATTCGGTTATGTCGGTTTTGGTGATTTAGTTCGGTTCGGTAACCGAACCGAACCATGCTCACCCCTAATTACTCCAATTTTAAAAATAGTCCCTCCCCCAGTTTCCTCTTAACGTTCATAATTTTTCTTTCTCCGACCTTTCATAATAATTTTCACATCTTAAAATAAAATAGAATAATTTATAACTATTTTATTTCAAAATATTCCTTATTTATTGATCAATAAAATTAGAATGTGTAACATTTAAAGTATGAATTTGGGGGACAGAGAGTAATAGATAAAAAAATTATTGTTGTAATATAGAGAAAATATAGAAGAAAATAACTATAAAAAGAATGAAAGATAATCTAACAGGGATAATAAATTAATAATTTTCTTATACATGAAGAAAAATATGTTGTGGGCATATTTTATTTTTATTAATTACTCTCACCGTCCCAGAAGACATTGCGGTGCCTTTTGAGCACGCGATTTAAGAAAAATGTATAATAAGTACATTTTTATGAATATTATATGTGTGTTGTGAGAGTAGAGTTTAATAAATGATTTCCACTTTTAGGCATGCAAACTTTTTGTGGGACAGACAAAAATAGAAAATATGCAATGTTTTTTGGGACGGAGTCACGGAGGGAGTATTATATAGTTATTCTAATTTTGTTTAGTATTGAATTTTTGTTTATCCAAACATCAACTTAATATAAATATACATAATAATAATAATTAAAAGAATTGATAAATTTAAATAATTAGTAATATTTAAAAAATCTAAAATTTTAAACTCAAGCAATTCTTTGTCGTGCAGCCTACACAGACCTAGATTTGAACAAAAGTCATCTATCATAAATAAACTTTACGGCTTTTTACCTGAACTTTTTGGGTAGAGAGTGTCTCTTCAATGAAAGATTTTCTTCTACTACCTCCATGGAGGTAGGGTTGCAAACGAATCGAATCGAATCGAATATCATAGTTTTGTATTTGTATTTGAATAATAATCGAATCGAATCGAATTCAAATCATAAAAAATTCGAATCGAATTCGAATCATAAAAATTCGAATACGAATACCTAATCGAATCAAATGTATTTGATTCATTTACAACCCTCGGGTAAGAGTTTGAAATATAGGTGCATATGATATTTAGATTATTATCTAATGAACTTACATCCTTAAAATAATAGTAATTATAGCAGCCATAAATTTCTAATGGTCTATAATCTTAAAATAATAATAATAACAATAATAATAATAGCAATAATTATACTAACTATTAAGTCTATTATCATTATAATATTTATAAAAAAATATTTAATCGAATATTTACGAATATCGAATCGAATATCATTATTTTGTATTCGTATTTGAATAATAATCGAATCGAATCGAATATTTGTAATCGAATTCGAATCATAAAATTTCGAATACGAATATCGAAATTCGAATATGAATACCGAATCGAATCAAAATTATTTGATTCGTTTGCAACCCTACATGGAGGTGGACTAGACACAAATCTTTAATAAAATAGATAAAGGAGATATATATATATATTGTAAAATAATTATGTAGCTCTTTACTCTTTTTTTTTATTATTATTCACTTCTTTATTATTATTTTCAATATTTTTTACGCTATTCTCATTATTTTTTCACTTTTCACCATCACATCATATGTAAATATATCAATATTTTTATACTCTTTTTAATATTAGTGTTCAAAAGTTGTGAACAATTTATAAGAAGACGGATTAAGTATTTTTTAAAAGGGGAACAAGAATAAATTTGAGGGACGGACGAAAATGAAAATATATACATAAATTTTGAGGGAGAGAAGGAGTATTTAAATAAAAAATATTCTACTACTACTTTTCATTTAATTTAATTTAATGCTAACTTTTGTGTGTGGAATTGGGAGCACGAAAATGAAAAAATAGAAATAAATTTTGAGGGAGAGAATGAGTATTTAAATTAAAGATATTCTACTAGTTTTCATTTAATATAATTTAATGCTACCTTTTGTGTATGACTATGTTGCACATGTGCGGATACGCAGATGTGGGTGAGATACGATACGAGTTCGAGGATACGAGTTTTCTAAAAAATTAGAGTGCGATTCGTTAAAGATACGTCTATTTATTTATATTTTATTATATATAATATCTAAAAAAATTATTTTTATAAAATTTTTATAAATTAATTATAAATCATTTATATTTTTTATCACCTAAAATTTAAGTATATTCAATAATATAATAATACATGAAGCATAGTAATAAATTCAATCTAAAACGAGTGTTACACTATCAATTTAAATTATACGAAATAATAAAATTCAATTTAAATAATATATTTAATGCTTATAAATAGGATTCGTGCAGTGGATTCGAGAATCCGTTAGCTGGATTCGCCACATGACATATGGATTCACTATGTGGAGAATCCGACACGAGAATTCAAGAATTTTACCCCTTTTAGGATGCGGGTGCGAATCCGATACTGCATTATAATATTTTTAGAAAAATTCGTGTGCCATATATGTATGGAGATTGGGAGCACGATGTTTGATATTGAATTGCGATCATTAATTAAAACATGTAATCGGATAGTTATGTTTTGAGTCTAACACGTTATCAATAAATTGTGAGAAAATTTCTAGTGCAGAAATGTGCAATTCAAGTGAAATATTTTTAAATAGTTAATATTATTTCTATTAAATAATTAACATTGTTTATGGTGTATAATTATAATTGGATAGTTATAATTATTTAATATAAACAATGATAATTATATATCTAGCAAAATAATTATAAATATTTAAAAATAAATTTAAATTATATAATGCATCTTATGCATGGAAAAATTTAATAAATTATTATTAGATTTTATTAATAAAATTTCTGTTATACTCTTATTTATTAAATATAAAAACAATACTTACCATAAATTGTGGTCATGGAGTTAAAAATAAAGAAATTATGATTATCTTCGTCAGATGAAAAAAAGTATATTTTTAATGTAAATCTACATTCTTGTTCTAAAAAATAGTCAACTTTGAATTTTATATTTGAAAATTTTAATGTTAACTATAAATTTTTTTTTTCTTGAGAGATGAGATAAATTTGGATAAAGTAGATAGAGAAATTTTAATTATTGATGATGTGTTTTATAATTTGGATTAAATGAAGGAATATAAGTGGTTAGAATTTTACGTCAAAACAATATAATTGAGTTTGCCCGTGTGATAGAGTTTAAAAAATTAGTATGTGGTGGTGAGATTTAAATTATTAAGTATGAGATTTGTATTAAATTTTAGTGTTTGATAGTAGATATTTAAAAGTAAATTATTTTTATATCTTTGTTTGGTAGAGTGTAGTTGTTATGATTTAATATTTATTTTTAATGATCTAAATTTTTTATTAGTGTTTGATAAAAACTATATGTATTAGTATTTGAGCACCAAAAAATTTCAATGACTAACACTTATTCCCTATTTAATAACCTGTTTTGCCCACAAAATAAAACACAAATATGTCATTGCCCACATATTTATATATACAAATTCTTCTTAGGCATATTATCGAACATCTTCTGGGCATTCTTTATACCTTCTCAAATTTTCTTCTCGTACTTAGAATTCACTACCTTTCTCCAAAATCACATCTCAATAGACAAAATCCACCCAAATCCTAATCTCAATTCACTCAAATCCAGTACTTAATTCTATGCAAAAGAATAGTAGAAAACTTCCATCGATTCAACATCTCATTCATAAACTGAAATTATATTAATCAATATATTCTCCCAATTTATGTGGTTCATTCCCCAATTTTCAATTAATTACTTCTATTTCTAATTACCAGATAGAGGGGTGTGATTCCGTTGAGATGTAGGACTGTGCGATTTAAGGTGCTCCAATGGCGGTGAGTACGGCGAGAGTGGGTCGTGTGGCAGGACTTGAATCCGGTGAGGATGACCTTCAATCGGCAATGGTCATTGAACGACAGGTTGTATGCAGACGAGAGATGGATTGTGACGGTGGAGTGAAGGCTTGGGTCTTCCTCTGGTTTCCAATCGACTGTTGTTGATTTCCGGCGATGTGTGTTGCAATTCCCGTGTACGCGCTTGACTTCCGTCAGAAATGGTGGTGGTGTACCTGGGCAAATGACTTCTCTCGATTACTGTTCGGAAAATTTATCATATACCACGGCCCACCCACCCCATGTTACAGAATACATCTTCAACCGTGAAAAGAGGTAGAAGATATGATAGTTCAAGTCTCGACCCGTGAATAGTACCGGGTGGAAGACTTATAATTCGACGTACCAAAGGAGTTACAAACTGTTGAAAAAAAATCTTATCTCACCCATTTTCTACCTACCAAACGCACCCTTAATAATATTGCATTCTCCTCAACTCATTTTATTTGTTTCTCCATAAAACTTTTTATCCAAAATAATTATGATAAAAGAAATTATCATTTTGCATTAATATATCTTTTTGACATTGTAGGTAGATAGAAGGATAAAATAGCCATATTTTTTTATATAAACTAATTTATTACCATGTTTGTGTAAAATGAGATAATATAAAAGAGATTAATTAATACTCCCTCCGTCCCAGGGGTATTTGCACCCCTGGGATGGTACACGGTTTATGAAAAATATATTTTTTAAATAAAATAGTGGTATATGAGTATATGTGTGGAAAGTTTTGTGAGTGTGCAAGCAAATCGATATTTCCCTTTTAAGTAGTGTGCAAATTAATTTGGGACAACCCAAAATAAAAAGTGTGCAAATTGGTTAGGGACGGATGGAGTACATGATAAATTTATTGAGTGTTTGTTATAAGACCATCTCCAACAATCCTCTAAAATCATATGGAGGATGAAGGATTACAAAAAAATCCTCTATATTTGGAGTACTTCATCCTCATTTTGGAGGATTGTTTTAATTACAATATTGCTATTTTTTTCTTTCTTCTTACTTTTTCTTATGCTATTTAATCATTATTTCATTGAATGATTATTACACCATGAAGTTTTTATTAAAAATTAAATTAATTATTTTTAAGATTAAGAATGTCATGTTTTACGGGACATTCTTGATTTTAAATGTCTTTTTTTTTTCTCAAATAAAAATTAAAATATAATTAAATTACGAAATAATGACACATACAAAATAGATATTACACAATATTAACAAAGATTACAACAATTATCTAAATAGCATATAAAATCATACAACACATTTGAACTAGATGAAGTAATGAAAACATAAATTACTTACCCCACAACTTATTATTTGTAAACGATTATGGTCCTATTTTATATGTATGCATGTATCTTCTAATATTTTATATAACATAATTTATTTTTAAATATATAAAATTATTTTTTTAAAAGTATCTCAACACCATTTAATTGAGATGAAAAAATTAATTTTATAATTTACTAATATATTACATAAATTATTAATTTATTTAAATGTATTAAATTAATTAAAAGAAAGAAAAAATAAAAAATATAATAATATAGAGCGTTATTGTTGGAGAAGATTTTGATATAGAGTACTACTTTATACTCTAAAATAGAGGATAAAGTACTCCAAAATAGAATTAGTTGTTGTAGATGCCGTAAGTGATAACTGATAAGTTATTAATGATAATTCTAATCATATGTTATTTTATGTTTGTTATTCATTACTTAATGGTATACCATAGTAAATAATAAATATATCCCTAATTTATATTAATAAAGTAAAAAGTAGGGATATTATAGTAAAAAGGTATGAGGTATAAAATAATATCATGGGGAGGATGTGATAAGTAATAATTCATTAGTCCCAAAATTATTTTTATAGTTGTCCTGGGCATGCGAATCAAGAAAACGTAAGAATGAGAGTATAAATTTAAATAATAAAATAAGAAAAAATATACTTTAAAAATTTGCGCAATAAAAAAATTTTCTTTATAGGCGTGTGAAAGTAGAATTAGATCGTTCAATAAGATAAATATAAAAATAATCTTGGCATAGAAATAATATCTTTTAAAATGCATTATAATATCGGCCCAAAATATGCAATGGGCTAACTATATAGTTCTAATCCGATAACAATATATCATAGTGGAGTATAAAGCAAAACATGTCTTATGCCCCATAACAAATGAGCTCTACATTATTAATATTATGACTTTCATAATTTATGTTTAACATCATGACAAATAAAATAGGTTGTAAAGAAAGAGTATTATTTTTATATATTTTTTGAATGCAAGAGTATTATTTTATTGTTGTTAAATATTGGGTTCATGATGTACTGAAGCAAAAGTATGAGAAAAATAGTTTTATATGTGTAGGTGTAAAATAGAGATGCATGAATGTATATTTGAATGGAGATATTGAATTTACAATTTAAAAATAACATATTTTATATGAAAATAGTGTATAATATAAATTATTTTTTAATTTAATGAATTGATATCCACTTATGATACTTTTAGTCAAATACCCTTGATAAAAATATTGGGTTAATTGTAATAATTCAAGAATCTTTTAGAATTTGTCAATTTCAACATCAACTTTTAAATTCTGCAATTTGATATATGAATTGGTGGCACTCATCCTTACGTGACAGTCGTAGCTGCTATAAAAAAAAAAGTCACATGTTATATTAGATGTCAAATTTATAAATATTTTTAATATCTTAAAAAAATTAAAATATTGTCGCTCACGTTTTAATTGAATTTTATATTTTTTAATATTAGAATATATTTTTTAATCCAATTTTATACAATGTACCACTGAAGATTTATAACATGTACCACGTAAGTGTAAGTACCACTGAAAATTTATAACATATACAGA
This sequence comes from Prunella vulgaris, assembly GCA_026898435.1. Lineage (NCBI taxonomy): Eukaryota > Viridiplantae > Streptophyta > Magnoliopsida > Lamiales > Lamiaceae > Prunella > Prunella vulgaris. The sequence continues at coordinate 265,903 of JAPKLY010000089.1, forward strand.
ATTACCACAGTATATTAGTAGTTCGAATTACAAATTTTAAAAGTTCATGTTTGTGAATAATTTGCAATTAATCCATATTGTAAGCAAATAAATTTTGCTTACCAATTAAATAATGACACGTGTATAAATTAAATAAATATTAAACATATATTACTATTTTAATTTTGAGGATTTATCAAATTAATTATCTAATTAAATAGTAAATTGATATTTATTGTACACGGTACAAGTCGTTATTAAATTACGAGTCTCCCGGTACTCGTAAATAGCAATAAATGGTTGATTTGCACTATTTATGAAGACGGCGGAAATCAATCAAGCTAAATTTGGTTGATTACTTAATCTTGTCAATCAAATCGGCACCAGTCAACCGGAGTGCGCCACGTGTCAGCGCAAGAAATGAAGATCTTCACCTCTCCACCCTATAAATAGGGGTCTTTCTTGTTCATTCTCAAGTGGTCCACACACATCGAAGACGAAAGAATAGCAGCAATCCTCTCGACGAGCAAAATTGCAAGCTAAGAAGATCCATCGATCCAGCTCTTCGAAGATTCAAGTGTTCTTCACCAAATCTGAAGAAGTTCTTCGAATATTCTACTGTTCTTCGTCAAAACTCTTCAGAAACACTGTTTGATCCAAGACAAGAGGCCAAATCCCTCCGATCAAACGTTTCTACTTGAAGAACTCTTTGAAGATCATCAAGCGTTCTTCGCTATCTTTAAACGTTCTTCGTCAAGTCCAGCCAGAAACATCTTTCGATCAGAAACAATGTGCTCCATCCCTCTGATCAGACGTTTCTCGTTCAAGAACACTTCGAAGATAACAAGTGTTCATCACCGTCTAAGCGTTCTTCATCAAGTTCATCAGCAAACACACTTCGATCCAGGAGCAAGGGGCCAAATCCCTCTGATCAAGTGTTTCCATATCAAATCCACTTGAAGATTTGAAGATCGTTCTTCACCAAATGTAAAGCGTTCTTCATCAAATATCTTCCAAAGACCTCACTCGATCCAAAACAAGACGACTCCGTCCTTGGATCAAGTGTTTCAAGTCAAAGTCAAGTCAGTCAAGCCAGTCAAGTCAGACCAGAGCCAAGTCAAAGTTGAAGGAGAATCAAAGGATCATAGCTAGAGAGAGAACCCAATATTGAAGAAATTAAATTGTATATCATTTCAAGTGTTAATAAAATTTATTTACACAAGAATTGTTATCACACACACACACACACACATATATATATATATATATATATATTTGATACTCTTAATATTTTACTAAAAGGTTATATTTTAAACTTAATATTATAATATTATACTCCATTCATTCACGAAAAATTGGGCTCACATATTTGTACGTGGTATAATGCAATATGTCGGAGGGTATTACAGTATATTGTGAGGTCCGTTATGAATAAAAAAAATATATTAGGAAAATACATATGACATACTTTTCATAAACAATCACTTTATATATAAACAGATCACAACCTCCGGTAGTACTTTCCGACATATTACATTAAACCACGTACAAATAAATGAGCATATTTTAAATGGATAGAGGTAGTATTTAAATAGTAAAAATAATTAATTATTGTTAATACTCATGAAAAATAATAAAATATAACTAATTTGAATTTTTATATTCCTAACAAAAACTTTTAATATTCTTTATAAGATATTTAAATTAAAAATTTTAAAATAATTTTATCATACATTATTTTCATATAAAATTTAAAAAACGCTTATCCAATTTTATTGAATTAACAAGAATATAAATTTTTTTTGAATTGGAATTTGAATTTTACAAAAAAAATAACGCATTACGAATTTACAATAATAACTCCATTTGGCAAATTCATCATCCCCTGAAAATCAAATTGCTGGCATTGAAATTGCCTTAAATTCTTACTTTTAAGGGTGTAACTGACTTTGTAATTGTTTTGAAATTATAAACAAATTTGTTAACTCGATTGGTGAAAAATGACTACAAGTTTGTTATCTCAATTTGTCAAGAATGATCATATTTGAGGACAGTACTAAAAAAAATAAAAAAATTACTATTTTTATACAACAATAAAATAATAAGAAATTTATTTAGATGTAGTCCTAAATAAGTAAAGTCGGTCAGACATTTTAACCCGATAATTATATATAAAACAGTTATTAATAATACAATGGTGTCTATTGGATTTTTCTTCAAAGAAAATTGTTAAGTTTGAATTACAACTCAAAACCTATAGTGACGATTGAATCACTCTAATTATCAAGAGAAGTTAAAGATACATGTAAATTGATAATTTAAAAATTAAATACCAAAACTAAAATTGCTGTACCATTAAAGTAATCTATTAAGGGTTCATTTGGTTAGTAAGATAAAAGTATTTATCTGTTAAAAATATGCATAATTTTGATGGATAGATATTTTTATCTTACGAACCAAATATACCCTAGGAGAAAGAGATGAAATGAAGCTAAGTGGGAGGTTGGAGTGATTACTCTTGAACTTAAAAAATGTGTTTTTTATAATGACTCAACATCCGTCTAATTAATCTCTACATGGGCTGATCCATAAACCGGAGTTGATAGCATTTGGGGTTTCAAACCATATATACTTCCAAGTCTCAAACTTATATCACCAAACCAATTCCTAAGCGTATAAAAAATGTACTTATTTCATCCACTAAATTTATGCACTTTCGTTTTAAATACGTCTATAAAAAATGTGCACTTTCTTTTTATAGGAATTATCATCTTTATCATCACTCTTATAATCAATTATTTTATTTATAAATAGACCTCACAATACACTCACACCACCTTTATTTTATCTACTTTTTCTTAAAATCCGCGTCTAACTCTAAGTGCACAAATTTAGTGGACGAAGGAAGTATATTCTAATACTTAAATGAAACAAAATTTTAAGAAACAACTACATTTTAAAGGTAGAGGGGCCCACAGACCAATAAACTATCCTCGTGAGAAAATATATATTATCAAAATGGACCCCCAAACAGAAACAAAAGATTTAAGCTTGCATTCCATGATGGAGGAGAGCAATTAGAGACTGATCTTTGAACTTTTATGACTAAATTCCAACTCAGAAGAAACAAGACCTAACCATAAGGCAGCATCAAGAAGCCCAAGTTCAGTATCATTACATATGTACCAATAAGGAATATTCACCTGATCTGCAATATCTTTCTATCTGCAAGTTAATGTGAATGTTATGAAACACACATCTTGTAGAATGCATTATCCGATGAGAGCGGGAAATACTAAGAAACCTGCTGGGTGTGGTATGTTCAAGTAAGCAAACAGCAACATAAAATATACTGATTTGGTTTCACGACTAACCTCTGAAGAAGAAGGCCACTTTAGTCTCCTTGCCTCACTTCGTAAGTTGCTTAGCAAAAATCCTAAGCTCTGCTAAGGTGAGCAACGGGTTCTTCATGCAAAATCAGCATTAAAAGAGCTCAAATTGGTAATGGCGAGTGCTTGTCCATGAAGCGAAGCCCTAGTAGATTTTACTATGTGAACTTCCACGTAGTCACCAACATCTGGATTCCGCATGACATCATTGTTGACTTTATCTGGAATTGCAAGATTAGTGAATGATACCCTGTGGCCTCTATCACTCTTTCCAATGAGCTCAGAATCAGGTGCTCTCTTATTGGGGCCTTCAACTAACACGAGTTGTGTGGACCCCACTTTGGAGTCGAAACATTGACCTGTGCTCTCTCGAAAAGCTTCAATAAGTTCGGTTAACCTTCTTTGCTTTACACCATCTGGAACATCATCTATGTAGTTCCTGTGGGCATGGGTTTTCTCCCTCATGCTGTAAGCAAACATGTATGCCATGTCATAACCAACTTCCCTGACTAGGGTCAATGTTTCCTGGTGGTCTTCCTCGGTTTCCCCACAAAAACCTGCAGATTAAGAAAAGTTAAATAACATTATGCGCAAGGTACCAAATCCGTATCCCAGTTTGATGGAATTAGCTCAATATTGATAATTGTTTAGATTAATAAATGAGTGATTCTTCACTCGTTAAGATGACTTTTCTCACTTCATACTCCATTTTAGTGGGCACTTGAGTTAATGAGAAGGAATATAAGAATGAAGGAATCATTACCCATTTTGATTAACTATTCCCCTCCTATAATCAACTCGACTAATCATTTTCCAACAATCATCTTTGTTCCATTTATTCCGACATCCCTAAATTAGTGCAAAACACTTAACAATGAAATCATCATTGGGACAACCTTTCTTCCAACATATCTCTTTCATTAGGGGGCATAGAGGGAAAATAGATATGTTGTTTAGATTAGTAAATGAGTGATTCTTCACTCGTTAAGATAACTTTTCTAACTTCATACTCCATTCTAGTGGGCACTTGGTTAAAGAATGGTAATGAGAATGAACATGAGTTAATGTGATGGAAAATAAGAATGAAGGAATCATTACCCATTTTGATTACCTATTCCCTTCCTATAATCAACTCAACTAATCATTTTCCAACAATCATCTTTTGTCCCATTTATTCCTACATCCCTAAATTAGTGCAAAACACTTAATAATGAAATCATCAATGGGACAACCTTTCTTCCAACATATCTCTTACATTAGGGGGCATAGAGGGAAAATAAATACTTATTACCATTCTTGTTGAAGAATTTGAACCAAAACTCTCCTTAGTATGCATGCCAATCAGATCATCACTCAAGAGTTAAGCATCCAACTTTTTCCCCACATAGGAGTAGTAAACTAGAGAAGTAAAAACACCACATTCTAAGGGACAACTTCCACCTACTTTTTTCCAGTTTGTTCATAACAATTTCTCTACTAACTCCATAACTAAAGAGCAGTCACAGTATGGCCCGAGAATTGATAAATAACACAAACAAATAAAAGTAATAAACATACCACATATGAAATCACTGCTCATCCCAATATCTGGAATTATATTGCGTATCTTTTTTACAAGGTCTAAGTATGCTTCTCGAGTATATCCCCTGCGCATCTTTTCTAATAGTGTACTGCTGCCCGATTGTGCAGGCAAATGAATGCTTTTGCAGACATTATATCTGTCTCGCATGACATACAATAACTCATCAGGAAAATCTTTTGGGTGAGGGGATGTGTATCTGAATCGCATCTCTGGAAATTCAACTGCAAGTCTATCAAGCAGATCAGCAAAGCGTAAACCCATATTCTTCACTTTGGACACACTAGAAAATCCATCACTAAGCTTCCAGTTCACTCCAGGTTCAACCTCTTCAACACCAGATATGTCATTATAGCTGTTAACATTTTGCCCAAGAAGAGTTACCTCTTTAACTCCTTCTTTACAAAGTTCTGCCACCTCTCTAACAATGGACTCCACAGGGCGTGATCTCTCTCGGCCTCTTGTGAAAGGAACAATGCAAAATGAGCACATATTATTGCAACCCCTCATCACTGAGACGAATGCACTTATCGAATTCTTGGAAATACGCACCGGGTTGATATCAGCATAAGTTTCTTCAAGTGAAAGAAGTGTGTTTATCCCTTTCTGGCCAGAGTCTACCTCTTCTAACAAGCGTGGCAAATCTCGATAGGCATCAGGTCCACAGACAACATCGACCATTTTGTCTGTGTCCAAGATTTTATCCTTCAGCCTCTCAGCCATACACCCAAGTACAACAACTTTAGGAGGATGCAGAGACTGTGATCTTCCTGTAGCAACATTACTCTTCCATTGCCTTTTCAGAAACCAAAAATAATTCAGTCTCTGCCATACCTTTTGTTCTGCATTGTCTCTGATCGCACATGTATTTATAAATATGATCTCTGCACTCTCAGGAACCTCAACCACTTCATTGTATCCAGATTTCTTCATGATCGATAGCACAATCTCCATATCATTTACATTCATCTGGCATCCATAAGTTTCATGGTATATACGACCTCTTGGGGGAAAATCAGTTATTGAGCTGGACAAATAACGAGAAATAAACATATAATTTCTTAAATTCTACAGCGTAGCAACTAAAAACTGTATTGGAACAAAACATGAAGGAGCAACAGCTAATCATTAATGGCCGGTGAACACAATAATCCAACACGACGACTTCAGTGTTTTATAGAATTATCTGTCCACAGAGATCATTAAACGAGTTCCTACGTTCTTCATAAAATTCATCCTGTGCACCTTCACGTCTTTCTCAATCAGAATACATGTCTTTCTTTACTAATTCAACTTTTTAAGAGAGAGAGAGAATTCTACTCAATTTATTCATGTGTAGAAACAAATCTCTAATGCTGGTATACAATTAGAACTAAACTCAAATTTACACAGTACAGTAACCTCAAGTTTTACTGCAGAACACTTAATCAGAATGCAGCATCTCCATCCAATGGAGGTATTCATTTCATTCACCTCTCTCTGTTGTTCAAAATTCAATTGATCTTCTTAGTGCTTATACGCTCTAATATTCAAGGCATATTCGCAAAAACCAAGGATAACTAAACACACGCGCACACTTCTGCACTTACTCGAGCTGGGGATCGGAAACGCTAGCATCGTTGATAGCTGCAGTGGCTTTGGGCATGAAATGATGGAGACTTGGATTCTCTGAAAAGTTACTGCCGCTGGAAACCGGTGAATGAGAATGCGAGAAGCTTCTGGAAATGCTGCGAGAGAAAGTTGAAGCGGAGCTCCGCCCGCGTGCGCGGTGGCGGCAGAAGATACGAGCCGACGTTGAAGTATGGCCGCAATGCTTCAAAGAGAAGTATCTGAGGGTGAGAATTGAGCATCGTTTAGGGAGTATTATGTAGTGTTGTTGATTCAGAACCGAAGAGAGAGAAGATAAAGAGGATGACGCCATGTGAGAGAGAGAGAGAGAGAGAGAGAGAGAGAGACGGAATGTGTGAGCGCCGAGAAAACTGGATAGAGGTTGTCTGCAGTGCAGTGGTCGATGTTGGGCCTTGAACCAAAATAGTTGCCCAATAAAGCAAATTGGAGCCCAATCCTTTTTTTTTTGGATATACACTACCTGATGGCTGGGTGTTAAAATATAGGAGTTGCTCCTGCTAAGACTCGACTCGACTTAATGTGTTAAACAAATTGAGTCGAGCTAAAAATATATTTGTTGACTTAACGAGCTCGACTTGATTCGACTCAGTAGGCTTGAAAAATAGGGATTATTTTGTAAATATTATATAATTTAGGGTATAAATAATAATATTTTACATAATAATACAATTCATATTCTCAAATACTCATACTAATGAATTGATAATAGTTTTATTTTTATTGAAGTGTGCAAATGTAAATATATTGAATTATAGAGTTGTTAATATAGTATCAGTTAAATATATTTTTTCAGGATATTCGAGCTCAACTCGAATTTTGATGAGCTCAAGTCGAGTTCAAGCTTAATTTAACTTAAACGAGCCGAGTCGAGTCGAGCTCGATTTTGAGCACATTTTTCTTAATGAGTCGAGCCGAATCTACACTACTCGAGCTCGTATAACAACTCTAGTGATGGCTATGGTCTGAATCTGTCTCCAGACTCCAATTAAAAGGGCATAACGTTAAATTCGTAGAATCATGGAGTAATATATAGTGATTAAGAAAAAGCGATAAACACTAATAATGTCTTTGAGAAGGATTAGTCTTATATGCATCAGTTACACGGTGCAACTCAAGTTTATTTTTTAAAAGTTACACAAAATACTATTAAAAAATTACATATGTTATTACTGAAAAGTGTATTTTTTATAGTGTAACTTTTCAGTAATAATTTGTACAATTTTTTAGTAAAATAAATTATGTAACATTTTAAAAATGAACTTGAGTTGCACCGTATAACTGATGCATATGAGACTTACTCTTTTAAGAAATATATAACATCATAACATGGGAAAAGTCAAAATAAGAATTTAATTTATATTTTAATACGATAACATAAAAAAAATAACACAATTACAGTATATTTTTAAGATCGTTGCATAATAATCACCTTGTTGGTATTTTAAAATGCATTATTTTCAATGTATATTATTAAATATATCTTTTTAGATTTTTTTTTAATTTATTTATTTTCAAATCCATTAAAAGTAATTGTATTTTTTTTATGAATATGTAATAAGGCGTCAACAGTTCCGCCCAGTCGGAAAGTTATATTCTCGTTTCACCTGGGAAACGACGCAGTTTTTGATCGATGGAGAATTTGACATCGGCATATCGTCTACTGAAGCACTCGTCGAGAAACCTCTATGATCGTCGCTCGAGCCGTAAAATTTTCAGTTCTTTGAGCTCAGGTATCCATTCTTCTGTAAACGCCTAATTATACTGTTACATGCAATTTGAGACATGAAATTGCTTAAAACGAGTTTAGTTCGAACTGTTCTTGCAGTTACAGACATGCCAACTTTTTTTGTTTTTGTTTTGGGTGGTAGAAGTTAATCTGTTATGTTGTGTGCATTAAGATTCTGGTTAAATCTGTGATCAATTTCTAGTTTCATTTTCGAGAATGCTGTTCAATAGCGATAACCAGTAGATTCAGAATAAATTAGATACACGCTCCCTCCGTTGCTTCCCTTTTTTCCATTTCCGTCTGTCCCAAGCGTGGCACCTACATCTCTCTCTCCATAATCTCCTTCGCTGTACCTTTTTACACATTTAATACTATATTCCTTGGTATATATGCCCAAAAGTCATGTGAAGCTTCAATTGGGACGGATGGAGTAATAAATTATACATGATTGCAATGAAGTGAAAGTTTTGGGAAATAGGAACTTGTGAACACGGTTTTAGTCATATTCCTGTTTGGTCGTGTATGGTGAAGAGACTTAAGTCGATGGTTGACACACTAAATGCAAGTGGTTGATTGTCAAAGTAATGACATTATTTGAAGATGTTGATTATTTAGAATCACAAGGATATGTCATATGTTACATTTGATACGTGTGCTCGAATCTTTTAAGTAGAGAAAGCTAATACAAAAAGATGAGCAAATGCAAGTGAAGAATTTTTATTTTTTTTGGAGTGACAGGACTGATGAAGATGTTAGAGAGTGAATGAAGAAACTTAGATTAGTTAGGGAAAACTAAAAGTAAAGAATTCTCACATCAATTGAAGAAATCAATTATGCTATTTTATGTTTATTTACTTTCATATATATACACATATATTGGTTGCTGCTGGGAGGTTCCTCTTGGTTGACTTTTGGTTACACAGTTGGTCGCTTTGTGCACAATGTAAAGCAAATTAAAAGTTTTCCTCATTAAGAAAAAGTCAAATTGGTGAAAATAATGATCATAATCCAATCTCTTTTACATTTTACTGATCTGCCTCGTAATTGATGACAGGCCTTATTTGCAAACCTGTTTGGATTTGTGAGCAGTTGAAACAAGATAATTGCTTTCACAGACAATTTGTTTCCATGCATGTTGGCTTCTTAAGACGTATTAGTGTTAGCATTCCTGCTTCTTTTCCTAAAGGTCAGGGTAATGGTTTCCAAATTCATCATAGAAATCTTGCTTCCCTTGCCCCAATTCCAATTAGAAACCAGTCTTTTGCTACGGTTAACTCTGATGATATAAGCTACTTCAAGAAGATTTTGGGTGAGAGAGGTGTGATTCAAGATGAGGAGAAGCTGGATGATGCAAACACAGATTGGATGCGGAAGCACAAAGGCTCAAGTAAGCTAATGTTGCAACCTAAAAACACACAAGAGGTTGGTGTCTTCTTCACCACTAAGCTTGTTGGTCTTCATTTTTATGTGATTTTTATATAAATATGCCTATTGAATATGCCCGGAGTCCCTGAAGGTTTCAGTTCTGCTGAAGTCAAGCTAATTTATCTTGGCTAATGCCTTGTTGTGTTTCATTGGATCAACCTCTTTAACTTGCTTCCTTCAGGAATATTGTTCCAATTTATTTATTTTTTTGTATTTTTTTAGTTGATTTTCTCTCTCTCTCTCTCCCCCCCTCCAATACTCGTACAATTAACCAAGAGTATAGTCATTGAAACTAAATTACTTTTGCTGTCTGAAATCGGAGATGACATCTTCAAAGATACTTACCTAATCATCTGAACTGTGGAAACATTTTCTTACACTGATGATGCTTGGCTAGTTCCAGATGAATAGTCAGCTAAGTTTTTAGAGAAAGATCTTTATTTGCTTATTCTAGGAAATAGAGAGAGATTTGTATCAGTAGTTTTTTTAGTGTAAGCTGCTATACACTTTCAGATAAAAAATGTACATTTCTGTGTGCGCTAGTTTCTTCTCTGTGCTTTTTGAATAGTCAGTAAAGTTGGTGTTTCTTTCTTTGTTCTGAAACTGTTGTCCTTCTGCCCCTGTATAGGTTTCTCAGATTCTTGATTACTGCAATACCAAATCCCTAGCTGTTGTACCTCAAGGTGGAAATACAGGTCTTGTGGGAGGAAGCGTACCCGTGTTTGATGAGGTATTGTTATATCTATTTATCAGATACACCATATTTTTATTTGGACTTCACAGCCAGTATTTCTTGAAGTAAGGCTTCACTTTTTTGTCATATTTTCAACTGGAATGACTCTTTTGTTTGCTGTAATAGGTGATACAAACTCCTGTATGATAACATATAAATTGGTCATTAATATATATCTATTCAGCAAAATTGATGCATATTGGAACTTTATTAGTTAATAGAAGATTATACTGGGACACATCACTGGAGTTAAGGTAATAACAAAGAAAACTCTCATGATGCATAGCATAGTAATATTTGGAATTGTCATTCACTTTTCTTAATCTTGTATCCAAAATAAAAAATAAAAAATCTATGGATTATGATAATTTAAAGTGATGGATTTCTCCTAGTTAGATGACTTGGCGTATACTCATTACTTGCTCCATATCTTTCCACCCTGCTTTCCTTGAACTACACTTGTAAAGTTAATCTCGTGTGCTTTTGATTCTTCTGTCTGGTTTTTCTACTTAGGATATATGTCATTCTGTGTAAACTTTATGTCCACCTATCCTCGTTGATAGTTTAATGTGTAATGATACGATCATCAATTATCCATGCTTAAGGAAGACAAAATGTGTATACTTTGGTGAGTGACTTTTGAAGTTAGAATTTTTGTGGTTCCTTCATGTTTTGACCTATTGTGTATCTCCTTCCCTCCCTCTATATCTATCTCTTTTCAGGTTATTATCAATCTTGGCTTGATGAATAACATCATTTCCTTTGACAAGGTAATGCTTATACTCTCTGATAAAATGTACCTGAATGGTATTTATTATTTTCTATGTGACGGCCTTTTTTTTGCTGCTGAGTCATTTAATTTGCAAAATCCAATGTGGTTTTCTTGCCAATTCTTATATGTATTTCTTTTTTCTTTAATCATCACATTTAGCCCTTTCATCTTATATGAATTCCTGATATCTCTTTCAGTTGTTAATAGGTTAGCGGTATACTAGTATGTGAAGCAGGATGCATTCTGGAGAACTTGATTTCATTTCTCGATGATGAAGGGTAATTCAATTTGTTATTTTCGAATTCCTGTTTTAGAGGTCAGCCACTTAGTTAACATCACAATCAGTCCAAGTTAATTTGAAGTTCTATGTCATTTCTCGTCTTCACTTAAAGAAACATGCTTCATTTCTTTGTTTCAAGGAGCATATGTAGGTAGCAATCTTTAAGGATAAGATTATATAATGTTAATGTGTGCAAGTGCAGTTCTTAAATTCAACCTAAAATTAACTTTACTGAGAGAATAGTTGTTAAACTTATTACCTCGCAGTTAAGCATCAGTGGGTTTCATTCAGGCCTGGTGGTAAGTCAGTGCTCTAATTATCAATCTGTAGCTCGTTCCTCAATAATCGATCTGTGGTTATGTGCTCAAGTTCAGACCCAATTCTCTTGTTGTCAATTAGCCAAACCTTGTGCACATGGAGTTTGTGAGAGATGGGGGATAGGTAGAGTATGTTCTCTGCGCGTGTGGGGTTGGCGCCTTGACCTGTTGCATGGTCAGAAAGTTTCACTGGTGCAACAGGAAAATTTTCTGCCTCAGAAATTTGTTCTCTTCTAATGCAAATCCATGCGCATTATTATATTTTTATGGCTGCTTCCACACAAGCATTTCTTTTCAAGGCTCCCAAAGTGAGAGAGAACTGTTGGAACTAATATTTTCCTTTCTAGACTTGGTAAAGTGTTAGGAATATAAGTTAGGGAGTCCTAACTTAACCCAAAACCATGGTCAAAGGTCAAGGATTGACTCCCACTTATATACCCATCTACAATGTCTTGTGGATCCGATGTGGGATCGTAACAATCGAACCCCTTTAAAGCCGGACGTCCACGGACGGCACACTCCGGGTGGCAACCCATATGCCAAGGTCCACTTCCTGGGTGGCAACCCTTCTTGGGCCCACATCTGGGGTGGCAACCCCTGGGCCCACCATCGGGTAGCCCCATTCCGCAGCCCGCCCGAACTTTTCCCACAGACGGCGCCAATTGTTAGGAATCTAAGTTAGGGAGTCCTAACTTAACCCAAAACCATGGTCAAATGTTAAGGATTGACTCCCACTTATATACCCATCCACAATTTCTTGTGGATCCGATGTGGGATCGTAACATAAAGTTTTATGGTTATCCATCAAGAAAAATTTACTAGTAAATGATGGTTTATTAATCCCCTGAATTGATGATATCACAAGCACATATTTTTTCATGTGCCATTATGATCATGCCTATTCTGTGCATATAATTGTCTGTTCATCTATTGCTTTCTTTTCTTTTTTATTGATGTTGGAACTAATAATTGGACTTTGTGAAGCTTATTTGATGTATTTACCAATACCCACCTTCCATATTAATTGTTTTCTTCTACAGACATATAATGCCACTGGATTTGGGTGCTAAAGGAAGCTGCCAAATTGGGGGAAATATTTCAACTAATGCCGGGGGCTTGCGCCTTATCCGGTATGGTTCACTTCATGGAAGTGTTCTTGGTGAGTTGTTTTCCTTGTCCATTCACACACACACACATATATATATATATGTATATATTCCTATGAGAGTTTCATGTCAGTGTATCATTCACAGTTACCTATATCACCTACCTCCTCCCCCGTGATCTCCAGATTGCACGTCTATTTTGATGTTATTTTTGACCCAGATCCCTTGGATTGCGATCTGGATCGTCTAAATTTGTGACCCACTTTAAAGAGAGGTTCAGGATTTCTCACTCGCCTAACACACCTATTCACCAATGGAATTGCTTAATATTTTATTCTCTGTATATGAGCAGCTTCTTAGCTTTGACTGTTTTGCACCCAAGAACAGCTGTTTTAGTTTCCATTTTTACTTCTTTTTCTTGAGCATACTTTTATGGGCTGACGTTTCAGGTCTTGAAGTTGTTTTAGCAAATGGTACAGTGCTTGATATGCTTGGGACTTTACGCAAGGACAACACCGGATATGACTTGAAGCATTTGTTTATAGGTGCACATTATCTCGCTATTTTACCATAATGTCAACATTTGCCAAATTTCTTGTCTAAACTGTGCCACATATCAATGTTTGCAGGGAGTGAGGGGTCTTTAGGAATTGTAACAAAGGTTTCTATACTCGCCCCTCCGAAGTTGTCTTCTGTAAATCTAGCTTTCCTTGCTTGTGATGATTATAGCAGCTGTCAGGTAAAGTGTGTATCTAAAAGAACTATATAGTTCTTATCTTTACTACACAGTAGCATATGAAAATGATAGAACTCCTTTTTTCCGAGTATAGGTAGTTTTGGGTCTATTCTCTTTTAATACATGTAATATAATAAAATGAACCCACTTTTTAATAGTGGTACAGTGAAGACTGATGGTGCAAAACCTTTCTGATAATTTACTTTCTTGTCTATCTAGAAAATATTGTCTGAAGCCAAGAGGAAGCTTGGAGAAATTCTTTCAGCATTTGAGTTTTTGGATATATATGCTATGGATCTGGTAATATTCCTAAATTCTGAACTATTTATGTTTTCAAACCCTATTCACCATGGTTACTTTTTCTGTATTGCACTATATTATGCTAGTCTTAATCTTTTTTAAAAAGGCTGTGTCCGAGTTGGTTCTGTTTATATGCTAAGTGTGAAGAAGCTGTGTAATTTTTATTATTAAGTGGGCCAATTTTTGGGCAAAGATTGCTTTTAGTATCAATTATTTTTATGAGGAAATTCTAGTAAAACAACTTTAACTAAAGCTAGTCTGTTTCTCCATATTTGGGGAGGATGGAAAAGCATTATACCCGAGCCCTATATTACTCTGATTATTCATTTTACTTCATAAGATGTATTTATTTGTTCAAGAAATGTGGAGAACTGATCAGTGGTTCTCCTTATCACGCATTATGATAATTAAGCAAACTATATCCCCAACACTGCAATTCTTTTTATGAAGCAAGTATCAACTTGTTTTTAGCAAATACTTTCAGGGAAATGGAAATAAATCGCAGGATAATTTTTTCCTTTTGTTTAAAAGCTTAAAATTGTGATAGAAAACAAAATAATTCCTCAGTTGGAGCAAAAGCTATTTTGTAGCTTATATAAATCAAGACCAAATCTCTGTAGCATTATTTATATTTATTGGTGACTTTACATAGGCGCTATGGAAATGTATAATGGTGGTATAAGTTGTGGTTCACTGGTTCAGAATTATGTGTGTTTGACAGGTTCTGAAACATTTAGACGGCCTTCGTGATCCTTTACCTTCCTCAAAGCACAACTTCTATATTCTGATTGAGACCACTGGCAGCACAGAATCTCATGACAAGTAATTATCTTTCTACTTGCTATAAATAATCTACTATTGTCTTCAGGTTTTGAAACAGACTTATTTTCGACATGTTCATGAGATTCGCGTAAAAGTTGGTCCAAAAAGTATCTGCAGATGTAAATTATTTCTTGAAAAAAAAAGACTTTTTTTTGTGTGTGCAAATTTTGTGGCCAATTATATCTTTTATATTTGATGGCTTTTTCTCTCTTCTTGCTCAGTTCACTCAGCTTTTTGACAATTCTTTACCTGAACTTTGTAATTGTTGTTTGTCATTAAATTAGAAGTTGTTACCAATAGTAAACCACCTGGAAGCGATGAAGAATTGATCATGTAGTCACATTATTCCATGCTTAATTTTGCCTGTCAAAGATTCGTATATATGATAGTGGTGCTACTCATGATTGTTAACCTTAAGATGCTGTTGCGATGCACTAATCTATCATAATTATATAAGTATTTATTTGTTGCTAATGAACTAGTCCTACATGAATCTCCACTATTTGGACCATTAGGGAGAAACTTGAGGCATTCCTTATTCAGTCTATAGAAAGTGGGGTGTTAACTGATGGAGTTCTAGCACAAGATATAAATCAAGCATCATCATTTTGGAGAATACGCGAGGTAATAAAACCTAACTGCATTTTCTAACAAGTTTTTGCATCAGTATCTCGGATCACTGCTTTTATTTGTCTCTATGATTTCTTTTCTTTTAACAGAACACCAAGTGGCCATGAGTAATTTCATCTTTGGTCAACTACTATTCTTCCATATATTATTTGCTTAATTATGTCTTTTTCTTTTTTTTACCATTTTCAAGTTCAAAAATATATCACACCCATGCCTAACAAAGACCAAGTCAAAATTCCATCTTTGGTTAAAAAAATGAGTGCTTTGAACTCTTTTGCTCTAAAGGGCATGAAAGACTTCAACTAAGTCGCAAGACTAGGTCAGCATTTGATTTACGGATTAATTGCCAAACTTTAGAAAAGGCATTGGCTATTGTGTTAGTTTTCACAATGTGCAAATGAGTTACGTTTTATGTTAAACAGGGAGTACCTGAAGCTCTGATGAAAGCAGGGGCTGTATACAAATACGACTTATCTCTGCCTGCTGAAAAGATGTATGATCTTGTAGTGGAAATGCGTGGACGTCTTGGTAATCAACTTAACATTATCATTAGACTATAAGATTGAAATTAGAAGGATTTTATATGGCACTTTGGATGATTATCTCGGACCATAACTTAATCGTAAATTTGAATTTCCAGGTAGTGCAGCAAATGTAGTGGCTTACGGTCACCTTGGAGATGGCAACTTACATCTCAATATTTCAACCCAACAATACGATGATAGTGTAACAACTCTCTGCCTTTTACATACGTAAATTCTCTACCTTTGAACGCCTTAAATAGTGAAGACATTTATTGCAGGTATTATCAAAGATTGAACCATTCGTATACGAGTGGACATCTAAGCAACGGGGAAGCATCAGTGCTGAGCATGGCCTTGGACTAATGAAAGCAAATAAAATTCATTACAGCAAATCTGCTGAAACTGTAAGTCTTCAGCCTCGTTCGCATGTGGCAATTGTAATAGAAGTCCGGATAATATTGTCCCCGATTCAAATTGGTCGAGTATTTGACGTGCAGGTGCAAGTAATGGCAACCATCAAGAAGCTTCTTGATCCTAAGGGAATACTCAACCCATACAAAGTTCTTCCGACGAACGGATCGAAGAATGAAGCTTGATTCGCACAGTAAATAATATCATCGTAACTCCTAAGTTGACAGCATTGCTTGTTGATAAACGAGTTTTGGGTCATACTATCAATCTGCATATGAATGTTGTACTAATAATTAAGTGAAATTAACCTGTCAACCAAAAGAAAAAAAAAAAAGAGAAGAAAAGTAAATTTATGATCTTTTGATAGTTTTATAATCAGATTGAAATGGAAGTGGCAGGCCCATGATTTCGGTAGCCGATGCATGATCAAATTGAAACCCTTTGCACCTGAGTATTTTGATTAAAAAACAATGATATCTCACTTTATCACCCAGCGGTAATCATCCACTTTTTAAATTCACTTGTAAAAAGTAATTTACACATTACTCAATGTTCTCACTTTAACTATTACTTTTTGATATTAACTTATATGCTTTCATTGTATGGGTAAATATTATAACAAAAAATTGTCTTGGGGGGTGTTAGGTAGATGACTTTGGGAGGTGAGTAATGGTAATCAAAGTCATAGTGTGTGTTTGGAATGATTTTACTATGACTTTGATTTCCAAAAACTAAGTAATCAACCATAGTTCAGCTATATGAGAACTACGACTTTCATTACATACCCTTTCCATTCCTATACCCTTTCCATTCCTTACAATTATACCAAACGCCCCCTTAGTCTTTTTAAAAAATTACACAAAATACTATTGAAAAGTCATACATGTTATTACTAAAAAGTGTATTTTTAGTGGTGTAATTTTTCAGTAATAATTTGTGTAAATTTTTAATAATAAATAGTGAAAAATACACTTGAATTGCATGGTGCATCTGATGCATAAGAGATTTACTTCAAAAAGGTAGGTCTCTTGTGTACTATGTGCACCGTGCAACTAAAGTATATTTTTAAAAAGTTATTTCATTTATTACTGAAAAGTTACATAAATTATTATTGAAAAATTATAGCATTAAAAATATATTTTTTAACATGTGTGACTTTTCAGTAGTATTTTGTGTAACTTTTAAAAAATGAACTTAAGTTGCACGGTGCACCTGGTGCATACAAGACTAAGTCTTTATTGAGTATACGCCAATATGGTTAGTTACTACCATAGTGAAACTGATTTTAGTAGTTTGATGATAATACTATTAACTATTAAATAAAAATAACTAATATTATCTTTGTACCATAAAAATTTACGTACTTTTTTTTTCTTTTTTCATAATAATTTGTACTCAAAAAAATTGTATGCACATCATAAAATATACACGTATTTATTTATGTCATTTTTTCACTCAAATATTTTTTAAAATTTTTGTGCACACCCATATATACAATTTTTTTTGGAACAAAGGAAGTACATTTAAAATACACTTAAGTTTTACGGTAAAATTATTGTATAAGAAACCTACTCCCATGTCAGTAGAGCTGTCAAAATGGGCGCGGCCTTAATAAATTCAAATAACAATAATTCAACAATCCTTTAAAGACTAAATTACAGTCCATAACAAATATAATTAAATTAAATAAAGTAACAATATCAAGATTTTAATATAAAGTATCTGTGTCAATTATATCTAATTCACTTTCTTCAATATGTCATACAAATTAATTAATTGAAATAATTTGTTTATTAAAAAGTATCTTTGATGACAAAGTATTGTATGAAAATGGTTCATGATAAGCTTATCATGAACAAGTTCTAAAGTATCAAACATTTAATTTGGTGTATCAAAAATCTCATCAGGTGTATCAAAAGTTGAGGTCCATAAAATCTATATATTGAGTTCAACTTTTGATACACCTGATGGATATTTTGATACACTTGATCAGATATTTGATACATTAAAATAATTTCATGATAAACTTATCATAAACTATTTTCTCACAATACCTACTCATCTTTGGTATACAAATACTCATCAACCGTATGTGTTGATACTGCATTCATCTTAACCGAAATTAAGAGAAAATACAAAGATTAATAGATTATCGTGATACACACAAGTAATTTTAGGTGGTCAACTTAGGAGTCAATACACAGCTCTATCGCGCGATGCACTCGCCAAATAAAGTTAGAATGTTAGCTCCAATTAGTTAGAAAATGAGGCAAGACTCATCGTTTAAAGAAGGCCTACCGACACAAAAAATAAGCATGGAGAGGCCCATCAAAAGAGGCCATAATAGCAATGGCTCAGAGTAGATATTAGAATCTGAACCATGAATATATAGGACAAAAAAACATTTGAAATGAAACTTTTACTTTTCAATACTTTCACAACTGCACTCAAACTTAAAAATCTCACTGAAATAGCACCTACAGTTACATTATGCTCATGAGTTTTTCTCAACTATCCATTTTTTAAATGGAACTTTTACTCTCTCCATCCTTATATTTTTTTCTCTTGAGATTGATACAATTTTTTTTGAAAATGAGATTAAAAAAATATTGTAAAACTATTGATAAAATAATTATTTATAAATTTGATAATAAAATAATATTAAAAAGAAAGAGAATAGATTTAATTAGACATACGAAAACGAAAAGTGAAAATGAATTTGAGGAATAAAGTACATTCTATGTCAAAATCAGCTCAAAATTGTAACTCGTGGATGATGGTAGGCTGGCAATTGCCACTTTTTTATATGTGTGCCAATGCTAATAAAGGCCCAGGTGAAATGCACCTATCAGTGTATTAAGCGTACCCACTTAAAATTATAATTATAATTAATAATATATTTAATGACTAATATGCCCTTAAAAATATCCTCGCCGTATCCCTAATCGGTGAAAGCTATCGCGCCTCTACCAGAAACGGCCACACAGCCGGAATTCACCACTGGAAATCCGTCTGCAACCTGCTAGTCACCGATTCGTAGCCGGAACACTCGCCCAAATTCTCGCCGGAAATCGAGCGTCGATTCAACGCCGACATGAATCCTTACCACAGCCTCTGTTCTCGCTGCAAAACAACCGCCCGCAATCGTAGACTCTGAACCTCTGCATCTCTGTCGCTGAAACGGAAACCTGCAACCGACCCCAAAGCCCATGCCCTGTTCCTAAATCGAGCCACGAATCTGCCGCACCTAACCCATAGTCGCCGCCGCGTCGAGGACATCAAACACGCCCACACCTCTACCTCTGACATGTTCGTCGCTATTCATCGCCGAAACATCTCTGCTACTCCGTCCAATACCTGTTCGAGCTCCGGTATCGGATATTCCAGAACAAAAAACCACTTCTCTGCCGGGTAATGAAGAAGAAATATTGGGCCATTTCTTATTGACAAAAACACGCCGGGACGACAGAAACACAGTTTTTTTTCGTGGGTGGGAGTCGTTTCAGAAACAGGGTGAGAAGGACCCATGAAGGTGGGGGCAGCAACGACCAACGATGGGGCGACCGTGGTACCAGAGCTAATTTCGGAAAATTATTTCGATCCCTAATGTTTTTTCGTTGGTGGGTGCGTCGATTCACAATGAAACTGCAAATAGAATAAGGGTAATTGTGAAAAAATATAGTGGGTGTTCTCAATTTTATGTGAGTGAACTCAATAAGTGGGTGTGCTCAATACAGTTATGGGTGCATTTAACCTGAGCCCATTATGAAAGAGAGAAAATTAGGAGAACACAACAAAAATGGGCCATGTCCTAATGAGCTGAAGCAAAAAGAAAGACAACGGGCCCAAAAGCTAGTACAATCTAAAATACGGCTCACTTTGCCAACAAACCCACGTAGCTCATGCCATGGATTTTGTTTTAAAAATCCAATCGCCTCAGCTTGATGCAATATGAAGTCAACTCCATCTGGTTGACTATTGGAAAAGTTAAGGTCAAACGAAGTAATGCTGTGCATTGCCTCTTTGCCTGCGCTAACTCTACTAACAAAACGAAAACCGATCTTTAAATAAATAAACGACAAGATTATGTATCTTCACTCCCAGCAGGTTTTAACATATGCAACACATTCTCATACACAATAAATGTTACAGAAGCTGCAGGAGCATTTTTTAGCACGTTCG
Organism: Prunella vulgaris; assembly: GCA_026898435.1. Taxonomy (NCBI): domain Eukaryota; kingdom Viridiplantae; phylum Streptophyta; class Magnoliopsida; order Lamiales; family Lamiaceae; genus Prunella; species Prunella vulgaris. Next base: position 286,443 of record JAPKLY010000089.1, read on the forward strand.
CAGAGATACCCTTGTAGAAACCTCGTAGACCCTCGAATCTGCAACCCAAACATGGAGGAAAGAGCTTATCAAAGTGTACAATGAGCTAATGCATGACGGTAGAATGGATGAAAGAAGTTTATGCACATCACGAGCTTTCAAATGCCAAAAAGAGAGGGAAAAAAAAAAAAAAGACAATAGTTTAATAGTCAAAATATGTAGAAATTGAAAAGGTGGCGCAATTTCACCTTGCAGTTTCTTTCATAACATGCCAGCTATCCATGTATCTTGGAATGCCATCAAGACTTGGGCGTTGCTGCAGGGAAAAAGCCAAGTGTTGGTGATAAATTTGAAGGAGGCATGTTGAATATCTATGGAGTGTTAACTAGTGGTGTTTCTTTACCTGTAGTCTAGCTCGAATAACCTGGGTCAGTCAAAATTCACATCATCAGCAAACAAGAAAGAAATGGGAAAATGGGTCAGCACAGATAGTAAATCTTCAAATATTGCCTACCTGAAATGGATATGTCGAAATAATAGCAGCTAATTTTGATGAAGCGCCTAATATTGCATAATCAAGGGTGTCCTGTAAGCACGATGCCAAAAAATTATAGATCTTACAAACAAAGTGCAAGTCAACAACAATGTTTCATCATCTTCTTCTCTTTGGAAACAAAAGCATAGGCATCGTGAGTTCACATACACCAATTTGATAAGAAATGTACAGATTTTGTAATTTTTGTCAGCAGATTTTTGTGAACTAGATGAAAGAATGTAGAGTGAGGCATATAAGATGTGAGCACATGAGGTTGGTTCACAGAATCAGAAGCATAATTATCTCGCATTAAGAATCTTCACTGCCCAAAAAGAGGACTAAGGAAACTGGAAGCTCACCAGCGAATCAGCAGCAGGATTGGAACTTCCTTCAGACCTATAATCTTGAATCATTTTGCGGAGTTCCTCGTAAGCAGTAAACTGAATAGCTGCATGTGTAACCTGCTGAATGGCACCAACCCCACTAAATTCCTTAACTCTAAAGGAAGACATGCCTAAGTTGGTTGTAAAGCTTAAATATTATAAAATGATGAAGATTACTCTAGCAGAAACTAATTTGATGTTAAACAAGTATAAGAAAATAATGCAAACATAGATTGATGATGAAAAACCGAACCAGAACAAGACCAGGAACGAGCCCCTTGTAGAGAGTCATCCACCCCTCTTCCTTCAGTATGGTTCTTAAAGCATCTGAAGAACAACAGATGGAAAAGGTCAAACAAACACTACCTAGTGATACTAACTGATAAAGAAAAGAGGAAACCCCCAATAAATTCTTTAAAAACAGCAATTCCAAGAGTGCCGGCCAGGACTCAGGAAAACATATATCAGGAGATCTGGAATGTCTAATTTGCCAATTTGGTAGGCATAACATTAGCAAACAAGCGAATCAATACATAAGCATACTAGTATAGGACTCGATAGAGAACAAAAAAATGCCCAACAGCCTGTTCTAACCTACTGGAAATGTTGAATCTCTTATAATGCCATTTTTTTAACTGGGAAAATTTCAATTTAGCTTTGGCTCAACTACATATGACTCATGCACAGCTGCACGCAGATATATGGCAACATTCCTATAGATCCCCCAAAGCAAAGAAGAAATAAAAAATAAGTGAAAGAAGAGTTAATCGCCAATATTTCAAATGTTCAATTTGTTGATGTTATATTTGACAAGACTTCCAGAAGGTCTCTGTTAGAGAAAAGAACCACGAAGAAGATTTTTATTGAATAAAATAAACTGGAAGATAAAGTACAGGAGGGAAAAGCTTCCCCAACAGAATGTATAAACCTGTCCCAAGAATTAACATCTAGAATATTTACTCTTTCCCCACCCCATTATAAGGAAGTTTTATTTATAAAGAAAACACAACATAAAGTTAGAAATTAAAATATGCTAATTACTATCCATGAATTATGATATTATATTGGAATCCTGCTGAATTCATTGGGACCTTTTATCAGCCTTACTAAATAATCCATGAACTATGTCCATGTGCCTTACTTATCAGTCTCGGATTAAGACTTAATTTTAAAAGAACAAAATTTCATGCAAATATTTCAAGAAAAGAATGGACTGCCATTAATTTCATGAAAATTGACAACAATATTTCACCTTGACCAGGAAGCACAAATATTTATGGCCAGATAGACAATTATTACATGTACTGTAAACCAATACATAGAAAAGTCCAACATAACAGGTCAGTAGCTAACCATGAAAACCAGAATATGGGCGTGCTTGCTGTGGAGTTTGAAGCTGTAACCTTGTTTTTACAAGCCAAATAGGATTGGTGCAGACACAGACCTAAAAGAACCACCAATATACTTACATTAGCAAGAAAAAGAAAATTAATGAGATTTATGGGAACAATAAGAAAACACATTTCAGTTTAGGGGGCAAAAACCAAGAGAAGAAATTAGAAAGAGGTATAAGTGTTGTCTCCACAGTTTCCTTGGAGTTATATATACAGATGAAGCTACATAATTAACCAAAAAGTAATTGCATTCATGGATTGATAATTGTTGGAGCAACTTCCTCCCTAGTGCATAATCATGCTGATTCAGAACTTTTGTATTGCTTTTGGATATTATCAAGATTTAAGAAGTATAAAAATGATTTCCATGTTAGATGGCCCATTTTGTGAGTCTGTCCACCGATTCTTCAGAAAAGCAATACAAAAGTTCTGCTATTATATCAGATAAGTAGATAACATGTATACATTGCCTTGTATATAGACACATACCCTGTCTAGACTGTTAATTAAATGAGATAGAGGTCAGTAGGATAAAAAGTATCCCCTATCATCTGCTATTAAGGGTTGAAACTTGAAAGAATACCCTGTTTCAGGTGAGCTACCTCTCATGCAGTGGGACTAAGACCGAAAATTTTTAGTACATATGCTCATCACAAAAGCAGAGTGAGAGCATTATGATTGGATTGCAGTAGTGAGAGACACAATTTTTGACTGTTAATAACTCTACTAAAATGGTCAACAGGTCAGTGTTGAAAGCAAGTCCTTTCGAAAATTTTGAATTCAACAGCTATTTTCTATGCTTATATTTTATCAATAACAGAAATGAGAAAACACCAACTATATTGCCTTCTAGCCTGCTTCCTCTAGTTACTCAGTGCAAAAAATGCTTGAATAAGAAGTTCAAATACTGACCAAGCCTCCAGCTTCAGCAGCTGAGGCAAGATGAAGAGTAGGGCTCAACTGCTCTCTGCTTCTCAAATATCGCTGCTTGGCTATGCTATAGCTGTAAAAGAAGATAAGCATGGTTATATATTAAGTCAAACAACAAGTTTGCTCAAATAGATATAAATTAATGCAAGCAAAGTTCATGAAGCAAGCAATATTTTGTTTCATGGAGATCTTCATAAAAACCTCAAAAGTTGGACACAGAAAATGTAATGCGACTAGCACAATAAAAAAATTCATTCAATACTAGAAGGATACACCTTCCATATGAATTCTAATTACAAGGAGCTAAAGGAATCAGCCAAAAAATTTAAAGGATAAACATGTTTTATGAGTTTTGGATTAAGAACTTAAAGTTTGTTACTCAAGGTATCCTTAGAGACACATTCAGTGCTGTCTCGTAATCAATGAGCATTTTGCATAAACATGGAAGGGGAAAAGTACAGCACGCATTCAGGATTTAACGTAACTGATGCATAATTTACATCAAATGTTGCTTATGAAGGTAATCTCGTCATGACTCTGTTATTGATGCTTACAAGTAGAAATATAAACCCCATGAAACAGTTGATCCAAGAACTGCAGGGTAAAAGCCAGCATATAGCCCTTTCAGACCCTGAAGCGAAACAAAATGTGGTTATTCGAAACATGAATTAAAATTATTTAATCTTTAGAATAAAATGGCTAATTCAATTGGAAAACGGAAACAAAAAAATGAAGAAATATGGCTGTTGAAACCCTGGATATAACTGATGTTTTCTTCATAACAAACTAAGATACATGGCATCGTACTTCAAACAAAAGGTGTTTAAAAACATAGTCAAACAATGATGTCCAAGTCTAGATCCGTGGTCACCCTTCTAGATGCAATGGTGTCCCAAGCTGGCAGCCAAAATTTGAACAATGATATGATTCTTTTCAGTTTTTAAGTTGACCACAAATTAGATAGTATCAACTATCAACCATGAACTTTTTCACTCTATAAATCTTTCACTAGCCATATTAATTATACATTTTTGTGATGCAATGAACACCATTTTATCCCATGGAACCAAAAGAAAGGGCAATCGAGAAGAATCTTTTCCACAACAATGTATAGCAGACTTAAGAAGAATCTATAGAAGTACTAAGAGACACCTGAAGAACAGATCATTCATTTGAAGCAGCTTTTAACATAAGTTTGTAGAGGGAATTGAAGAAAAATTATGTACTATTTCTAAATTTAAGCTCATGCATATTTTCCACAATGTATGGCTGCTACAAAATACAAAAGAACACAAGCAAATCCATTGCTAAAACGACATCATAATAAATGAAAACAAGGCAACATACTATTAACTCATTGTAAACCTCAAATTGAGAATGCCGAAATCTACACATTAAAAAATTACTTCTCATCTAAAAGCTTGTAAACCAATGCATTTATACTAATTCCCTAACAAATAACATACCTCGGTGCGAAAAATGGTAATGAGAGCGTGAAGTGTGTTCTTGTAGGAAGGTAGGTTCGATAATCTACCATCATTCACTAATACAAAAGGAATCAATTGTCGCTTAGTCTAATAATTCAATCAAATAACATTTTGTACATGAGAGAGAGAGAGAGATCTACCTTGGAATCGGGTACGGATGACGTCGAGTGGGTGAGTGATGCTGACGGTGGCAAGGCCAGCGGCGGAGCCGGCAACTGCGTTCTCCCACTGCCATCGGCTACTAAGATATAGTTTCAGCTTCTCTATCATTTCAACACAACTGCTATCGGAGGTCGTTAATGGCGTCGTTTTCAAGTGCATATGACTGAGAGGCCTCAACTTTAAAGAATATTCACAAATGCTGCACGAATAAAGACAACACTCAAAAGTATCAGATTGTGAAAATTCAGAAATACCAAGCAATGACCTCAATAAAGGAAAACCATCAATCCTGATTTCAATCTATATCCACTGGGCCACGTCCAGCAACCCACAATCCGAACACAAGAACCATTCTTCTTTCGCATGCCCAGATATCACACTAACCCAAGTAACAAGCATGCTTCTTAGGCATTTTATCGAACAACTTGCAAGCACTAGCTAAGTCGCTGCATTCGAGTACAAACTTATCATGGAATTCCGCTGTATTACATGATTTCGAGAAATTTGGTTGGAGAAAATGAGACGGGCATGAATAACTTTGCCAAATTTGAGATTTTTCGCATCTGACAATGCTATAAAAAACTTTCTTAAGGTTTTAATTCGAACCTCACCTTTAATTGAACGTAGTATCAGATTGAAACCCCCTTGCGGAAAACGGTGTTAGCGCATTACTCCTGCATAATTGGAAATCACTTCTCATTGGTTGACGCCATTGTCAAAGAACAAGAGGACTCGTGTTTATTTTTTTAATAAGGAATGATAATTTAGGAATTAGGATTGGTTTCAACTTTTAACAAAAGCAAAGTTGCATGAGTACGAAACAGAAAAAAACTAGCAATAGAATTATAATAAAATATAATAATCTATTTTTAAAAAAAATAATTAGTATTTTTAATAAAAATATTATTATTACTTTTTCCGTTCAAAATCATTTTTATTGGCACAATAATACACATATTAAAAAAAATTAATGTGAGAGAATTGAATAAGAATAAAAGTTTTTATTAATATTTATGAGTGTAAATTATTGAACGTGAAGGTAATATTGAAACAATTATAAAAAATATAAAAAATAAATATACATAACAATAATAGTGCAGGAACTAAAAATTAGAATTTGAAAGAATACAACACAGTAGCAGGAAGACGAAGGATAGTGAGCTCGAATCCATTTCCGTGTGCTAAACTCAACTACGGCAACAATCTTATCCATCACCGGTGGTGTTCCTTTCTAAATAGCCTCGTCCCTGGATTTTCGGATTCTCCAAATTATTCGGTCCTTCATTTCTGGTGAGTACAGGTTTTGAATGATACGATCTCATTCATGAAACAAATTTCAGGACTCCAACCAAACCATATTTTAAAGGAGAGCATGATCAAATACCAAGTTGGTGGAGCTCCATCACACGATAGGCCCACAATGCCGTGAAAATGGCTTCACTAATTTCCATAAAATTAGGGAACAGAAATGGGAAAGAAAGAAAATATGTTGTGTTCTTAAATGACAAATCCAAGTAATTCATTGGCTGTAATTGAACATAAATAACATCACAAATCCTGCCCTTGATCATAAGAAGAGGGATATGATTAATGAATCAGCTGCAACTAAGTTTTTACATGTTGGATAAGATCCATCTAAGTTGCTTATGAAATATGTAAAAGCAGATTCTGCAAAATTCTCTGCATCACCAGAAAAACCAGATCGGCCATCTTCGCTCATTGAATTACTTGTATTCTGATCCTTCTATATAAGCCTAACAGCTCCATGATTGGCTGAAAGGGGACACAGAAAATATCAGTAACCTTGTAAAACTACAGAACCTACTACCATAATGATGCAGTTCACGAGAAGCACATACTCTAATAACAAAATTCAGGCGAGAACATGGAAATTGTGCGTTTCATTGACATTTCGCCCACCGCAAAAGCACAAGGTTCACACATATAACTTAAACTGGCTATTTCAGTTAGAATATCATGTGACTCCATTAAATTCAAATCAAAGAGTAAAACCCACTTAATTTATGAGTTATGCCCTAGGAGTTGTCGGCTTGAGCAAATTTTATATTTAAAAATAAAGAAAATAGTTGAATTCTCATTTATTCAAATGTATTCTAAATAATAATGCTTCGAGTGTTGAATGTGGCCTGTTAACATGTCAGCAAACATCCAACAACAAAAAATCCAAACACAACCAAAAGGCGAAAGATATACATACACATTTCGCTCAAATAATGTTTAAGAAAGGAGTGAAATTAAATGACAACTTTTTAAAATGGGCATATGAAACAGTCTTGGCCAAAAGTTATACCAAAGTATAAAATTCATATTCGAACACCCCCATCCCAATAAAAAACAAATTTCTGAAAATTAATTGCCATTCAGTTAGGAGAGATTAGAAACTTGCAGTTCTTTGGTTAATTCCATCAATGATAAATTAATACAACAAACAATCAGCTAAGCAACTCAATGAAATTCCTTAAAAAGTAAATCACAGCTCAAATATGACATATGTTGACCTCAAATGTATTGGATCCTATCAGTGGTTGCTACGAAATACACTTGAGTACTTGACTGGATTTGGTCATATTTACGCCTTAAAACCGCACAAGAATGGTAGTAAAATCAAGCTAACATCAGAACATTGCTTCATGTTTTAAAACTACATCATGAACCTACAATTTCTGGTTCAACGTCGATTTACTTCATGATAATGCCTCGAAGTAACAGCTAAAAGCCTAAAACATAAATATGTTCTGCACTACTACAAATGAAGTTATTCTACAAATTGTGGTGTCACCAAAGCATCTCATTCCAAGTGCCATACAATCATCTTTCCAACATCTTTGAATAAGAAACCATCATACAGCGAAATTGAAATTCAAATGCAGATATAAATCAGGCTAATTTGGTTGAAGTCAATGGATATCATAAAATCAGTGTACCTCACTCCATTTTCACTTTTGCTCCAACTCCCTTCAACTTCTCGATAATTTTCTCGGCCTCCGCCTTCGTCACGCCTTTCTTCAACAAAGTTGGAGCCTTCTCCACCAAATCCTTCGCCTCCTTCAAGCCCAGATCCGTAACCGCTCTCACTTCCTTGATGATCTTAATCTTGGAAGCTGCATCGAAACCCCCCTCGAGCGTCAAATCAAAAGCCGTCTTCTCTTTCTTCTCCTCTTCCTTCGCCGCACCTCCCCCGCCTTTCGTCTTCGCTCCAGGCACTCCCGGGCCCATTCCAGGCATCATAAACACCATCATCGGCATTTCCTCAATCCCCATTTTCTTCCTTAAAACCTCGGTTAAATCCGACAACTCGAGCAATGTGAGACCAGCAATTTCATCAGCAATTGCGGATACTTGTTCAGGTGGGGCGGAATTAGATTTCTGAGCTGTATCCGAGAACTTCCGAATCCAATTACGACTTCTTAATGGGGTTCCGATACGGGCATCGATTGTTGAGGATTTGGGGAAGCGGTTGAGGGTTTGAGAAACTAAACGGCTAAGGTGGTGTCTCATCGCCGAAGTAACGGTTGAATATATTGGATTGTGTATGTAACAACGCCGCTAAAAGGAGACAAATTTCAGGTTTTACCAAAGAATCGAAGATTTCTGCTGAAACTTGTAAACCCTCGAACTGAACTGTGATTGGGAAATGGAAATCTGTGCAGGGTTTAAGCCGATGATGCGAAAGAAAAATTCAGATTACAGATTGAGGGCAATATCTTTAGTATATTAGATTAATATCCTTAGAGTATGTTTGGTTCGTAAGATAAAAGTATCTATCCGTAAAAAAATATGCATGATTTTGACGGATATATACTTTTATCTTACGAACCAAATGAGCCCTTAGATTATTAGATTTATCTTTAAATTTGTTTCCATATCTTAATTCGTATCTAAGTCTTCTATTATATTTTTCTATATTGTTGAAAGAAGTTAGGATGATAATATCTTATGAATTCTATAAATACTATCAGATATACTCGTGAATTATTATATATTGAGAAATAAATTAATTTTTATTAGCAATTATTTGCGATCTTCGTTGGCTTGCTGGTCCGAGTCAGAACCGCGAATTAATATTGTGATTCGAACGCTTGCTGGCTTGAGTCAGGACTTCGATTTTATTGTGTAAATTTTGTGATTCTCATCAGCCGATCCGGACTCGGGTGGGTTTTAAATAATCTGGATCCTAATTCAAACCCGGATTTGAGTGTGTTAAATTTAAGGCCGTGTTTGATTGGCAAGTTTTAAGAAAAATTAGTTTGTACTTTGTAGCCCCCAATCACTACTCTTTGTTTAATTTTTTTCATTTCAACCAATCATCTTTACTTCCTCATTTGCATAAATAATTTGTTAATTTTAAACATTATAATATTATAAACTTCAAGGTATAAAAATGAAAAAAAAATAGATGATTTAAATTGCAATTATGTCATTTAAAACTAATTTAATTTATTCATATAATGAAATGCTTGTTTCAAATTTTTAATAATAATGAGATTGGTTTTTTTTTTTCTCTTTTTGTCAACTAGAGAATAAATTGATTGTTGTGAATGTAATAATAAAAAAAAAATTTAAAAGGAGAATTAGAATAAATTTGGGGGTGGTCGAAAATGGAAGGTGAGAATTAATATTGAGGACATAGAGAGTAATATTTATCTTCATATTGGTTATATTATTACTATTGTGATTTAATTTTAAAATACATGAACAAAAAAAATGTTTATTTGAATGATTTAGAAGTATGATTATAAGATGAAAGAAGAGTAATCAAATAAGATAGTAATTATTTTATTTAAAAAATAAAATAAAATTATGTATTCTTTTTTTTTTTTAATTACCCACTATAACTACCATATATTATTTTCATTCTTATTTTTATCAAAAAAATATTCGAGTAGGCTCTTGTGAATTTGAGTTCACATGAATTTATATCACTATAATATATAATTAGTAATAATGAATATACATAATAGTGATAGTATATACGATAATGAAAATTGATAACTTTAGTTCTCAGCACTCGAATTCATACAAATTTTTATCAAAATATTCAAATCAAGTGTGCCCTAAATTTTAATTTACGCAGACGATCCGATATTAAACTAACCATATCGATATTCATATAAAATAGTGAAAATAGAATGGGCATATGCCTAGGTTTGTGATCAACACAAGCAAAACCAAGGATTAAAATTTCGCGAAATTTCGCCGAAATTTCGGAATTTTGAGGGTACCGATATGGAAATTCACTTGAATGATTATTTTTCCAAAATTTCGGTAAAATTTCGGTAAAATTTCGGGAAATTTCGGCGAAATTTCGATATCGGTCCAGGGTAATTCAAAATGTGCAGATTATCGAGAAATATCGTGGAAATTTCGGTAATTTATCGGTCAAAATTTCGACAAATTTCGGGAAATTTTGATATATTTTGGGAATTTCTCTAATTTGATGACTTGATACCATTATTGCTTAGACCAAGATGGTCTTTCTTCTTTTACATTTGAGGCTCATAGAACATCATTTTGGTATTAGTTGTGTAATATTCAATAATTATGAATAATTGTTGTATCGTTTTATATGTCTTACGTATGTTTTCTTGATATGTTTGTTGTAAGATTCTCATTTTATTGAGATTTTAAGTTCAATTAATGTATTAAGACTAGTAATAATATTGTCTAAAATTTCATGTTAAATTTCCATCATTTTAATGAAATTTCCGTGAATTTTCTATTTTTTACCGATATCGATATTCGATATTGATATTTCCACCGATATATCCATAAATTCAGGGTACCGATATTTCCGTCGATACCGATATTTTCATCCTTGAGCAAAACACAACAATTGAATTTTACTCCTAATTAATCACAAAAGAAAGCCAACGATCATCAAATAACAACACCACAAAGACAACATTTTTCATTCACTTGGAAAAGAAATCAAGAGTTGATCTTCCTGCAGTTCTTCCTTATCTCTCCTCTACGCCCTGTCAAAGGAGAGATGTTCCCCATCTTAACCATGGACACAGCAAACTGCTCAAAGAAAAGCTCATTGCTCTCTGCATATCTCTTCACCAGCTCATGCGATTCTTGATTCTTGGTCACAAGAACCTGATCAGAGCTCAAAAGCCCCTTAAAACTCAACAAATTCTTGAAGTAACTGTTGTCAAACACTCTAGGCGATACAAAGTCCAAGAAAAACAGATTCTGGTCGCCCCCGGATCGGGGGCACCTCGTACGCAGCTGAGCTGCATACGACTGGTCGAGCGTGAAGTCGGGTCGAGAGTTTCCTGTTTGGTTGTAGAGCCTCTGTCTGAAGCTCACACACCTTGAGTTCCCTATGGTGTGACTTCCTGCATCAAATATTGCACCTTTAAGCATATGTCATTCGAATTTAAAACCAAGAAAGCTGTGATTTTTACCAGATAATGCCACAAGATCAACAATGTCCAGTCCTTGTAGCTTGAACTTTGTGAGGATTGTCTGAAAAGTGTTGTTTGGGGCAGGAATGTTGTTGTTTGAGCCACTCAAACTTGCTCCTTTTGAGTCCCTTCTTCCCAATGGTACCACCCATGTAGGCCCACCAGCCTACATACATATTTTAAAATGTAAAAATTTATATGCACCATGTGCAGGACGTGCAAAGTATTAGTTTGTTTCACTAAAAAGTATTAGTATCAGAACGCAGAACTCACGAGTACAGTGGAATCTCTGGCAGAAAGGGCCATGATATCTGCACAGGACACAGTTTGAGGGCATGCTCTCTCGAGTGCAGATTTGATCTCATCGATCACCTCGAATCCACGAACAGAATTCCTGTTTGGATTCGATCTCTTCTCGCTTACGAGGCCTCCCGCGTTGTCCAAGAGTATGGATGCATCACACCCCTGTTGTTAGCATTGTTGATTATACAAATTGTTTATAAAATGTGGATCATATGAATGGCTAACCTTGACAAAGCAATCGTGGAAATGAAGCCTGAGGAGTGAAGCAGCCATTCGGGGGTCTGCAGCGACGGCCTTTGCCACGATAGAGTGCACAATTTCTTGAGCTCGAGGGCAGGATCGGTCGTAGAATTGTGGATAGAGGTAGCCTCCATTGGTGTTGTGGGAGATGGAAAGAGGTGCAAAAGCAAGAAGAGTTAGAACTAAGAACAAGTCGATGGACTTGGCCATTTTTAGTAAAGTTGATATTGAGTAAATGTGTTGAGAAAAGGGTTGTTGATGAGATGGGAGATGGAATATTGAGTATTTATAGTGTCATGTTTTGAGAAAGTAAGGGGCAAAAGGGAGTCAAAATGCTTGGAGTTGGTGGGATTTTTGAGTTGAATTGGTTACTTTCTCCATAATAGTTGATAGATGTTTCGGAAGCATGTATTTTTTTGTTATTAACTTCTAAGCATGAGTAATGAGTCAGACAGTATTACCTTGATTAAAGTTACCTGCAAGTATATATGCAAGTGTGTGACAGAAATTATAGAAGCATGTAATTATATTGGGAAAACTATATTTTTTAAGAAAATAACACTACTTGCAAATAAGTTCAGACCACAGTTTTATACTTCTATTCAAAATAAATAAATAAAATTTATACGTAGAAAGATACCCGCACTGGCAGCTAAGTATGATTTTTGCAATATCATTATAAACTTGAAAGTATTATAATTCAAATTAGATTATTACAACAAATTCAAGAAAAAACATTTATATTAACAAATTAAAGATACATATTTACATGATTCGCTGACATTGTGCTAGCTACACCCATGTAGCGCTATCAAATTACATAACGACACGAGATTCAAGTATAACTAACATATATTCCCTGGAATTATGAAAGTATTGCAATTTTTTTTTTTTGACAATGCTAAGTAATAAGCGTGTGGCTACATGTACATGACCAAGTCCATAGGTTAAAAGTTTGTGAGAAAGATGAATCAAAATAGCTGTAACAGACGTATCCCAACTGCTCTGTTGACAAATTAGGTTTCTCTCAAATAATTTATTCACTATGAATAAAGCTGCATATATATAACATAGAAAATGAAAAGGAGCTAATAAAAAATATATCTTCATAGTTTTATTATTCTCCTTTTTTAATTTGACTACACATGACATGATCACTGAAAGTTGGTTTGAAGGAGCAGAGAAAAGCTAAACCCAATCAATTCATAACGAATGCATATAAGACGTAATAGTTGGAGAACTAATCCTCCTTTTTTTTTGTCCGACATTAAAAAAAAAAATTAAAAGCTCATGCACTAGTTTTAACCTGCTTTCTTAAAAAAAAAATATACTCCCCCGTCCCTCTATAAATTGTTCGTTGCTTTTGGACACACGGATTAAAGTAAAAGTGGAAAAATGATGTGATGGAAAAAATAAAAATGGTATAAGTGATGTGATTGAGAAAACTGAAAAAGTAAAGGAAATAGTGTAAAAAAATAAATAGTAATTTTTAGAAAAAGTAAAAAAGCAAATGAACAACATATAGTGGGACAGACAAAAATGGCAAAATAAGCAACTTTTAGTGGGACGAGAAGGAGGTATCTTTCTTAATTCATAGGATCAGTATCTAATTTGACTATATCTAATTTTATGCATGCAAAACGACCTTTCTCAGAGGCAAATATGCATAGCAATTGAATAAAGAAATGGTTTTTGTTCGTTTCTTGTTTCGTTTGATTTTGAATAATTCATTGGTGCACTGATTTGATCAATCTAACAATTAAAACTTATCAATAAAATTCTCTATTAAAAAATGTAGAATGGTCAAATAATTATGCACCAAGGCAAGAGACAAAAGACCTGGCCAACGTAAACTGATAATGTTAACTATTAAGTAACGTATTTATTTTTAATAAAATAACTTAAACTTTTACAATCATAAATTACTGTAGTAAACCCAAAAAAAAGCTATCAAAAAAATCCATCATCGACAAACCAACCAGAACAGCATAATTTAAACCAAAATAAAGTACAAATTATAGTACAAAAATGACAAGATCCTAGTAAACGAAATTGGGGTGCTTTGAAATGTATCAATGGTCGAGATTGCTCGTGCAGAATTAATCAAATCGATCCATATCCATGTGTTCTTTCACTAGTTCTTCGTGTTGCTTGGCTAGATGTTCGTGGCTGGTCCCATGATGCTTGATTTGTGAAAGGATCATTAGAATCACCTGGGCGAGCATAACTCTGCACGCCTCCACTCACCTGCATATTTTTCAGGTAAGTGAATCGTCACTTTTAACATAAGGTATTAGTGCTTTAAAAGATCACAAAAGTTGAAGGATTGAATATCAAACTCTACTCACAGTTTCCAAACATGCTGATAATAATGCCATTCCAGGGACTGCATCAAGTCCATGCTGCAAATGTAGGTTAAGATTTTAGTTATGCACGAAAATAAGTAAATAGACGTGACTATTTATTTAGGCCATTGAATTTAAATTAATTTACCAGGTTTTCCACTCGTGTCTTATAAATAAACCCTCCAACGCACAACAGTGTCGAGGCTACAATTAATCTGTTGGTGAATGCATCAGTAAGCAATCAAACTATACATAAATGGAGCGCTTGGTTCAAATTCTTCAATGAGAAATGTAATGAGAATCCTCAATAGAGAATCACAATGAGAATGATGGTTACATTGTTAATATACTGCTCTAATCTTCGAATAAGTGAGGACAAAATATGGTTGTTGGTTGAAGAATGATAGAAAGATTGAGGAGAAATGATCCTCTGATTCTGAGGGGAGATAATTGACCAAAATGGAAAATGGTTAACCTATTTTGAGAATCATTACCACATAAAAGTATGATGAAGGTAACTTAATCATCTTTTATTCTCATTAACATCTAAAATTACCCGATCCTCATTCTCATTATCAGTGATTATTCTCCATGAAGAATTTTGAACCATACGCCCCCTAAATTTAATTTCAGGCATTGGCTATCAGCAGGGTGAAGAAGAAAGAGCTGTAATAGAGAGACGAGTGCTATTCAACTGACATACATGCATGACAATATTCCAAATATAGCCCATCCTTTTGAAGCTTCACCACGTTCATCTTGACTGTGCTCTGTACAGTTGGTAAGGAAAATAACATGTTAAACGAGCATTACTAGTTTTACAAGACTCTGTACATGAACAATTATAAGCAGGGCGAAACGGAGCCAGATAGAACCATAACAAGAGCAGAGGGAGAAGGATAGAGAGACAATCAGAGACTAGCAAGTGCGTATGTGTTAGGAATATAAGCTAGGGAGCCCTAACTTAACCCAAAATCATGGTCAAAGGTCAAGGATTGACTCCCACTTATATACCCATCCACAATTTCTTGTGGATCCGATGCGGGATCATAACAATCGACCCCCTTAAAGCCGGACGTCCACGGACGGCACACTCTGGGTGGCAACCCATATGTCAAGGTCCACTTCCCGGGTGGCAACCCCCCTTGGGCCCACATCCGGGGTGCAGCCCGCCCGAACTTTTTCCCACAGACGCCAATTGTTAGGAATATAAGCTAGGGAGCCCTAGCTTAACCCAAAACCATGGTCAAAAGTCAAGGATTGACTCCCACTTATATACCCATCCACAATTTCTTGTGGATCCGATGTGGGATCGTTACAGTATGACAAGCCTGAAACTATCAGGTACCCCTTTTCGGTCATTATAATCATGTGTAAGCACATGGATATGATGTGAATGCAGTGGTAGACAAGTAGGTAGATGCTAAATTTAGTAATACATGCTTACCGCACATCTTCGAAAAAGTAAACTGAACTGGATCATAATTTTCTACTGGAATGGTAATTTCAACTTCATAAGGCTTATCTCGAGCCTGTTCACCTAATAAATGAGCAATGTCAGAACATCAGCGGGACCATCACATACTAAACGTAATGTATCACATGGATTAATGAAACTATTTACATCTCCAATCAACAACTATCATTGTGGGAGACAAAGTAGTAGGTGGTTTGCCCTTTGCTCCTGAGCCAGACAACTCGACGTCCAATCCTTGCTCTGGAGAAATCTGGTAAAAATAAAGGAAGAAAAAATCAAACTATATGTTAAGCAATCAATGATGCATTTATATAAACAGATACTAAAGAAATAATGAACCTTGATTGTGGGTTTTTGCACTAAAGCCGAGAGGGAAGCAACTGCTGTTAGGTGTAGGGTTACATCTCTTTGGTCAGTGCTGAAGCTGTAGTAACCATTGAGAAAAAATTGGTCAGGCTGCTTATTGCCTGTAATATACAAATGATCAATAGAAAATGATCAAGAACAATCAATATAGGCATTAACTTAATCAAGATGAGTTGCAACACGCCCACCCCAACCCAAAAATAATTGGAAAAAGAGAAATGTGGAGAAATGATAATAGTTAGTACCTATATTCCTCATAAGCCTTTTCATAACCCAACTGAGTCATGCCATTATAGACCTACAAATAAAAAAATGAAATATTAAGATAATATACATAGGCCCACCACACAATCATCTGCAAAACAAGTAAAAGTTCAAAGAACAAGAGGGCTCCTTACAACTTCCCATGACCGTGGATGAAACCCAACTGTGAAGCCTTCAAATACCCGCAAACCTGGCTTTGGGCATGGTATGGCGAGATCAATGAGTACTCTGCCACAGAAGTAAAAGCCAGCCACTTAATCACAGAAATAGAGAACATGACTACATTATTGTGAAACAAGAGGTTCAGTAAAATATTCATAAAATTTATGGAATAAATAGTGAAGGAGAAACTGCATTTTAACCATTTGAATACTTGATACTATTTCTGTTTCGAGCTTTCTCTAGTTCATCGGCTCATCGCATTGCAGGATTGATTCAAGATGCCAATTTTGTGTTCATGTTTCAATTTTGGTCATTTTAAACACACTGAGTTTCAGAGTCATTTTATTTTATGCAAGTTAGTGGTATAAAAATTTCAAAATATGTCATGTCCCATTGTTTCCGCTCAAGGACAATAACACACTTAGTCTGTCAACAAGCCAACAATTTCTTCACTGACAATAGAATTGACCAACATCACATTTAGTTCATATGAAACTTTATAATCACCTACAAGGTCATGCTGGGTATGCATCGTGGGGGGTGGAGGAGGGGTGGACACACTAAAACTAAAGTTTGTATAAATACCTGCATGAAGATTCATATGTAACATTGCAGATGCATCCAAGTCCACCTAAGACAGGCACATAAACAGACGTTTAAAGCAGATACTTTAACCACATAATAAGTCTTCTAAAGAAGAAGAATTTCAGTTTAGAACACCCACAAGTATTTGATATCAAGAACTACATGTACAATAATAAAGACACCATCTATTGGAGCAGAGAGGTAAGCTTTTGGATGGAAAGTTGCTCATTGATTCATCAGATTGAAAAATAAACTGTGTGTACCACCTGCTCCGGTTCCTTAAGATATATGAACCCTTGTTTATTTAATAGAAAAGCATACGGAAAGCAGTCAAAAGTTTTTTAATCATAATAAAAAGGCACTCTGTTTCATCCTAAAGACAAAGAGAAAGAGTTGTGAAGTCCAAATTACGAAGAATCACATTACTCAAGCTTGAGGCAGATTGCAAAATCGATGAAGGCGAGTGTGTTATACTTTATCTCTTCTACATCAAAATACAGAATTGATAGGAGATAGAATATCTTCAATTTGTTTTCAACAAAAAATCTTCTTTGTCAAACCAATTGTCAAAAGCAGCACACTTTAAAGCAGAAAATAGTAGACTTCGCTAAGATTTCAGATCTAATGGTGAGTCATATGAAGCTACACATACCCACACATTTTCCATTTGGACAATTCCCACAGATTATATTCACCTGAGATGGTGAAACAAGATGCCTTAATTAGAATTAATATGGTAACTTCAATGAAAACTGTAAGTTTAGCTGCATGATTCACTCTTCTTCATCACCCAAAGTTAAGAGTGAACGAGAATAGTATATACAGAAAACTTTGCATAGCAGTGATTTGTTGGACCTGAGCCGTGCGTCCCAATTTGTCGTAACTTTTTTCACAGTTCAATAGATCACCATTGTAGTATTCCTGGGAGTGCAGAATGACAGGGAATATAGGAAGGTCATAAAACAAAATCTCCACAAGGAAGTCCAAAGTCAGCTTTATTATCACATAATCAAAATAAATTTCTTTAAGCTGAAAATACGAATTTAAAATGTGAAACTTCGCTGGCAGGTTTTATAACTGGACACACTTGGATATAAAATGATTTTTGAAAAGACAAACATGAAACATTTTGTTGATAACAATCTTGGCAACGTATTGTTCAGATATTATCAAAGTCCATACACACAATCAAAAGAAAAAAGAGATGATCAACAAGGTAGCTGCAATATCATAACAAAGCAATGTGCATTTCCATATATGCATAAGATAATGTAAATGGAAGTTACTTTTGGAATAATTCTAAGCTATATGTGAGCAAAAGATCATTTAACCAGGTAATTCTAAGTAGCAGAATGAAGTGGTAAATTTCATTTATACGAGTTTCTGATTCAAGATTACAAATTTACATACTATTCTGACTTGTTGATGCATTTCATTGACATCTTGCCACTATCACCTTTCTGTGTGTTAAATATACCTTCAAAAGTAACTAAATCCATACAACCGCTTCATTTTAAGTAGACACATAGAAGTTTACTGAAAATAAATCAAACTCACCTGAACAAAGTAAGCATGTCCAGAACTGGCAATAAAATTATTTAAGCTGTCAAATCTTCCATAATCCACATATCCCTATTAGTTCACATACACGTGCAGAGTAATTAGCATCGCAGAACATCAAGATGACCAGAATAAATGTAGAGATTACATCCTCACTCCTAATGAAAAGCAGAAGATGATCACTTGCACATGCTTCAAGCTAGTGTCTTTACATGAATATTAACATAAATGAAACAGATATGCTCATTCAATTTGATCCTCTCTCAGCTCTAAATGAGTAATTTTAAGTCTTAAATATATTATGTACTCTATTGATTTCACATATTAGCATGATGAAAACTATCAATATACCGTAAATAGTGAGATTCAGAAGTCAATGATCCTACTGACCAAATCTAGATTGCTGTAGTATTTCAAATTCTTCATATACAAATGATGATTTTACAAATGTGAGTAGAAAAACTGAAAAAGAATAAGAAAAATAGGAAAAGGCCACCAAGTTTTTGAGTGATGAAAAGAACAGAATTATCTCTTTTTAAGGTCAAAGAGATTACTAAGCAGTCAAACTTGTAACTATATATGAGAAATTTTAACTTCATTCCATAGGTTTGACTAATGAATTATGATGAAGGCCATTCATGAATTAATCATCAATCACATTTGAATTTAACCAGAAGAAAATATATTTACTACCAGCTGGGACCTAGTCTCGACATCTTTACAAAACCGAACCACCAAATCAGGGTCCTGCATGAATACCATATCAGATGTATAGTCAATACCAACTATCTCTGAAGAATGCACTCAGACAGGAACTTACTTAAGTAGAAACATTCACGATTCTGAATTTCATCGAGGCATTACCTTATCATCATCATACTCGAAAGGTTGTCCAACCAAATTACTCTATGCACAGACTTAAGGGGAAACAACTCGAAATTACATAGAGATGAAACAAAAGAGTCATTTCTCTCAAAACACAAGATTCTGCCTTAAGCAAGGCCAAAATCAACACTTCAAGTTTGGATACGAAAATATCACTTCAATGCCGAGGTCATCATCTATAGGTACAAACATATTTCATCCTCAATTTATGAAACACAGTGCATAACCTCAAGACTGCCCACAACCAAGAAACCTACAGATCTATCCCTATTCCATTAGTTTACTTAGCCAAAGAAAACGTACATCTTGCTTCTCCAGAACATATGAAGCACAGTAAGGATACAAAATCATAAATGTGACTGTTGTTACCAAGGGCATAACAACTAGTGCTTGGTAAAACCACGGAACTAGCTCCAAGTGCGCCAAAAATAGCAGCTGAAAAATGTGAAAATCACTAGAATTAGATATAATAATGAAGTGTCAAACCTAACACAAGAAACCACCAAACCCCATCCAGGGAAATTTGAAAATAAAATAAAAAATAAGAAAATGAAAATGAAAATTACACGATATAAAATTTACAAGCAACTGTATATCGCCTACCTGTGATTACTGCAACCAAGAATCCATGCATCGTTCCAGCACACAAATTGCTCCTATCCGAAATCAACATAAGATCATATACACTCTAAAACCGCTCCTACAACAAATTTCAGCTTAAAGATACTCATAAAAATTCAAATACAGCATAAACAAGAGCACCGGATGAACACAATATGCTCTCAGTTAAAATTTCCTCGAAAATGATTAAATTTCTGCAAGCATTGATCGGAGAAGGAGAGATTTGCTTGACAAAAAATACAAAATTAACGAAGAGAACATGGAACGTGGAGACCGGTGCTTAACGACGTCGCATCGTGTCTGAACTTTCGGCAAAGATGACTTCCCCCTCGTTGGGCCGTATGGCCCGGCCCAATATTCTACTGTTCGATGCTTTATCCGGATCTTTAGCCTAAACCAGTAATTAATTTCTGTTAAAAAAAATAAAGTAATCAAAATATTGAATTCCAAATAATAATTTATTTATTATATGAATATATGCAATTTTTTATGTGTTTTATATCCGGATACGTATCTTATGAACTCAAATTCACATAAATTCAATTTTTCAATTATCAATGTTGTACTTGTACATATCAATTATCACTATTAAAAATTCAAGTATATATATATATATATATATATATATATTAAGTGATAAATGAAAATATTAGTTTATGTAAACATAAATTTACAAAAAAATAATAATTATGTAATATCCGGAATGATTCAACGATATAGTCTATAGTGTTTGTATTAAAAAATAGCTGTAACTCATTGTTAATGATTATACTCCCTCTTTCCACACACAAAAAATATCCACTTTATTTATAATTGATTTAATATAATACGTCGAAGTATCCACTTTATTTATAACTGATTTAATATAATATGTCGAAGGATATTATAGAGTATTGTGATATCCAAATTCACCCCAAAATTCATTTAACAAGATTTCTTTTTACCTGTCATGAGTGGCCAGGTTTGTGTCTGGTTTGGATTTCATTGTCATTTCAAATAATGATTTGATGATATTTATAACTTAAAAATATATTTAAAAATATAAACAAATTTAATACTATAAATTAGTCAAATGCTTAGAATCTAAGGCCACATATGGTATGGGGGTTAAAAACTCTTGTGCACCAGTTACACCGTACAACTCAAGTTCATTTTTAAAAAGTTGCACAATTTATTATTGAAAAGTTACACACACGGTGTAACTGGTGCATACAAGACTAAGTCCAGAATTAAAGGTGTAATCCCAACTAATAATTCATTTGGTATAGATAGAGATGTTAAATGGGCTGCAGGCTGGCGGACCGGCCCGTTTAACCCTGTAATTTACAGGGTTATGTCCGAGCATATGGCGACCCGTATAAAACTGGTTTTTTTTGCCCGAACCGATTAGTCCGTTTTTTTTAAATTAATTTAATTATATATAATATAAATTGGAAAGTGGGTCTGATTTTCTCATTGTTGTAATTTGTAAATGTGTATACATTAAGTCATTAATATTTATTAGTTATTACTCTTATTAATTATTAATTTACTAATTTGCTATTAACTAAGAATTAAAAACATAAAATAGTAGATAGTCGCGCAGCCTCCGTCGTCATTCCCAACTTCCAAGCATCCTCCTTCTTAGCCCATCTCGCGCACAAGATGATGATGTTTGAAGAGTTTGAAGATATTTATTAAATTTTAATTGTTAATGTGTGAATTTTATGGATTATGTTGTTAATGTGTGAACTTTATGGATTATATTGTTAGTGTGTGAGCTTTATGTTGTTGATGTGTGAACTTTATGGATTATTTTAGTTATTAAATAATTAGTTGTATTTTCACTATGCCAAAAATAGGCTACAACAACAGTGAAAAGACAACGGGTTTTTGGATCTGCCCGTTGTAATAAGTGTAAAACCCGTAGTCTTATGGATACCCGTTGTCTTAAAGTTATGTATTGCGCTGAAAGACAACGGGTTTAATATACCGTTGTCTTTTCCTGTTGCCTTAGCTTAATTATTTTATTTTCTTATTTAATTTAATTTATTAATTATTTAGGGGTATATAATGCGTACTTAGAAAAAAATGCAGCCTTAAACATTTTCAGCCCTCTCACACGTCTCTCCTTTTCTTCGACTCTGAGTCCTAGCCACCGATGTTCGATAGTCATCTCCACACCATTGTTGTTCACCTCCTCCTCACCATCGTCTCTCCATTTCTCTTCGATTCTGGAGTCTTCTCTTCGTGTAATTGTTTGATAAGCCGTAGTTCGTACGAAGCCCTAATTTTATCTAAGATACAATGAAATTCAGGGCTATACCGCCTCACATCAGCGGTTTGTGCGAGCGTGAAATTTCCTGGGTTGCGAATCTCATTTCTTCTCAGATAAATTTTCGGAGCCCTAATTTATGGATTTTAAATCAAAACTTTGCAATCCTTTTACTTTTTTAAGTTCTGCAATTCTTTGTCTTTCTCCTGCGTTCACAATATCTCCACATCTGCCCTAACCTCTTCGTGGAAATTGCAACTGTAAGTTCGTTTCTTCTTTATGAGTTTTTAACATTCTTTTCTCTTCTATAGTAATTTTGCTCGCTTCCGGGACTAGTCTTGTTAATTAACTCTTTGATTCAACTCATAGCCTATAATGAATTCGTTTAATCAGTATGTTAATTTCACTTGTAACTTGTATAATTTACACTTTCACAAAATTTGGCCTCTGGTGGGGTTTGGGATAACATAATTATCACTTTTAAGAATTTTGGCAGGGTAAAGTTGTGGCTTGTAATTTTTATCATGGCTTAGGTTGTGACAGTGAATTAGAATAATTGTTTTGAAGTCTTGGGGGAGTTTTGAGTATTTTTTATAATGTGATGTCATTATAATCCTGGCTAATTACTACTTTACCTAATGAAATTTGGGATATGATTATGAAATAGCAATAGTTGTTCTTTGATATCTAAAGAGATAAATGGCATGCATTTTATGTGTAAGTGATTTTATGTGTCTCAATTGTAAAAGTAATTAAAATAACAAGCCTCTGTTATGTTATATTGGAATAAGTAGAGTTACTTTTCATGGCTTGTGATTGCCTTTTGTCCTGTTATAAGCTTCTGTAACTTTTTTCCTTTTTCATTTAATAAATCAGAATGTGATTTGGGGGCAAATTAATATAATATTTTACACGTAAAAATCTATTTGATGTATTTCTTAATGGGTAATAGATATGAAGGCTGAATTACATTTCTATATTGCAGTCGGATATAAATGCAAAAGTGGCTCTTGAAGTCGAAGGCCTTCTCTTAGAGATTGCTTATAACTTTATTGATTCTGTGAGGCTCACTAACCGCTGCAATAAGTACTTGTGTTTTTCATAAGTGTATTTTTTTCTCTCTGTTATGATTCATTTGGTCTATTTCTTTATCTGCATTGAATAATGATTTCTGGTGTGTTCTTTTTTAGTTTTAAAAAGCAGTTTTTGAATCTATGGGGTTTTGAAATCCTTATAAATAATGAGTTGATTTTTTTATTCTTTTTTTTGTGGGTGAAGGAAGGTTGTGTCAATCTTTACTTTTTGTCCTGTTATGAATAAATATTTGTTGTAAATGATACTATCTTGGGTGTTTCTTGTTGTAGTTTTTAGTATCATGTCTAATAAGAGATCATGAAGGATTGGGGATCGAAATCTCTCCGTTGGTGATATTCTTGGTTTTGTGCAGCTCAAAAAGAAAAATTCCAGTTTGACCATTTTATCAGTATTTTCATGGAAGCAAAATTGTGAGTATTTCAGTTTTTGGTATGCTGAATGGTTATTTGACAAGAAGTTTTGATCGACATGCTTTGGACTTGCTGGAGAAAATGCTAGTCCCTGCCCAGGTTTCTCTCTAGTCTCTATCCAGTAAAGTTGCTTTCTTGTCCATTTAACTGCATTACATTGGTGGGGTCTTAATTATATTTTGTTTAATATCTAAATATCACTAAATTCAGTTTCTTGGTTGGTATCAGGGTCAAGGGATATGTGAGATGATGACAATGATTGTAGTAACTCTGTTATTTATTGAGAAAAATTGGATCATAATATAAGAGACCATAGATTGTATTTAATAGACATCTGTGGTGATGGTAAAATATATGTGAAAAGAAAATGCTATAACTGATATTTAAATGGCATAGCTGAATGTTTTATACTTCTATTGCAAAAGGGTGCACAATTTCTACTTAATAAAGTCTAGACTAAAAGGATACAGGGAGACATTTTTCTGCACTAAGTGATAGAAGTGAGACATGCAATATGTACGGGTTTGGCTACTTAGTCTAAATGAGGGTTAAAACTATTTGACCTATCAAATGACAAGGTTCTTTAACTTTGATGTTTGTTTTAGGAATTAACTGGTTGTTCCAGCAGAGGATCTTGATTAACTAAAATTTTAGTTTTGTTTAATAAATAATAACAGGAACAACTTCCAATTTGTCAGAAATATAATTTTTGAAACCTAAGTAAACAACATTGATCTTGAAGCCCCTTATTATGGCTTAGGTCTTTTAGTAGGCTGTAGTTTTAATATGCTTTTCTCATAGATAGTTTGAACTTTGTTTGAAACCAGAAGACTAATGACAAATTCTTGTAGTTGCATCTCTAGTACGTTGCACCCTAGAAATCTTAATTCTTAACTGTAGTCATTTCGTCTATGCTAGTATGTTCATTTTTCATCATCTTTAGGAAATTGAAAAGTGGGGAAACTTAATTAAAACTAAAGATATATATGTGGTGCTACTTTTTGTCATGGTCAGGGTCTACTACTCTTGAGGTCATAGGAAGGGATTGAGAAAATTTAAATATAATATGAAAAAAGGTTGTGCCACTTTTATTTTAATTATTGTCTCATGATTATGTTCCTTTTAAATTCAAATGCTTGTTTGGTTTCCTGGCCAGGCATGCTTTAGGATCAATATCCCCAACATTACTTGGAAACAACCGTAGATTTTTTTTTTATTTACGTTTTTTAAAATTTTAATATTAATCCAAGATACAAAATTAGAAGAAAATTCTGCTTAAAATGTAAGGTATAATGTTTATAAAATATAACTTTAAGGTATATTATATATAAAGGCATTTTAGAATTATGTTGAACTTTTTTTTTTCAACAGATTTAACCACATAATAATAATAATACAAATAATAAAATAGTTTGTATGTGAGAAATGTTTTTTCTCATTCTACCCCAACTTTTTTTAATTGTTAGACTATTTTAATCTTGTACTCTTTTAATTTATTTTTAATATATAATATAATTACTAATTACCCCTTCAGTAACTTATATGGCTTCTCACATTGGGAGGAATGATTCTCTTCCTCTCTCACGACTTCTCATTACTGTCAACATATTCATCTCAATTCAATCAAATTATTTGTCTTGAGTTGGCGAATTGTTCCATTATGTTACATTATTTAATTATATATTTTTGATGTGGTCAATTTTATTTTTTTTGTAGGAATGGCCTGACCGGAAATAGAAGACGGGAGATGGAAGAAATGATATTGAAACTAGTAGTTAGGTTCTTGTGCTTTAGCAATATTTTCATAAGTTATATTGTCACATTATACGTTGGTAATTTTACGCGAGTTGAGTAAATTATCAAGAATTGTGTTTGATGATTGTATTATGAAATTTGATAATATATTTATAAATTTTTTAATTATGATTTTATGGTATATATCTTTTATTGTCTTATTAGGCTTTAATATTACAAAAATTGTGTATTATTAAAAAAAAACTAAGCACCTAAGACAACGGGTAATACCCATTGTCATAGGCTCATAATATGTTGTGATTACAATAAACGACAACGGGTTATTGATTTTATCACAACGGTTAAGTTCTGTTGTCGTAGGTATTTATAACAACAGTTTTTTAAATTTATAACAACGGTCAAAACTCGTTGACTTTGAAATTTAAGACAACGGTAATATATAATTATGACAACGGGTATTTACCGTTGTCATAAATATTTAAGACAACGGTTATATATAGTTATGACAATGGGTATTTACCGTTGTCATAAATATTTAAGACAACGGTGGAAAACCCGTTGTCGAAAGACTGGAGCTACGACAACGAATCGATCAACAACGGGGAAAAAATAGCTACGACAACGGGGAATCCCCGTTGTCGTAGCCCTTTTCTGGCATAGTGTTTATATTAATTTTTTACCCCGAGCCCGTTGATTAGAGTCGTATTTGCATTAATTTGTGCTCAATTTAAGACGATTTTATGAGAATTTATATGCATTTAGAGTCTTAATCGCTATCTATTTTAATTTATCGAGCGTAACGGTTGAGAAAGGTATTACATGCTATTTTTTTTTTAGGAAATTATCTTTATCTTGAGTCTTGATAAGAGGAAGGAAAATTGAGTACAAGCAATGGGGCCCACTTTCACCAAGAATTAAAATGTACAGCTGTGATATGCCATTCTCTGTTACATTGCAACCATTCACCCTTGAGCCAAAACCGACTCTGTTGCTCGAAGCAACTACACCACCAATTCCATCTACTGCTAACCAGAAGACACACACCAGGCACTACTCCAATCTGAAACCATACCGGCAGACGGAAGCTCCTCTCAACCGCTGATTCAACCGAAACTCACGCCGACAGCAAATCCGTCAACTGCTCCCAGCCGGAAACCGCTAGCAACTGCCGCCGCAATAAACCTCCGTCTCGCCGTCAATGGTGTCCACCGCTGGAAATCCATTTCGCCGTCCCTGTTCTCGAATCCATCGCAGCAACTCCTCAATCTCCGCCATGGAAGCACCCTCACACCGCCGTCTGGAACCTCCGACGCGCATCTCTCGCGTCGCCCAGCCTAATCGACACCAAGCTCGGCACTGAAATGCCGTCTCACATACAATCGCACACCTACAGCTGGAAACCGTCGTCCTGAAGCCAGTAAAGAAGATAGACGATTTGATTTGGGCTCTAAGGTAACTTTGGGCCCAAAATCTATTTCCCCTTTAATTATTTGGCCCACCTGCTATTTTACTTGGCCCAATTGCTGCAGTTCGGTTTATATTGAGAATTAAGGTCACAAGCAGAGAAGACGCTTCGCCATTAGGGCATTACTTAGGCAGTAGGTAGTTCGAAGATTAGGCAGTAGGTGAATATTAATTTTGGAGATTTTAGAGAGATCGAGGGATTAAACAAAGTTGATTTTCGTTAATTTTTATCTATTAGGATCTGCACTTTGATTCTTGTTTTGAATTCTCAGAGATTAATCATTATTCCAGTTTGATTTCGATTTAAGTTTTAATTTAAGTTTTAAATTTATTTGTTATTTCAGTAATTCCATGTTAGATTTATTTATGATCTCTTCATTAATTCCTATTGTTTCATCTATTCTTGATATGTCTTTTGTTTCAGTTAGTTCTAGTAACTCTAATCTCATTTTCAGTCAATTTATGTTAATTTGAATTATGTCCGTTATCTCAGTTATTCATGTTAATTCATTAGTTATGATTTAAGTCTTTTTGCTTTGGGTGGAATTCACCCGAAACATGCACGTTTTAGTTTAGATAATTAGTTTAGAATTCTTGTTTTGTTTTATTTTTACATTAGTTAGTAATTAGATAGAAATCAAAATCTTGCAATTTCATTTTTGTTTATTTGATTTCAAGACTCATACACAATTCTTAGGATTAGATTTATCTCATTGTTCCCGTGGATTCGATATTTATAACTTGGTCAACTTACTACTACACGATCCTATACACTTGTAGGAAAATGCATTTGTGTGCGAACACAAATCGCTAGTCACCCGTTTAGCCCTCGGACAATTAGGGTTGGGTTTAGGTCCCGAGTATTAGTGACCCGTTAAGAATGAACCGTTAAAGCCCGCAGTCCTGTAGGGTTAGGGTCAGCCCGTTTAACATATCTAGGTATAGGAGACTATAATCTAGGACTAAAAGTTGACCCGGGACTCAAATCCGATTTAGTCCTCCTCTAGACGGATTATTTGGTCCTACCCTCCACATGAGATTATTTAGTCCATGCTGCAAAAAAAAAACTAAATTACACTCCAAATTTTTGTTAATTTTGTATACTAGTCAAGGGTAAAAATGTCAATAATATATATCCAACTTAATCCTCCAAACTAAACATTAAACTATTTTATTTAGTTCTACACATATCCAAAAATCTAAACATATATTAAAAAAAGAAACGATCCTACCTAATCCAATTCAATCTAGTCCAATCCTGTTTAGTCAAATACCAATTAATCAAAACAACCAAATATGGCCAAAGTATTTCAAAATAGAGGGTTGCGGAGAATAGGGACAATTAGGGATGTGAACGGGGCGGGGATGGGGGGGCAATCCCCATCCCCGCGAACTTCGCGGGAAAAAATTGGCTGGGGCCCCGCAGGGCGGGGAATACAATCCCCGTCCCTGCCTAAGGGGCAAAAAAAAAAAATCCTCATCCTCGTCCTCGTTTCTGTTTTCTTTGGGATTTCCCGCCCCATTGTCAAGTCTATGGACGATCCACTAATGCTCATGTACTAGTATAAAACCCCATATGTTAGTGTGTTGTGTGGAAATATAGTAAAATAGATTCAAACATGTATTTGTAAATGAAAATTTAAAGTGAAAGTCTCACACAATTGGTGTACGGTGCATTAACTTAACCGTTAAGATTATTTATATTGAAAAGTAAGAATTAATTACATTAAAAAAATTTAGCAGTATTTTAATAGCAGTGTAAATTTTTTAGTGTAATCAACTCATAATTTTCAATGCAATCAATATACAATTTTTAGTATAAACAATTAGATTTGTCAATTTCGAGTCGACCTACCCGATATTTGGCTTTGGGTTGGACTCAATTGAAAAATTGGGCAGGCCCGACCCAGCCTGTGAACATGACTTGACTGGATAGGCCGGACCGGCCCGCTTGCATTTGTACCTAAAGCTACAGGCCCGATTAAAAAATAGACCTACATGACCCGTGAATATGATTTGACCCGATGGTCCGGACTGGGTTGAGCCGACCCGTTTGCCAGCTCTATAAATAGTCTCAATAATTGAGTAAATAGACATTGCACATGGTGCAAATGAGACTTAGTCAAATTTAAATATAAATTATAAATATACTAATTACAGTTGATCCTTTATTAATTAATTTCTTAATTATATTTTTCATGATTCAAAATTAATTAAATAATGTAAGATAATGAGAAAATAAATTTTTTTGGTAGTGTCATGCACAAATATTTCTATTAAAAATTTCATGGTATAAAATTATTACCATTAAATATATTCATTGATATCATTAAATATATTTATTAATACCATTAGATTTGCAAATGGATAATCACAGTATCAAATGTTAATAACATGAATATATCTAACAGTATTAACAAGTACATAGGTATAATTTCATACTAGGAATAGATTTCAAAGAGAACCTACTCAGTGCCATGTAAGCTCAAATGGGAAATGAGAGAACACGATATTGCCTCATAGGATAGGGAGATCTACAGATAGAAACAAGGGAAATTTTACCAAACTTTAAGGATCTGGACCATCTTAGAATTGAACAAAACTTATCTGGTATTCTGGTGTAACCTGAAAATCCATCATGTAAGATTCCCTACCAGAGTACGAACTCAAAAGACAAGTCCAATTTGGTCATTGTACATGAATCAAATTTTAAACATCACTATGTACTAAGCAAGAACATATAGAGGATTACACGATTTTCTCATGACTTGGGCCTTGAAGAAATGTTCGTCGTAGGCTTGACATCAGGTTTTGTAAACCAGGTTGTGTATAAAAACTGCTTGTGAGGCCCGACATGGTTGCATATTAGCCTTAGCTTCTGCCTCTCTCTCATCCATCTCATAACTATTTTCATGTGCCTCTTGCTTGAGAGTCCTCTCAACCCGACATCCTGATCATGCAAACAAAGTATACTTAACGGTCATTCTATCCTAATGAATGTTAGTATATAGTTATATTAGATGTCATTGAAGATAAGAATCTACATTGCGCATAAACTGAGGGGCTAAATCTCCAAGCGCACAAGAGAACATGTTAGAAAGTTGTTAAGAATAGTATCAATTGTCCGATCTGCGTAAGAGTTAACTATGAGAAATCAATGATATCAACGATAATGTGAAATCTAGTTCAAAAATTCAAAATCAAGAAAGTGTAGAGAACAAATTTTTAGTAAGTAGAGGGAAATCAATGAAGATTTTATCAATAACAGATGGCTGTATTAACTCTCTGTATCTTAAAAGAGCTCATTCAAGCTAAAAGCTAAAATTCCTGATTACAGGCTAAAGGATTAAGAAGTGGCAAAGTTTCTGCATATCTTGGAATATTAGCATATAGATTCATCGGGGAGCTTCGACTGGAATAAGAAGCGGAAAGCAATAGAGCAGACAAGCCAAACAACTTTGATCGAATATCCTCAAAGTATGAGGCAAACTTGAATGAATTTGCACAAGCATAAGTTACTTAAAAGTTTAGCATTAAACAGAGCATAATGCAGGCTTCGTATTGCAGCATTATAAAGTCGAGTTTCTTCCATTGGGCAAAAAATAATAAAAGACCATACAAACACTCTAAACAAAAACAAAAAAGAAAATGCTATAGTGAATCGCTAAAGGGTCAACAATTATATCAATCTACATAAAAACAATACGCAGCTTACAAACATTTACAAATATATGGAAAGCAAGAGGCAAGAATACCTTAACATGGTCCCAGGTGTCTGCAACAGTTAGAGGACCGTGTTCCTTCAAGATGTCGAAAATAGCCCTCGTGATTGTCTGTGTTTGCTCTGGTGGAGTTTTGAGTTCTATAGGCTTCATCTTTGGTTTTGGTTTCTTAGCCATAAACCTGATTGCAGTTGCAAACATGATGAACCTTTTTCCGAACCAAAACCCAACTCAACCAGTAGAAGATCCCTTGATCAGCTGCAGCAGGTTAACACAAACAATTCAGCACACGAAATAAAATATACAGTTGCAATCCTGCAAAAGAGAGAGGAGAAAATCTTTCACAAGATCGCAAAACTTGGGACAACTTTCAGACACGCTAAATTTCAACTTAAATGCCAGCTATAGCTTCCAAAGAAGAGTTTTTCAAGATTCGAAATCAATTCAACATCCCTCAAAAAAGAAAGCAACAAATCTTTCACAAGATTGCAAAACGTGGGACTTCTTTTCACGTCGACCAACTATTGAAGCATTTCCTCGAACACATTCCATACAATGTTCATAAGCCAAAAAATCGGAACTGAATGAAAGGTGAGAATTGAAAAACAACCTGGGTTTTACTTCTTCGCCGATAATTGCTTCAATACACTTCCGGCGATTGCTTGTCAAATTTCAATTTTCCAGTGGAGCGTAATTGACGATTGTAATGTCCCGGTTAATATTCCAATAATAAGAAAACCAAATAACGGGGGAAGCTTGATTGAATGATAAGAGTTCCAAAATTACAAACTAGCAAAGAACAATTGAAGCTTCTAAATCAAAAAAAGAGTTGCCGATCCTCAAAGAATAGCACAGGTTAACTCTCATATGGATCACTCAGAGTCGGAGCAGTCAAATAACAGCCATGGAAAATCACATTTTTGTCACACAACACACCCCGTAATTCCAAAATTGAGTTGAGCCCATAAATGAGATGGGCCTCTTGGGTTCATTAAGCGTGAGGCCCAATAACAGAAACGCCACGCGATAATGCTTCCCCTGAAAACCGTGGGACAGAGGTTTATTCTCGAAAGCCACAGCCACAGCCACAGCCACCTTTTCGCCGCCCTGTTCTGAAATTGAAGCAGCCCAACACCGGAATTTACCACACCTCTCTACCATTGCAAGCCTCGTCGTTGCTCGCTATCGGAGAAGAAGAGGGCTGAAGTTATAACTGTCATCGACTGAAGTGGCAGGAGTCGCGCCCCTCTTCGCCGGAATTGAGGAAGAAGACGAAGCCACCGTTCAAGCCGCTCTGTTCGAGCAATATACGAGATTTTACGAAGCAAATCAAGGTAAAATGTTACAGCCGTTTTTAAAATCGTGCTCGACCATTACTCGTGCACGCTGCTCGATCGAGCACCATAAAAATTCAGATTCTAAATTTAGAATGACCTAGCCACGTGGACGAATTAATTGGGCCCAGTTGCTTGGAATTTGTTTTGGCCCATTAGAGCTAAATGAAAGTGAGAGGGGCAGCGTAGGTTTTGGATTATTGTTGGGAGAATTACACAGGGAATAGAATAGGCAGAGAGCTTGGAGAACACGTTTTTGTGGGGAAGCTCTTCGGCTACACCGTGAGAGGGTTGGTTGCTGGATCCCACATTGGCAGACATTAGATACTTGGATTGTCATCTAGGTATTTAGTGAGGAGAAGAAACTTAGACATTAGTAACCATGTTGAAAGTGTTTAGGTATTCACTATTTTAGGTATTTTTGGAAATTAATTAGGTGCTTTTGGAAATTAATTAGGAGTTGATTAATTCTATTTAATTACCTAAGCCTCAAAAGGGATAAGTCTTCGATTGCCTAGGAATAGCTCTTAGCACACATCTCGAAATAAGCATGGTTAGGTTATGAATTTATTACACACTAGTGGAATATGTAATGAAAACACTTGAAACACATCTTTCTTGCACTTTTTCGGAGGTTACTTGATAATTTTTATTGCTTTCTAGTTTAATTTTTGCTTGTTTATATTTCTTGTCAACTTGTTAGTTGCTATAGTATCATGACGACACATAGCTTTGAGGTTCCTTCGCACTACTAAATCCTTTGAATTCAATAACTATTTGGTCCAAGTCTACTTTCACTACTACGACGATCTCGTACTCTTGCGGGGGAGTAGAAAATATTATTCACGAAAATTCCGACCAAGTCAATGGCGCCGTTGCCGGAGATTTAGTTGAGTGCCTTTGGTGGGACTTAGGGTTAGTTGAGTGGTGCTACTAGTGACATTTTAATTGCTTTCTTTTTCTTTGGTTTTATTTTTTGTTTGAATTTGATATTTGATCTTTGTAGGTGAGATCGTAATTGCAAAGATGGATGATTACAACCAATACCTTGGAGTCAAGATCATTACTAATACGGTGCGGTTTACTTGAGCTTGATGGTTGAATTGATGCTAGATAGTTTACTTGTTAATGTGAAGATTATGCTTGATTTTGTGCTCATAATTCATGATTAGACAAGCCCGTGAGCTTTAGATCCTTGTAGACTTGCATATGTTATGGGTCTAATTTCATTCATTGTGAGTATCATTCATGTTTGTGCGCTCTAAAATTTGCTTCGTGTCTTGTTTGAGATTACTTTTACTGTGAAATTTTTGAAAGTGATATGAGACCATCTTTGATTTGAAAAGTCACTCAGCCAAATTTTTCCATGCCAAATGAAATTTCTCCGTAGTTGGTCGTTTTGAACTTATTTAACTTATTTCTTGGCAACCTACAATTCTAGTTGACTTATCCTTCTTTTTTAGCCTAATTGTTCATATGAACTAGTGTAGCTTGAGTGTGGGTATTGAGGTTAGATTGTGAATTTGGTGGGTGAAATGATGAAAGTGAAAAGATTGTGAAAAATAGAGAAAAAGATGAATTATTGAGTGTACAAGAAAAAGAGTGAGTTGAATTAGAAAAATTGAAAAATGAGAAGAACTCTCTTGTAAAAAAGTTAACGGAGCTTTAATTCAAAAAGTGTTCAATAAGATTGGTGAAGGAAAATATGCTAAAAATTCAGAACAAGTAAATAGTTGGAGTTTGGAATTTAGAGTTGCAACTTGATTAATTGCAATTTTTCTTTTGAGAGTTTTAGAGACGTCTTAACTCTCGCTCCACTAGTTTACGAGTCATTTAATCCAAAATTTCCCAACCTTAACCAAAGAGGCCGACATTACAATCAAATGAAATTCCTCATTGATTCATTAGTTGATCACTAAAGTTGTGGTGGATAACTTAGATTCTTGGCAAGCTTATGGTAATGCACTTGTGTGTTTTGATTTTTGAGAGCATACACTTTATATATACAATTTTGAGTGAATAGTGACACACTTACATGTGAGAAATTTTGTGAATTGAGCACTTGCATTAGTTTGAACTTAACTTGTGAACTAGCTTGTTGATTTTTGGAACTAATGATTTGACTAGATCGAAAGACTTGATAATTGTCTATTTTTGTTTTGGATGAAAAATTGCAATCCTTCCACTTGTTCTATTTTCTTTTCGTTGTTTAGGGACAAAAAACAATTTAAGTTTGGGAGAGTGATTTGTGTGATTATTGCTCAAATTTCTTGTAATAATTACAATTAGATTCAAGATTTTAGAGCTAGGGGATGTGAAGCCTACCTCCATGACCTTACAATTGGCGGATGAATCAACCTCACATCCAAAGGGAATAGTAGAGGATGTCTTTGTCAAGGTGGACAAATTTGTATTTTCGGTTGATTCTGTGGTGTTAGATATGATAGAGGATGCAAATGTCCTCTAATTCTTGGACGACCCTTCTTGGCAACCGGGAAGGCAATGATTGACGTGCATGAAGGAGAGTTGAAGTTGAGTTTCAATGATGAGGAAATCAAATTCTCTATCTACTAGTCTCTTGACAAGCATGATCAAATAGAGAGTGTTAGCTTTGTGGATAAGATTGTTGGAATTATTCAAGAAGAATGAGAAGATTTCTCAAACACCTCTCTATCTCTTGATTTAAATTCTTTTGTTAATGATAAATTGTCATTTCATGATATAAGTGTAGCTCATGATTTTGACTCTTTTGATGGAGAAAATTCTTTGAAACAAGTGGACACCAACCTTACAAAGAAATGACAACCGCGACTATTGCCATTGAGAGAAGAAGTAGAAGGAGCTCCAAAGGCGGAGGAGAAAAATGAGAAGTTGAAGCCATTGCCCGATCACCTTCAATATGCCTACTTGGATAGTGAAGTGAGGTATCCGGTCATTGTGTCTTCTCTTTTAACTCCTAGTAAACTTGAGAAATTACTTGTTGTTCTTGATAGAAATAAGCATGTTTTAGGTTGGTTTATGAGGATCTTAAGGGAATTAATCCTTCTATTTGTATGCATAAGATTAGGATGGAAGAAAATAGTAAATGTATTGTGCAACCTCAAAGGCGTGTAAATCCTAGGCGTGTAAATCCTATTATGCAAGAAGTGATTAGAAAAGAGGTGATTAAATTTCTTGATTCGGGCATGATTTTCCCCATATAGTGATAGCCCATGGGTATCTCCATTGCATATTTTGTCTAAAAAGGGAGGGATGATAGTTATAACAACTGAGTTTGATGAAGTTATTGCTACACGGGTAGCAACAGGGTGGAGAGTGTGTGTTGATTATCGTGAGTTAAATAAGACAACTTGCATAAACCATTTTTCCCTTCCCTTTATGGATCAAATGTTGGATCGTTTGTGTGGATATTTACTTTCTCGATGGTTATTCGGGGTATAATCAAACTATGATTGCCCCCGAAGACCAAGAGAAGACCACGTTTACTTGTTCATGTGGTACTTTTGCAAGGAGGCGTATGCCATTTGGTTTGTGTAATGCACCTGCTATTTTTTCAAAGATGTATGATGTCCATTTTTCATGATCATATTGAAAAGATAATGGAGGTATTCATGAATGGGTTTTCGGTGTTTGAGAAATCTTTTGATGATTATTTGCCTAACTTGGAGTGTGTTCTTAAGAGGTGCCAAAATATGAATCTAGTCCTAAATTGGGAAAAATGTCATTTTATGGTAAGGGATGAAATCATACTTGGACACTATATTTCAAGTGGTCTGCAGGTTGATAGAGTTAAAGTAGTTGTGATTGAGAAACATCCTACTCCTTCAAATGAAAAAGGCATTCGATCGTTTCTTGGGCACGCGGGATTCTACCACCGGTTCTTTAAGGATATCTCTAAACTCTCTAAACCTTTGTCACATTTATTAGAGAAGGATGTGCCTTTTTAGTTTACTAATGAATGCTTGATTTCTTTTAGGGCTCTTAAGGAAGCTTTGGTGATATCTCCGGTCTTGGTAAACCCTATTTGAACGAACCATTCATTCTCATGTGCGATGCAAGTGATTTCGCAATGAGGGTCATTCTAGGGCAAGTTAAAGAGAAGAAATTTCGCGTTATATACTATGCTTCCAAAACCTTCAACTCGACTCAAACAAACTACACCACCACGGAGAAGGAGTTATTGGCGGTGGACTTTGGATTTGACAAATTTCGACCCTACTTGATAAGTGCAAAAATAGTGGTATATACCGATCATGCGGCTATTTGTTATTTGATAGGAAAAAAGGACTCAAAGTCAAGACTCATACTGTGGATTCTTTTACTTCAAGAGTTTGACATTGAAATCCGAGATTAGAAGGGAAATGAGAATATTATAGTCGATCATTTATCAAGATTGGAGATGAGTGAAGATTTTAAGGAAGATAATGGTGAAGTCAAGGAAGAATTCCTAGATGAGCACCTTTTCACAATTAATGGGGTGCTGGTTTGTTCGGAGGAAGAAGGGTCGTGGTATGCGGATTTAGTGAATTTTTGAGATTAGAGAAAAACCTTGTTCTAAATGGTGCTATTTATTAGAGATTAGACTTAAGCAACCAGAATCTGTATACCACGACCCTTCTTCCTCCGTACAAACCATCACCCCATTAATTGTGAAAAGGTACTCATCCAGGAATTCTTCCTTGAAATCTTCACTCATCTCCAATCTTGATAAATGATCGGCTATGACATTCTCACTTCCCTTCTTATCTCGGATCTCAATGTCAAACTTTTAAAGTAAAATAATCCACCGTATAAGTCTTGGCTTTGAGTCCTTCTTCCCCATTAAATAACAACTGACCGCATGATCGATATATTTTTCTTTGCGCCTATCAAGTAGGGTTGAAATTTGTCAAATCCAAAAACCACCGCCAATAATTTCTTCTCTGTGGTGGTGTTGTTTGCTTGAGTCGAGTTGAAGGTTTTGGAAGCATAGTATATAACATGAAATTTCTTCTCTCTAACTTGCCCTAGAATGACCCCCACTGCGAAATCACTTGCATCACACATGAGAATGAAGGGTTCGTTCCAATCGGAGTTCACCAACATTAGAGATGTCATCAAAGCTTCCTTAAGAGCCCTAAAAGAAATCAAGCATTCATTATTAAATTCAAAAGGTACACCCTTCTCTAATAAATGTGACAAATGTTTAGAGAGTTTAGAGAAATCCTTAATGAACCGGTGGTAGAATCCCGCGTGCCCAAGAAACGATCGAATGCCTTTTTCATTGGAAGGAGGAGGAAGTTTCTCAATCAAAACTACCTTGGCTCTATCAACCTGTAGACCACTTGAAGAAGTATGGTGTCCAAATACGATTCCATCCCTTACCATAAAATGACATTTTTTCCAATTTAGGACTAGATTCGTATCTTGGCACCTCTTAAGAACACACTCCCAGTTAGGCAAACAATCATCAAAAGATTTCTCAAACACCAAAAAGTCATTAATGAACATCTCTATTATCTTTTCAATATGATCATGAAAAATGGACGTCATGCATCTTTCAAAAGTGACCGGTGCGTTACACAAACCAAATGGCATATGTCTCCCTGCAAAAGTATCATATGAACAAGTAACCGTGGTCTTCTCTTGGTCTTCGGTGGCCATCATAATTTGATTATACCCTGAATAACCATCGAGAAAATAATAATAATCATGTCCAGACAAACGATCCAATATTTGATACATAAAGGGAAGGGAAAAGTGGTCTTTGCAAGTTGTCTTATTTAACTCACGATAATCAACACACACTCTCCACCCCGTTGCTACTCGTGTAGCAATAACCTCATCGAACTCGGTTTTTATAACCGTCATCCCTCCCTTTTTAGACACAACATGAAATAGAGATACACACGGGCTATCACTAATGAGGAAAATCATGTCCGAATCAAGAAAATTTAATCACCTCTTTTCTAAATCACTTCTTGCATAATAAGATTTACACGTCTTTGAGGTTGCCCAATACATTTATTATTCTCTTCCATGGTACATCTTTGGGAGTGGAGGAGGTATGGGAGTAGTAGGCACCCCCCACTTGTCACATGGTACATCTTCATTCTCTCCCTTCGATTATTTGGCTAGCTTCCATTTCAGAATCCACTTTGAGCTTTCACCCTTCTTAACTCTCTTCTCTTTCAAATTTTCCAATTCTTGCTTCTCTTTCCTCATATCTTTTTCATTCTTGTTTCTTCCTCATCTTCTTCCTTTCTATCAAACTCATTCTCCACCTCATAATCATCATTATCATCATTGACGTCCTCTTCATTATCCCCCTCCGCTTGAATTTCTCCTTTCTTTTCCTTGTATTTTCCCACTTCTTCATCACCTTGAGGCATTGAAAGACCTTCATATTGTGTGCCACTTCTTAGTTGAATTGCTTTACAATGCTCCCTCGGATTCACCTTGGTGGTCGAAGGAAATTTCTCTTTATTTTACATTCCACTAACGGTAGTGGCCAATTGCCCCAATTGGAATTCAAAAGTTTTTAAGTGGTTTCCTTATTGAGCTATGAGGTTTCCATGTTGAGTAACTTTCTTTGTAAAATCCTCAAACTTAGAATTGATATTTTCCTCCATCTTCTCATTCTTCTTTAGCAACAATTCAAGCATTTCTTCCACTGTAGCCTTTCCTTCTCCATTTGGTAACTTGGCTCTGGGATCAAACCCGGGTGGATATTGGATTGTCCCTTTTGAATTTGAATATGAGAAATTCTCATGCATTCTAGAGTTTGGGTTGTAAGATCCACCTTGAGTATTTGCTTGGAACGATGATGATTGACCTCCATGTGAGTTGAAAGAATTTCCATTTGTTGACCTTGATATGAAGTTTAAGGTTGGCTTTGATAAGGTGGGCGATAGTTTGTTTGCCCTTGTCTCCCTCCTTGAAATTATTGGTACCCACCTTGTTGTGGTCTCCCCATGAAGTTGACTTCCTCAACTTGAGCATTTACTCCTTGACTATTATTATTTGTCTCATTGGTGAGGACACCTCCTTCGATTGGCTAGGAGAGAGGGAATTCACCTTCTCAATCAAAGTCATCATCATAGACTTCATCATATCTCCTTGTTCTACTTGAGCTACTCGTTTAGATCTTTGTGGTTGAACACTCAATTGGGCAATGTTATTAGCCACACCATCCAAAATCTCCATTGTCTCTTGAGATGTGAGATAGAGAAAATCTCCCTTAGCACAAACATTCAAATGCTATTGAGAGAACTCATCCACTCCACAATAGAATAAGCATATAATTTGCTCCTCGTGAAAATCATGTTGAGGGCATGAAATCAACATGTTGTTGAATCTTTCCCAAACATCTTTCAATCCCTCATTTGGCTTTTGCTTGAAATCCATTCATTTCTTGCTTGCACCATTCTTGATAGAGGGTAAAATTTAGGAAGGAACTTTTGGCTTACATCTTCGCACGTGTTAACGCTCCCGGAAGGTATGTCTTACTCAACCAAGCCTTTGTTTTTCCCGTGAGAGTGAAAGAAAATATTCTTAACTTCTTTGCATCCTCCAAAACTCCATTATACTTCATGGTATCGGCTAGCTTTAAAAACCGATCTAAGTGCTTGTGAGGATCATCTATACCATCTCTTCCCTCAAATTGTTGCTCCATAAAAAGCTTTAACATGGTGGATGCAATCTCAAAATTGTTTGCTTCAATGTTGGTCTTCCCTCCCTTGGAGATGTATCCCGGTTTAGAGGTGGAGGTTGTGGAGGATTTTGAGGTTGTATGTAGTTGTAAAAAGGTGGGTAGTAGTTTGGTGGATTTTGAGGATATGACTAAGGATATTGACGTGTGTTTATAGATTGTGGAGGTGGAGGGTAATTTCCATGAGGAAAAGGGTAAGGAGGGTATGAATTAGGGGGAATCATCTCGCCAAGTGGGTGATTTGGAGGATTAAGAACACAAACCAAGGATCAAATTCCAACAAACAAAAAAATAAAATAAAACAATAAAATGCCACTAGTAACACCTACTCAACTAACTTCAAGTCCCAATTAAAGTTCTCAACTAGGTCCCTGACAACGACGCCATTGACTTTTCGTATTTTTGCACAATTTTTCTAAACAATAAAATCAACCCTAAAGCAGATGGGTAATTGTAGTCGAACAAGTATACGACCAAGTAGTTATCGACCAAGAACCTTGAAGAACAATGAACCCCCAAAGTTGTGTGTTGTTACATATAGCAACTAATCCGATTTTAATCACAATAACACGCACTTAATAAAGCAAATAACAAAAACAATTTAATTAAGATCTAGTAAATGCAACCTAATAATGATAAACTAACTTCGGTGTGAAGTGCAAGAAGAATGTATGCTTCGAGTGACAATCAAATCAATTTTCATCACAATTCAAACACCCAAAGCTTAGAAAGGTTAGCCCATGATTAATAACATGAAACTAGATAAAATTGATGCTAAATTAATAAAGCCCATGATTAATCTATAAAGTAAATTGCAATAATTGAAAGATTTCACCTTTTGAACATAAAAAAGAGCTCAAAATTGATGAAAAAGCATTACCCACTCCAATCCTTGCTTGAAATTTAGAGAACAAATGCCAATAGAACTAATTTATGGTAATCTAAATTAATATATGAAAGTCTGATGATAAAACCTTGAAAATTGCAAAAGAAAAATGATAAAAACTCTTTTCCTTGCTCCCTACTCTTCCCAATACTGAAAATCTGAGTGCCAAATCAATTTTAGAGGTATTTATACCATCCATAGGATCATTCCACGTGTTCCTTGATCAACAAAAAACTGATAAAAATATTCCAATGTGCTCGATCGTGTAAGCTTGCTCGAGTACATGTGATCGAGCATGACTTTAAATTTTAAAACGCGTGTTGAACATTAATCTTTCGGAGGTTCACGGTCGAGCAGCCGTACTCGATTAAAACTGGTCGAGCAGCTCTTCTCCTCCAATTACTTCGAAAAATCCTACGTGCTACACAATCGAGTAGTCGTGCACGAGGACAAGCCTGGTCGAGCACGATTTTAAAAATTATTTTTGCTTTTGCTGAGCTGGTGCTCGATCACAGTGCTAAAATTCTCCTCTTGTCATTTCAATCCATTTCTTACTTTAATTACTCTCTTCTCTTACAATTCTGACTTCATTCCTTCACAAGATTTTACTCTTCTTCCAAATGTGCTTTTCAATGCTCTTTTTGTACCCTTTCACCTTAAAAGCAAAAGGTAAGAGTATTAATCAATTTATCCACTATTTAACTAAATCCTCATCAAATTAACCAATGAATCAACTTCACATCAAAATCACAACAATTTCATCCAAATATGCAGCCTAATCAAGGGGGCATACTAAAAAAAGTGAGATATCAGAAGATGGAATATAGTAATGAATAGGACGAAATAATAAATATGAACAAGTGGAAATGCGCCTTGTACAAGGCTGCACTTGGTAGGCCTTAAAATGCCATATTACAGCCTCTTACTATAATTATACAACACTTGGTAGACCATATAAAAATTTGGGCCAACCCGACTTAATATGGCTGGTTACAAAGATCCAATAATAAAATAGTAAAAAATAATGTTTTCTTTCATATTGTTTAAGAATAATTAAAAGAGAAAAGAAAAGACGCAGAAGATTGTTGACCCAGTTCGTCTGAAAGACTACGTCTGGAGGCGTACCAAGCCAGAAGAGTTATATCCAATATACTTTATGAGTGTTTCTATATTTATAGGTTACAAACTAGGGTTACAAGTCTAAAGAACAAAAGACTAAATTACCATTTTATCAAGTACTATTGATTAAGGCACCATATTATAGTATTACTTCAACACTCCCCCTTGTGCCGAATCAAAAAGGGTAAATCTATATTGAGACTCCCCCTAAAGTCTACACCTCTCAATTGATATGTACATCTATCAAATGAGTTCAGAAATTCTACGCATTCCAATTCTTCTGACATGCTTCTCGAAAGTAGTCTTTGGCAATGATTTTGTAAATAGATCAGCTGCATTGTCTTCAGAATTTACTTGAGTCACTTGGATCTTGAGCAAATCTTGTTGTTGTTTGTTATAGAAGAACTTCAGCGATATGTGCTTTGAGTTGTTGCCTTTGATGTAGCCTGACTTCATTTGTTCGATACAAGCAGCGTTATCTTCATATATACATGTTGGCTCTTCAGTGGTAGACATCATGCCACTACATCCTCGAATATGTGTGATGATAGATCTTAACCAAATACATTCACGAACAGCTTCGTGCAACGCGATGATTTCGGAATGGTTTGATGAGGTAGCTACCAACGTTTGCTTAGTTGATCTCCAAGATATAGCTGTGTTCCCCATAGTAAACACATAACCAGTTTGAGAACGACCTTTGTGTGGATCAGAGAGGTAACCAGCATCGGCAAAGCCAATTAATACATTCTTTGGTATATCAATGTAGGAGGTAGTTTCAACATTTTCTTTAGGAGTTACAATTCCATTTGTTTTCTCCTTTTTCTCTCCGTAAGGGAAGAACAAGCCCATGTCAATGGTTCCTTTAAGATATCGAAATATATTCTTAACACCATTCCAATGACGTTGTGTTGGTCCTGAGCTAAATCTAGCTAACAAATTCACTGAGAAAACAATATCTGGCCGAGTACATTGAGCTAGGTACAATAATGCGCCTATTGCACTTAAGTATGGAATTTCAGCTCCCAATAGCTCTTCGTCATCTTCTTTTGGACGAAACGGATCTTTCTTTAAATCCAAACTTCGGCCGATCATG
Organism: Prunella vulgaris; assembly: GCA_026898435.1. Classification (NCBI taxonomy): domain Eukaryota; kingdom Viridiplantae; phylum Streptophyta; class Magnoliopsida; order Lamiales; family Lamiaceae; genus Prunella; species Prunella vulgaris. The sequence continues at coordinate 329,377 of JAPKLY010000089.1, forward strand.
GGAGTGCTAACAGGATGCACTTTGTCCATGTTAAATCGCCTAAGCATCTTTTGGACATAGGCAGACTGGTGGATAAGAATTCCACAAGCTCGATGTTCTAGTTCAATGCCTATACAAAATCGAGTTTTCCCAAGATCTTTCATTTCAAATTCGGATTTCAAGTAGCTTGTGGTTTCCCTTATTTCATTAAGAGTACCTATTATGTTCATGTCATCAACATAAACTGCTACGATTGCAAATCCGGAACTTGTTTTCTTTATAAACACGCAGGGGCATTGTTCATCATTTTTGTAACCTTTTCCAATCAAGTAGTCACTTAGACGGGTATACCACATCCGTCCAGATTGTTTTAATCCATAAAGTGAGCGTTTCAATCTGATTGCAAACGCACTCCGTGGTTTAGAGTCACTTGACTTGGGTAATGGAAGGCCATCAGACACTTTCATATATATCTCTGAATTAAGATCCCCATAGAGATATGCAGTAACCACATCCATAAGCTGCATTTCCAATCCTTCGGATGCTACTAAGCTAATTAAGTAGCGGAACGTTATAACGTCCATAACGGGAGAATATGTCTCCTCATAATCAATTCCAGGGCGTTGTGAGAAACCTTGCGCTACAAGGCGAGCTTTATATCTCAGGACCTCATTTTTCTCATTACGCTTTCTGACAAAGACCCATTTATGTCCTACAGGCTTTAGACTTGGTGGGGCTAGCACTACCGGACCAAATACCTGTCTCTTTGTCAAAGAATCAAGTTCTGCCTGGATTGCATCTTTCCATTTAGGCCAATCTGCTCTTTGTTGACATTCAACAATATAGCGTGGTTCGATATCATCATGCTCAATAATTTCTTGAGCAATAGTAAAAGCAAATACATCATCAATTTGGGTGCAATGTCTATCAATTAACTCATATGCACTCTCGTAATCCATAGAGATTTCTTTATTCTCTGGAATCATATTAAACATCGGAGCGTCCTCCAGTAATGATTCTTGGACATAACTATAATCAGAGATAATCTCGTGAGATGGATTCTCGACATTGATGATTAATTGATTAGGTTGTGCCACACCTCCATTTTTCTTTCTAGGATGGGTGTCAATCGAACCAGGTGGCCTCCCCCTTTTCCTTTTGGGAGCCACAGCCTCAACCATACTTCCACCGGGTATGATTGCAACACTTTTTTCTGCATTGTTGTGCCCCTTATTGGGGATTTCTAACCTTGCAGGCACATTTGCAGCCGGTATGTGTGATCTTGTCACTTTAGCAATATCAGTGAACGCATCAGGCATCGAATCTGCTACGTTCTGAAGATCAATCATTCTTTTAACTTCACTTTCACATTGTGGAGTTCGGGGATCAAAATGAGACAAAGTTGGGACAGACCAAGATAATTCCTATCGTTCCCTTAGAAAATCCTTTTTCTTATCTCCCCCTAACGACGGGAAGACGGTCTCATTAAAGTGACAATCCGCGAATCTAGCGGTGAATAGGTCGCCTGTCAAAGGTTCTAAGTAGCGGATAATTGTTGGAGATTCATATCCAACATAAATACCTAAACGTCTCTGAGGACCCATTTTAGTGCGCTGTGGGGGCGCAATAGACACATATACTGCACAACCAAATATGCGTAAGTGTGAAATGTCAGGCTCATATCCAGTTACCAACTGGTACGCAGAAAATGGTTGGTCAACAGTGGGTCTGAAACGTATAAGTAAAGCTGCATGTAGTATTGCATAACCCCATGCAGAGACCGGGAGACTGGTGCGCATAACCAGTGCCCTAGCCACCATTTGTAGTCTTTTAATGGTGGCCTCTGCGAGACCATTTTGTGTATGCACATGGGGTACAAGATGCTCTACATCGATCCCTATAGACATGCAATAATCATCAAATTTCTTTGATGTAAACTCTCTAGCATTATCAAGTCTTATAGACTTGATAGGATGATCAGGATGGTGAGTCCTTAAGCGTATAATCTGTGCTAAGAGTTTTGCAAATGCAGAATTTCTTGTAGATAATAAGGCAACATGTGACCATCGTGTCGAAGCATCAACTAGAACCATAAAATACTTGAATGGTCCGCATTCTGGATGAATTGGTCCACAAATGTCACCTTGTATTCTTTGTAAGAATGGAATATTTTGTTTCGTGTCTTTAGCATAAGATGGTCTCGATGTTACTTTTGCTAAAGAACAGGCTTTGCAAAATGATTGATGTGCCTTTGAAATTTGAAATTTGTCAGATTGGGATGTTGAAGCTGCATCTGGTACGTCAGATGACAAATGTTGTGATAGGGCAACAACATAACCGACATCATACTTTACATCGTCGTTATGTCCCAATTTATTTTTTATTCTAAAGAAAGGATGTCCGTGTGAATTTTTTAAAATACGGATCATCATGTCACGACCTGGGTGTCCAAGACGATCATGCCAAAGCCTGTATATAGCACTGTCAGATAGTTCGTCATTTGTGACAGCGTACGATTCAATAATTCTAATAGTAGTGAGGTATAATCCACTGGATTTGCTCACTAATTTTTCTAATATGTGTTTTCTTCCACATTCATTAGAGGTAATATATATATATTCAATTCCATTCTCACTGTGAGTTTCTAGGTGATAACCATTGGCACGGATATCTTTAAAGCTTAATAAAGTTCGATTGGCTCTTGGTGCATATAGAACATCTTTAACTTTAATAAGTGTGCCATTTGGCATCAAGAACTGAGCAGTGCCTCGCCCTTTTACTAATTGAGATGATCCAATCATCGTAGTAACAGAGGTATTGTAAGGACTAAGCTCAATGAATAATTGCCTATTCCTTAAAATTGTGTGAGTGGTCCCACTATCAGCTAAGCATTCTATTTGTCCACGAGACATTCCTACAAGCCAATATTATAATATTATTAATTACGTTGGAATAAAATGAATTGCTTTTCACTTTGTATTTTATTTTATGTATTGTATATTACTTTACATTGTAATAATATTATGTTATCAAGCATGTAATGCAAGTAAGTTTAAATATATAAAACCAACGATAAATGAGATAAAATCTCATAACAAAATCCAACTCAAAAACAAATCATAGTCAAAGTAACTTCAAGACTAATGAAAATTGTCCAAAATAAAATAAGGCAACATGCCATGACAATGTTCTAAGAAAAAAATAATCATATAAATCACTCGAAATTAGGAGTGTTCAGTGATTCAGCAAGATTTTTGTTGCCATCAAAATCCGCGATTGTGAGGTTAACATCAACTGGATGGTCTTCGCCTTCCATGTAGTGGGTCTCTTGTTCTTTAGACTCCCGATACCTCTTGTAGTTGGCTGCTACCTTGTTGCTTGCTTTACAGTTATTGTACCAATGTCCAGTATCTCCACACCTATAACAAGGTTCGTTACCAACTCGGTCCTTTTTGTTATGAGGGCGTTGAGATGCATTTTTCCCCTTTGTGCCACGATCAGCAGAGCTGCCAGTGGTTCCAGTACCACCTTGATGCCCTTGAGTGGGAGGGTTACCACGACCCCGGCCACGGCCTCTGCCATAGCCACCACGACCTCTACCACGTGGTGCATTGTTCTCACGTTGATAGGGGTGAGCACGCACTACTCCCTTTCCTTTGGGATTCTTTCCATGATTCTTTTGAGCAAGGTTAGCCTCAGGAATTTTCTTTGTCCCGGCAGGCCTAGCATTATTGTTCAGAAGAACCTGGTCATGTCTCTCAGCTACTTGCAACATATTAATCAGCTTGTTAAAAGTGGTAATTCTCTTGTTATCAAATTCAAGTCTATACTGATTTGCTAGTATGAGTGCTGAAGTAGGGAAGGTGGAGAGAGTCTTTTGAATCATTTCATCTTCTGTGATTTGCTTTCCACAGAAAGTAAGGAGTGCTTTAAGGCGCAACATATCCTTATTGAAATCATTTACTCTCTTATAGTCAAGTAAGCGGATTTCATTCCACTGGACTGTCAGTTCTGGAAGCAAAGTATCATGAATGTTTCCAAAACGTCCTTTGAGAGCATCCCACAGTTCTTTGGGTGTTTTCAATTGAAGGTACTCCCAGCGGAGGCTAGGGTCAATATGTCGCCTCAGAAACATAAGGGCAGTGGCTTTAACCTTGTCAGACGGCTCTTCGTCATCTGGGTCATCAGATGGTTCGATAGTGGAAAGGTAGTCCTTCCCTAAGAAGGTCGTTTCCACATCGAAAACCCAACGGTGGTACTCAAGTCCTTCTGAGTCCAATATTTCAAATTCAGGTCGAGTTGGTTCAGTCATCTGTTTGAACAAACAATGAATGGACATATTAATACTGTAAGCATAGCAATATCTTGTAATAAATTACTTTTTATTTCAAATATAATAGTTTTGAGTTAGATTGTGAGACCATGGGTCATATATATTTTTTTTTTCGATGCTTTGTGAAAATACTTTATCACAATTATTTATTACATGTTATTATTCATGAATATTCTTTATCATGAACATATAAGATATAAATAAATAGTTTACTAAATAAAAAAAATAATAGTATTATGTAATTAATAATCACATAAAAAAAAATTTATCCATATAAAAATTCCACTATTCACAACAAATATTTATAAACAAAATAAACCTAATAAAATTGAATTAATTAGGTTGAAGCCCATTAATACAACTAAACAAATGGCCCATGCATTAATAACTCAAGGCCCAACATAAAATGGCCCGTTTGCCGCTGTCGGTTTCCAATTTTCAGATGGTATTGTCAACATTATAAACGCAATCAGTTCAGATACGTGCGAGAAAATCGCGATTCAGTAGATCACGACTAGGTATGGACGACGTCGTCGTTGCGTAACCGCCGTTCATCAAGGGCGGATTTCTCGCGTTGCCGTCGCTGACGTAACCGGCGTCGCGTCGCCGTACGTACAGCGCAGGTGCCATCGCGCGCCATCGCGACAGAGGCGCCGTCGGCTGTCGGTCGAGGCCATTTCTTGGGCCATCGCACCGTTGTGCGCGTCCCGCCGCTGCCGAACGTCGGCAAAATGGTAGGTATCGATGATTGGTTTTGGTTTTGGTTTCAGAACACTGATATTGGAAAAACAGGGTTTTGGTTTTGGTTTCAGAAAATCGAACAAGGAATTCGAACACCAGGAAAAAAAAATTTTGTTTCCAAAAAAAAAATTTTGCCGATCTGTAACACCAGGAAAAATTGAACAAGGAATTTTGATTTTGATTCCCAGAATAGGGGGTTTTCGAAGAAACAGGGTTTTCAAAAAATTTTGATCTGTAACACCATGAATTTTTATTTTTTTTTGAAAAATCGAACAAGGAATTTTTTTTGAAATCGATTTCTGGGTTTCGATTGCTGATTGTTTTTGAAAAAGAGTAACCAATTTTGAAAAAAAATGAAACACAGTGTTTCAGATTTGGGGTTTCAGAAAAAGACGATTGTATCAGTTCATGGCCCAGATTTTGTAGACATTGAAAAACCTGGTTTCTAAAAATTATAGGTTTCTGAATCGATTTTTTTTTTTGTTATCTGAATCGATCAAAAATATGCTTAGAAAAACCATTTCGGTAAAATATGGGTTCTGGAAATTGGGGGTTTTCGACTTCAATAAGTACTGGGTTTGAGTCGAAGAATTTCTGGATTTGAAGATTTGTATTACTGGATTTTGATTAGGGTTTTGTTATATATGCAGTCCATACACACATAGCGACATATTCGATTTCATACATGAAATGAGCAGAAACAATTCCAAAAAAAAATCATGTCGCATACAGTGATCTCAGATTTGTACAAGTTGTAAACATATCATGGAAACATATGTGAATAGCATATTGATATACGCATGTATATACATACAAATCATACAGAGGCATAGAAACATATATAGAACATATGCAGAACAAAATCCGTGGATTAAAATTTAAGGAACATATGTGTGAATCAGAACAGTGACCATACGAGGTTATGAGAATAAAAAAATACAGTTTGCAGAAATACACATACAAACAAAAAGGGTCATAACAACATATACGTAAATTCACACATTCTGCAGGATAGGCATGAATTTAATAATTTTCCAGATTAATATAATGACGAAACTTACGGTTTCAGCAATTAATTAAAATAATCCAAAATTCGATTTGATCCAGAAAACAGCTGGAGTAATCTTCTCGTAAATCCTTATTGCTCGTAGATACTCGTGCTGATAACGTGTTTAAGAATAATTAAAAGAGAAAAGAAAAGACGCAGAAGATTGTTGATCCAGTTCGTCTGAAAGACTACTTCTGGGGGCGTACCAAGCCAGGAGAGTTATATCCAATATACTTTATGAGTGTTTCTATATTTATAGGTTATAAACTAGGGTTACAAGTCTAAAGAACAAAAAAACTAAATTACCCTTCTATCAAGTACTATTGATTAAAGCACAATATTATAGTATTACTTCAACACATATTAATTATTTTGTTGTTTTGCCCGTGCTATTTTATTATGGGCTGAATAACATATTTATTTTTTACCTCCTACCCTCACCCTTCGTATGTATTATTTACAACCTCCTACCATTACGCCGTAATCCATGGTTTTCCTAACAATCTCCGGTCATTATCGCCGGAATCCATGGCGTCTTAGTCACATTTTCAATTTTCAATTTTAGACGGTGGTTTTCTTCTTTCAACCTTCGATTAACCCATCCACCGCCTCCACCATCCACCGATTTGAGAGGCCCAACCACCGGAAACTCGAACTCCAGGACCACATCGCCGCCTCTGGTCCCGAAGGCCGTGATTGCCGTTTTGTGGAGCTTTTTCGTGAAATAATTATAGTGTTTTTCCAAAAATTATTCTCTTCGAAAAAGTTACAGAAACGGGTGGTTTTCAACTCGATGGGTGGCTTTCAATTTGGGGAAAGTGTAATTGATGAATAGAAATTGATGAACGGAAATTTTCTTCAATTCGATGGAGATGATGATGGTGGTTCAGGTGATGATGTACAATAATTTTGGGTTAATTAGGGTTTTCAATTTTTGATTTATATTCTTCTGATAAGCTCTGAATTTAAGTTCCATTTTTAGTTTTCCTCATTGAATTATTGAATTTGGTGGTGTTGATGATTGTGGTGAGGTGTTGTTGGTGGAGTTGAATTATTAAATCTGGTTATGGTGAACTTGCTGTTGGGATGAAAATGACGGTGGTATTGGGAGAGAATTAATTCTTTAAGAAGGGTAAAATTGTATATTTACATTTTATCCTACTAATTATTATATTCTACCAATCAACATATTAAAATACAAAACATTTTAATACATCCTACCAATCATCCATAATATAATATTTATATTATATATTCATACTAAATTAATACTCATATTAATTATCTCATCTCTATATACTAATTTTATATGAACTACCAATTACAACCTAAACATAACATCCTCATATAAAATTTCATCACATATGATGATATGAAGTCAATTTTTCTCCCTGCATAGGTCAAAATGAAGTTTTTTTATCTACTCATCAACTTTTCTTTGAAACACAAACTACTTAACCTAATTGATTTTCTAATACCATGATTAAAGTCTAATTTTACCTGAAAGGAATATATGAGAGTCCGCTTGGTTGAGGGTAATGAGTGTGGAGAATGAGAATTAATGAGGATTCATTCTCATTAATAGTATTTGATATTACTTACTATAAATGAATGAGATCATAAGAAAAAATTACATAAAAGGGTAATCACTAACCTTATGGTGATTACCCTTTAATGATATCTATTACTATTTTTCATCTTAAATTCATACCAAGTGCTAGGGGTGTAAATGAGTCAAGTCTACTCGCAAGCTACTTGTGCTCGACTCGTATAAAGATCGAAATCGAGTCGAGCTCGAGCTACTCAAGTAGCTCTCGAAATTGAGTTTATAAATACTCGGCTCACGAGCCTAATTGAGCTTGCACAATATTTAATATAAATAAAATTATCGAGTCTGAGTCGAATCGAGCTTAAGTTTTAGACAAAAAAGGACTAAAATATGTTTAATATTTTATTTTATTTAAATAATAAAATTTTCGAGTAGACCTGAGCTCGAGTTTTGTTGAGTTCTTTGGCGAGTCAAGCTCGAGCTAACAAATTGAAACTCGATCGAGTTCGAATCGAGTTTCGAGCTTCGAGTATTGCTTTCGAGTCGAGTTCGAGCTCAGTACTTCTCGACTCGACTCATTTACACCCCTACTAAGCGGCCCTGAGTATATCACTCTTAACCACTATATCCTTGGTCACAAGGCAATTCTTCTGAAATTGGAATAAAGTGATCAAATTGACTCAACATTGCATAATTGTTTCAAGTGTTACATGAGCTTTTTGTGGATCAATTTCAATAATGAATAATTAACCATTATCCATTTCAGCAACACATTAACACAACCCGTCTTAATATGTCCACTGTTAGAATAATCTAATATACGATAATTTCATATTAGAAAATAAAAGTGAAACTTGTGAAATCATGCATGTACTTGTTTTAATCAACGTGATGTTCTCTTGTTTCTTTTACTACTAATCAGTTTCTTTACGATCTGAAATATACCTTTACCCCACCATTATTTTAAAAATACGTGAATATGTTATCCTAAGGGATTACTCCATTATTATGTATAAGCTTCAAATTAAGATTGTCTCAGAAAATTAATGTACTAAACAGTTGGTGAGCATATATATGTACTACAAATCTAATTCTAACTCAGAATTTAAGAGGATTACAAGAAATTTAATACGGAGAAAATGTATGGGAATTACATCAAATAGAAGTAAATTAATAGATATAGGAATTAAAATATATTGAAGTGGTTTTAAGTTAAAGTGAGAATTAAATAACATTATCAATTATAAATACATTATCTTAAATTATTTAATAATTTTAGAAACTAATCCATAACATGTAAATGTTGAGGCCCAATATAATACTAAAACATATGGCCCAAAAGATATTCTCCAAAAAAATAATTTAATTTAGGCTCAATTTGGATGGATTGATTTGAAAATGAATGAATTTAAAAAAAAATACATATAAGAAGGCATATATTTCAAATCACGAATTATAAAGAGATGGGAGAGAAGGGAAAAAATAGAGGAAAGATAGAGATTGAAGGGTAGAGAGGAGAGATTTCACAAATGACATGGTTTTGATGAGGATTTAGAATTTCTTCATTTTGAACATAAACTCAAATCAAAGTATTTGTAAATTCAACTAACTTACTTGGAAAGAGTGATTATTTGTGTTTGAAATCCACGGATTTCAAACCCACTCATCCAAATGGAGCCTTAATGAATTTATGGCCCAAAAGTATTAAAATATGACCCAAATATTAAAAGAAAAACATAGCATTGTAGATTAAGTTACAGAATCCGCATGTCCGTCTCTCTCTCACGCACACACACATACACAAATTCGGATACTCCTCCATTATCGGTCGCCGCCTTCGTTCTTCATCTAGCCACCACACACTGCCATCGTATTTTTTTTAGATCTATCAGAATTTTTTTATTGAGAAAGAAATGGAAGATATTTGCCAAATGAACGAAGTGCGACTCCTAAAATCCAGTGGCAGAGGGTGAAATTCCGGCGAGGTTGTCGACTGTGTCCCCCTATGACCGTTGCTATGTGTGCCACTGCTGTCCTCATCCAACCGCTATCGCCGCCTTGTCCGTCATGACCGGATTTCACTGAAAATGTTCATGGCCGCTTTTCCCTAATTTGTTGATTGTTGGTCCCGAAATGAGTATAATCAGTGTATGGGGGGGGGGAATACACTGATGTCAGATTTTTCCGAATACTCAGAAAAATGCTCTAACATGCTCAGTTAGGAAGATCCTGATGTTACTCAACAAAACTGATAGTCCGCGGGAGCAGCAGGGACAAGTCAGTAAGGAGTCAGATAGACTGAGTGTGAGTTGTGTGCTCAGAAGCTCAATAGAGATAACAAACCTACTGACCGCTCGGAAGCAAGTCAGTTGGACTACTATCTCAGTAAGCTAGAGTACTTGCGGAATGTGAGCCCTTAGTTTCTACACGTTTTCAGTTTCTAAAAACGTTTTCTCTGAGTTTACTTAGTAAATTGGTGGTTAAGGCTGGTGCACAATTTTAAAGGTCAGGATGATTGATTCAGCCTGAAGATCAAAACAATGCAGGATGCTCAGTTTAATATGATGACAATTATGATCCTTAGCAGTAAGTAAATCAGCACACAAGGGTCTTTTTAACGTGGTCCGGAGATAACCAACTCCTACGTCCACGACCTGATTTAACAGGAAGCTACCCTCAAAACCCTGAGGATAGATACTTGGTTTTTACGTGCCAAGGGACACGAATAGCCAACTTCATCTCTTAGGAACTGACCCCTGGGCATTTTACAAGTCCCAGTCCTTCTAACCAACCGATCTCACACCATGAGCGGTTTGATATTCTTGGTTCCAACTAAGAATAGCTCTAGCAATACAAATCGATGCTAAAGATTAGAGCTATCAAAACTAAGCAAATACAGAGTGAATCCTTCTACAACACTAGGGAAATTTAATTGCAGAGTGTTGTTCAAAGTATGCTTTGAGTGCTTGGATTCTTGAGAGCTTTCTCTTGGAAATTTCCCGTTAGCCTTGAATGGGTGCAAGGCTCTCTGTATTTATATGAGAGATTTGAAATAGATCCGTTGGAGGAGATCTTCCCAAATCTTTCCTATTTTAGGGTGGTTGCAGACTAGATGTACCATTGACCTTTTTCCCATGCTTAATCTGGAAAATATTGTCCCGCCGCCTGCAACTCTGAGACGCATTAAATGCCGCATTAACTGCTGCGCAGACTCCGTACATGCGTGTCGAAAGACGATTGGCTCTCCGTATAAACGACTAGTTGATCGTCTGACACTCGTCTTTCCTCGTACATTCAATACTCCGAGTTTCTTGTTATTACTCAGCATGAATGTTTGTCTTTAATGGAGTCCACTGACATTCTCTTTGTCTCTTAGGTGTTGACATAAATGTCAACTGTCCATTAGCATAAATAACCTTTTTGCTTTGGACTTACATGGATCAGGTGGACTGACCCAAGGCCTAAATCAGGTCTTACAAGCATTCAACTCAGCCTGATAGGTTATTCAGCCCAGTATGTGTAACCTCTTTGCTTTGGACTTACATGAGTCAGATAAACTGACTCAAGGCCTAAGTCAGGTCCTATGAGCATTCAGCTCAGCCTGATAGGTCACGCTTACTCTTCACTGACTAAGTTCTGTCCTGAGCATGCTTAGTGTACTCAGTAGAATCATTAGTCAATGGTACTCCGAATTGTCTTTAGGATGGATCTTCAAGCTTTGGTCTTCAGCTTCAGTTCAGGCAATCTTCTTCAAGACTGACTCTGACCTTCTTCAGGGTAAATTGTACTTCAGACTTCAGTAAATTGGGTCGACTCCAATATTCTTCAGTCTTCAACACGTTCCCCCTGAACTGAATCCCTAACCTGACTATCTTGAACTAGACAATCCTGACTATCCGTACTTAGGCAAATCATCAGGGGTTTTGGGATCTAATCAAAACACTCAGATTGTCCCAACACTGATTATAGTTGATTTTGGTGTTTTTTTCTTTTTTATTTTGTCCGTTCATTATTATGGATCTTTTTTTGTTTTCCTCCCGATTTGAAGATGCATTGCATCTATTATTATTTTTTCTCTAATTTGAAGATGCATCACATTGATATGTTCAACTCAATAAAAATTTGAATCAAATAGTTTAGAATTAGAACATAATTTCGAATTCGAGCGAATAATTACAAATCGAATTGAATAATATTATATCGAAATATATTTTGAATCGAATAGTTTTGAATAATTCGAATCAAATACGAATCACATATATTATTCGAATATGAATATTCAAAAAGTTTCACAAATATGAATTGAATATTATAGTATTCGCTTCGATTCGATTACAACCCTAGGATACAAGCACGAGTAGGAACGAGATTATCTCCAGCGGCTCTTGTAACCCTAACTTCAAAATAATGGTAAAAATGAGAGCCACACGCTATGAAGATGGAAACCGTGAAGGCGAAGAGAGAGGGAGAGAGAGAGAGAGAAGGGGGGAACCGTGGAAGGATGGAAAGGAAGAAACACTATAACCATTTGTTACTTGATACATATCAATTTTGGTAGAGATGTTAATCTCGATTGGGTTAAATGGATCGATCCGTTTAACCCCAAAAAATACAGAATTGGAACCATACTTTTATAGGCCCGTTCAAATTCAATCATTTTTTGTCCGACCCTATTAGCCCGCGGGCAAAATGGGCTATCCCGCCGAATAACTGGGCCTGCATAATTTTTTTATCTTATATTTATATATATTAAATATATAATTAATTATTAATTATTATATTATTAATTGAAGTTATTCCTAATTTTTATTTAGAGATTGTATTAATTTTAAGTATTGATGCTTAAACTTTTAAGTATTGATATTTTAAACTTTTAAGTATTTATTTTTGAACTTTTGTAATTATGTTAAACTATTTTTATGTAATTTTAATAAAATTTTGTTCAATATTTATATTCTAGTTTAAATATTAATATTTTTTACCACTATTTTAGATTTTCTATTGAAATTAATTTTTTTTATTTTTTATGACGTAGCCCGTTTATGACGCGTTTAGTCCGATGACCGCCAGAATTAGGGTTAGACCTCAAATATTAGAGGACCGTTAAAAGCGAATTGAATAAAACTCTAACCCGTTTAACCAGAAGCCCGTTAACACTAATCCTACAAGATTAGAAAAGGAAACTGACTGTTTCTTCATAATTTACCCTTTAATCCTTTATATGTAAAATATAGATATAGATAGATGTTAAAAGTTGTTCTGTAAAAATAATTTAACTTAAGAGAATTTTACTATTATAACTTAGTAGGTCTCTTGTTAACTCAAGTTTACATAAACTCGTATTACTGTTACGTGTAATTATTATTATTATTTTTTATATATATTATTATTATTATAAATATATATTTAATTTTTTAATAGTGACAGTGTATTTACATCTTAGGCTTAGCAGAGTAATATTGACTATAATATTTAGTGTTGGCTAAAAAAAAAATCAATTAAAATGATGCTAATTATCATAATTAATGAAAATAACAAATAAAAAGTTAACTTTTATTATATTTGATGCGAGAAAATAAGTCTCGAAATAATCTATATGGGTGCGTTTACTTTGCGAGTCAGGATAATGTTGATATTACTAATTTAATAGGGGTTGCTAAAATAAACCTATATAACACTTCTTTACTTTAATAGAATAATACAAGGGTTCAAATTATATTTTACTTTGAGTGTTAAGATTAATTTATTAATAAAAAAAAAAAGAAACTAATATTTTCTTGAATAAAGGTCGCAGAAAGAAACTAATATTTTTCACAATAAAAAAAAAAGAAACTAATATTTTCACAATGACAGAGATGAACAGTAGTCAGGTTTAATATAAATCGCCCAAACATGAGGGATTATTTTAGGTCAATATGAGGGGTTTAAACCGGGTCGCCCCTATTACCTGGAAATTATAACATGCAAAGTAAACATAAAATAAACATGTGTTATTTAATTAAGCTACCCTTATGCGTAAAAATAATAACACAATAGTGGCTTCCTCTACAAGTTCCCGTCAAAACATCTAAAATAATAAAATATTAATATTACACTCTACTTATTAATATGTAACATATTACTCCACCATTTGCAAATGCCTCATATCTTCATTTTTTTACTTTTAATTAGTTTAGTTACACTTACATAATATTCAATTTTTTCTTTTAAAATATTTCAACTAAATATCAAATGAAAAATTTGTGTATGTTCTCCATATAAAATAAAATCAAATATATAATATGAATTCTATAGTTTAAAAATATTTATTTATTATTTTTAATATATAGTTGAATATAGTGGTATTTAAGAAAAGCTTCATTGTATTTTCAATATTAATGGAATTCCTAAAATTTTAGTATTTTGTTAGTTTATTTTTTTAAAATATATATAATTAATTAAATAATTGTGAGATACTTATATATTATCTCTAATAAATTATATATTAATAAAATTTTAAAAAAATTAATAAATAACAATTAGTTAAAAAATTAAATTTATAACAAATTTTATCTCATATTAAAATATATCAATATCTAAATCTAAGATGCACAGGAGAATAACTAGTTAATCATTAGTATTTCTGAAGCATTTTCTTTTGGGAGCCACTATTCATACCCCAAATTACTCTAAACATACCTGTTGATAGAATTTGTTAATCGTGTTTGTTATGTGGCTGGTTATAACACATTAATCCTATCAAACAATAATCCAAGATTTTGTGTTCTTGGATATAATATGAAGAGGGAGTGGAGAGAGTTTAGAGAGAGAAATATTGCAGTAGGGATTGTATTGATTGTGTGAATTGTCAGAATTGTGTGAATAGTACAAGAGAGGTCTTATTTATAGGTGTGCGAGTGTGAGATGGCACCTTACGAGCCTATATGGCTTCCGGTGTTGACGAGGGTTCCTTACCCTTGTCTTGATTTCCCACATTGCTTTATATGTCATGCCTCATCCTACTACAATGCCTTATACTAGATGGGCCTCATTAAAAACCTCGCCGTAAACCACTCTTGTGGACAAACCGGACGGAGGGAAAAAGAGCTCGCCATCGGGGTCCTACTGACAAAGGGCGAGCTCCCAAGCCTTGCCAGATTCCAGAGTATCGCACAGTGATGGACCTCGGCGAGGTGAGCTCCGGGCGAGCTCTCCCACAGACGGGCGAGCTCTGGACCTCCCCCAGCTCGGATGGGCTCTGGAGACCTGACAAGCCTTAGGGATTATTTCTGACACCGACGTATTAGTTCGCCATGTCAACATTTGCCCCCCAGCTCGCGCGCATCATGACTTTGTCAAATGTGTGGGCGAGCTGGAGAACTTGAGGTCTGGCGAACTGTCCTTGGGGGGTGTCGAGCTAGCAGGCGAGCTACGCCTAGGAGGTCGCCTCAGCCGATACGATGTGGGATCCCAAGCGTCATGCACGCCTTTTGGTGTCTCGAGTCCCGCCCATAATAATGATAACCTTTCAAATTCTTTGCACATTGGTCCCTGGTCTCCTCGGATATTATACCTCGCCCCGGCGCCTATAAATAGGCGAAGAGGAGAAAATTCCTCACTTTGCATCTTCACTTCTCAGAGCACATTTTTGGCGATCGTTTCTATGCTTCAGGCGCGTCTCCGAACATCTCCCAAGGTAGAAATCCGGATTTCCCTTCTTTCTTGTTTCGAATTCCTTTCGTTGAAATCCAAAGCTTTCCGGACGTCTACATTATGTCTGAGAATTCTTCAAGTCCCACCCCTCCGAATCGCGATTTGGGAAAAGGAGTTATGACTGATGACTGCCCGAACCCCCCAGGGGCGCCTGTGGTCATCTCCTCGAGCTCCGGGGCGAGCTCAGAAACCTTCCCGGACAGTAGCGAGCTTCTAGGGTCAGTTCGTTCTGACTCAAGCGAGCAGGCTACTAGCTCCGGTGAGCAATCCTCACTCCGCGAACTCTGGGATTACTCTGAGCGAGCTCACGGGGGAGCCGCTGAGGTCAGAAATAATACGTCGGTGTCAGAAATAATCCTTAAGGCTTGTCAGGTCTCCATAGCCCATCCGAGCTGGGGGAGGTCCAGAGCTCGCCCGTCTGTGGGAGAGCTCGCCCGGAGCTCACCTCCCCGAGGTCCATCACTGTGCGATACTCTGGAATCTGGCAAGGCTTGGGAGCTCGCCCTTTGTCAGTAGGACCCCGATGGCGCGCTCTTTTTCCCTCCGTCCGGTTTGTCCACAAGGGTGGTTTACGGCGAGGTTTTTAATGAGGCCCATCTAGTATAAGGCATT
Organism: Prunella vulgaris; assembly: GCA_026898435.1. Lineage (NCBI taxonomy): Eukaryota > Viridiplantae > Streptophyta > Magnoliopsida > Lamiales > Lamiaceae > Prunella > Prunella vulgaris. The sequence goes on from JAPKLY010000089.1 coordinate 345,331, forward strand.
GTAGTAGGATGAAGCATGACATAGGAAGCAGTGTGGGAAATCAAGACAAGGGTAAGGAACCCTCGTCAACACCGGAAGCCATATAGGCTCGTAAGGTGTCGTCTCACACTCGCACACCTATAAATAAGACCTCTCTTGTACTATTCACACAATTCTGACAATTCACACAATCAATACAATCCCTACTGCAATATTTCTCGCTCTAAACTCTCTCCACTCCCTCTTCATATTATATCCAAGAACACAAAATCTTGGATTATTGTTTGATAGGATTAATGTGTTATAACCAGCCACATAACAAACACGATTAACAAATTCTATCAATAATTTGGCGCTAGAAGGAGGGCTCGGCCTCGAATCTGAAAATTAAAAATTTTCAAGAACAAAAAATTAGGGTTTGTTGAAGATTTGAAGATTTGAAGGTGTTTTTGATAAAACTCAAGAACACTTGAAGATACACATACATCTTCATCCCTTGAACGAAGAACCCAGATTTCCGGACAAAAACCCAAATTTTCGAATTTTACGAAATCTGCCCGGGACAAGTTTACAAACGCGCGCGTGCACACGAATAAACTGAATTTCGGATAATTCGTCACACGCGAGGCTAGACAAAAACTCACACAACTCCACCTAAGCTGGACGACCACCACTCCGGCGACCTCCACCACTCCAGCAACCTCCCTCCACCTCGGCGACCTTCAGCAAGCTACCCCCTCCGAAACCCAAAAATGGCTAACACTCGAGCCACTAAGGGACAGGCCTCCGCAGCTGCGGGAAGGTCTAAAGGGGGTGATCAAAACCAGGCCGAGGTGGAGACCTCACGCCAGGTGGTGGAAACATCACAACCACCTCCCCAGAAGAGCACCGCAGCTCCGCGACCTCCGTGAGTTGCGGTGACCCTGGAAGACTTGGCTCCCGCCCTGAGGGACCTGGCCAGCAACCCTGACGAGCTCCAACGCACCATCGCGACCTTACAGAGGTTGCAGCAGCGACAGCAGGACAAGCTCGCCCTGGTACCCAGGCGAGCTCCAGTTGCCGAAGCCCGGGAGCAGACCAGGCCCACTCAGGGCACCCAGACCAGAGGGGACTACAGCATATTCCCCACCGAGCAGGAGGAGAGCTCGGCACAAGCTCGCCAGCAAAGGGAGAGGACCGGCAAGGCCAAGATGGTGGAGGAGGATCCCGCTCCTTACACCGGAAGGGAGCCGGCTTACACCGGGGCATCTGGCACCCACCAATCACAAAGGAGGGAAGTCCTCCAAGGCCGCCTGGGCCCGAGATACGGGGAAAACGAGTGGACGGCAGCCCCAGCTGCGTCCCACGGGGACTCCGACCAGCAGCCATGCAGATCAGCCCACGAAAGGCTGAGGAGGCCCGCCACTGACCGGCTAGGCCCCCTCGGCGGACGCCAATTCCAGCCCGCCACTGAGAGGTCACCCCAGAGTGAGGCACCTCGGGGACGTGCGTCCGCGAGACGCACGACCTTTGAGCAGCCTCCGCCGGAGGTGACCCGAGATGACGAGCTAGCCTCACTGAAAAAGGTCGTTGAAATGCTACAAGCACAAGTAGCAGCCAAATCTGGCGGACCTGACGCCATGACTCTCCCCACATCTCCATTGGCACCTGCCATCCTTCGCGCACCGGTCCAGAAGAAAATTCAGTTCCCGGTGATGTCCGCATATGAAGGCGAATCGGACCCGAAAGTCCACCTAGCCAAGTACGCGGACTTCATGATTTCGGTCGATGCCACTGACTCCACCCAGCACCGGAACTTCCCACTGACCCTAGGGGATCGAGCTCACCGCTGGTTCTCTTCACTCACCCCGGGGTCAATATGCTCATTTTGCCAACTCTTGCGGGAGTTCCTGGCCCACTTCTCTGGGTTCGGATCCTACCTTACCCAGAAGCACCGACTCTCCAACATCCATCAAGGCGAGAGCGAGACCGACCAGCAGTACCTGGAAAGGTTCGACAAAATCCTGTTGGAAGGCGAGCCGGTGAGTGAGGACACCAAGGTCGTCGCAGCGATGGCCGGGCTCAAAAGGGGCACCGACCTCTGGAAGGAGATGCACCTCGCATGTCCCAACACTTACAGCGAATTCCGCCACAAGGCAGGGGTCTTCGTGGCTATGCAGGAGGCACTATTGAAAGAAGTTAGTGCCCACGAAGAAAGGAAGCCCTACGGGAAGAAGTCCGGGGGCACCTACAAAGCTCCCCGGAACTTAAAAGCCTTTGGCGAAGGAGATGAGCTCAAAGAAAAGCTCAATCAGGTCCTCACTGTCTCAGTTGACCACGTCTTCACTGCCGTCAAGGGCAAAGCCATGCTGGAAGAGCCAAGGCGGATCCGCCAGGACCTCACAAAGCTCAACCCCAACAAATTCTGCGCCTACCATCAAGCCATCGGCCACTTCACCAGCGAATGCCGAGACCTCCTCAAGCAACTCTGGAAGTTTTACGAGGACGGGAAGCTGGCCGAGTTCGTGAAGAAGGCCCCAGCTAAGAGGTCAAGGTTCAAAAGCAGGGCTACCTCCGATGATGAAGAGGAGGAAGCAGATCAACCTGGTCCCCACAACAGACGGAGGGTACCTCCCCAGCCTCAACAAAACTTGGAGCCCACCCGAGAGCTCCTAGTTCTCGAGGAGGAAATCGGAGCTGCTGGAGGTCTCCAGGACGGGGGATCCTCCATATCCAGGAGAAAGAGAAAGGCTGAAATCTAGGCCATAAACCAAGTCCAGGAAGGCAGCTCCGGCCCCAGGTCCGTCTCACAGCTTACTGACGAGCTGACATTTTCCTCAGCGGACCTGGTGGGGGTACTGATGCCCCACAACGACTCGTTGGTGATAACCGCCAACATCATGAACGTCCGAGTTCACAGGCTACTTGTGGACACTGGCGCATTCACCAACATTCTCTTCAAATCCACCTTGGATGCCTTAGGTGATTTTGAGTCGTATCTGGAACCTAGCAATGCTAGGATAGTGGGGTTCGGAGAAGCTGTAACCGTCCCCCTAGGTAGTGTTAGGTTGAGCGTCCAGCTTGTATCGGCTGAGGATCCCGAAAGGAGACTGACTAGGCTCATAGATTTCCTTGTTGTCGACCAGCAGTCCTCCTACAACGGGTTCCTTGGCCGCCCATTTATTAATGAATTCAAAGTGGCGTGTTCGACCTACTACTACTGTTTGAAATTCCCAACCCCAAAAGGTGTCGAAACTATAAAAGGTGACCAGAAGAAGGCCCGAGAGTGTTTACTCCAAATGAAAGATGGTCAGGTAATAAAAGAGGTGACACGAGTCCAAGTCCTTGAGGAAGACGTACAGATTCCTGCAGACGAGCCAAACATCCTAGACGTCATCTCGGTCGAAACTGAGATGATGGAGGTAGGCAATTTCTCAGAAATCAATCAAGGCACTGGACTTGTGCAAGACACACAACCGACACCAATAGAGGACTTGGAAGAAACCCAAGTGTTGAGACCTGCGCAGGGATCAGCACCTGTGCAGGAGCAGCAACCTGCTCCCATGGAGGTGGTTGATGAAGCCCAAGATGGGGGACCTGCGGGAGGTCAAGAACCAACACCAATGGACGTTGACCCAACTCCCCAAGTCACCGCACCATCCCAAGTTGACAAACCACCGAAGGTGCTCACAGTTGACGAGCCCGCCCAAGCTGAAAGCCAACCTGATGACCTCGAACCGCGCATAGGTCACGAGTCTGCGCAGATGTCACAAGAGGAGTGGGACGAGTTCATCAGCGACCCGAGGTGGAAAAGTCAAAAGAGAAAAGCCACCCCCATGGAAGAATTGATGGCACTCCCGGTGGACCCGAAAAGGGACTTAGAACTTTTCATCGGTTCTGAGTTACCTGAACCGTACCGGTCGAGGATAGAGCTGTTCTTAATGACCAACCTGGACGTGTTTGCCTGGTCCCACGAAGACATGACGGGGATCCCGTTGGATCATGCTTGCCACAGGCTTAACATAGATCCGACGAGGAGACCCGTACGCCAAAAGCGGAGGAAGTATGGACCAGACAAGTACGCAGCTCTAACGGTTGAGGTGGAGAAGTTGTTAGACAACAAGCTCATCAAGGAAGCTTTGTGTCCGCAGTGGGTCGCAAACCCCATCCTGGTGAAGAAACACAATGGGACGTGGAGACTCTGCATTGACTTCACGGACCTGAACAAAGCATGCCCGAAGGACAACTTCCCACTACCTCACATTGACCAGCTGGTGGACAGCACCGCAGGCCATGAGATGATGACATTCATGGATGCTTTTGCGGGCTATCACCAGATAGCTCTACACCCAGATGACCAGGAACACACGGCGTTCTACACTAACAAAAACATGTATTGCTGGGAAAGGATGTCGTTCGGACTCATCAACTCCGGAGCTACCTACCAAAGATTGGTGAACAAAATGTTTGACCAACACATTGGTGAATCCATGGAGGTGTACGTAGATGACATAGTTGTCAAGAGTCTGAGAAAGGAGGACCACTTGGACCACCTAAAACAGACCTTCGACATACTGCGCCACTACAACATGAAGTTGAACCCCAAAAAGACCAGTTTCGGCGTACACTCCGGAAAGTTCCTGAGGCATCTAGTTAGCCAACGTGGAATTGAGGTCAACCCAACACAGGTTCAATGCATAATCGAGATGGGTATACCCGATTCCGTCCAAAAAATTCAAAGGTTGACTGGGTGCATGGCAGCCCTGAACAGATTCATCTCCAGGTCCGGCGACCGAAATCGTCCATTTTTCAAGGCGATTAAGGCAAACACACGGAGGTACAAAGAGGCGGCCAAAGCCAACAAGCTCCATCTCAAAAATCACATCGTGTGGACGAGTGAATGCCAACAGGCCTTCGAAGATATCAAAACATACGTGGCAGATATACAGGTCCTGTCAAAGCCGATACCTGGAGAAAAGCTATACCTCTACCTGGCTGCATCGGAGGTGGCCATCAGCTCTGTCCTGGTCCGACAAGAGGCGAAAACACACCTACCAGTGTACTACGTAAGCCAAGTACTACACGAAGCTGAGTTGCGGTACACCCCAACAGAGAAGCTGGCTTATGCACTGGTGATGAGTGTTAGAAAATTGAGGTCTTACTTCTTTGACCACCCAGTAGAGGTGTTGACAACGTTCCCACTGCGCCAAATACTACAGCGCCCAGACACCGCTGGACGCCTGCTGAAATGGTCACTAGAGATCAGCCAATATGGTATAACCTACGCACCACGAACAGCGATCAAGGGACAAGCACTTACCGACTTCATTGTCGAGCTAACTTTCCCACAAGATCTGACGAGGGGGCGTATAGCTCCTTGGCATCTCTACGTAGACGGATCATCAACCAGCATGGCAGCAGGCGCCGGCGTGGTCCTGATCAGCCCAGACAGACAAGTCTTCACCTCCGCAATCCGGTTCGACTTTCGAGCAACCAACAACGAGGCGGAATATGAAGCACTAATAGCGGGACTTAGGCTATCATTAGCTGTGGGGGCAACCAATCTTCAAGTTTTCAGAGATTCCCAGCTAATAATATCCCAAGTCCGGGGGGAATATGAGGCAAAAGACCAGCAGATGATGACTTACCAGAAGATAGCCGCGCATCTGATCTCGATGTTTATGCAGGTTACATCAATCAGATACCGCGGCTAGTAAACACACAAGCAGATGCTCTAGCCCGGATAGCTACTAGCAACGGCGAAGCCGAATTCACAGAGGTTGTGATCACCACACTGAAAAACCCCTCGACGTCCGATTACAAGATAAACCAAACCTCGAGCGGGGGGCAGGAGGACAGTGAAGGTGGTGAAGATTGGTGCACTCCAATCCAAAAATATTTAACAGATGGAACAACCTCCGTGGACACCTGGGAAGCTAGCCGGTTAGTAAAGCAAGCTGCCAGATATACGCTGCTGGATGGCCAACTCTACAAACGTGGATTCTCTCTACCCCTACTCAAATGCCTAACTAGGAAGCAGGGGTCCGAAGTGTTAGAAGAAATTCACGAAGGGATTTGTGGGAGTCACGCTGGGGGGCAAGCATTGGCATACAAGACGATCAGGCAGGGCTACTACTGGCCCACTCTTCACAAAGATGCCATCAGCTTCGCTAGAAGGTGCCGAAAGTGCCAACTTTTTGCACCTAACATCCACTCCCCAGCCAACCAGCTGAAATCGATTTTCAGCCCATGGCCTTTCGCGAAATGGGGAATCGACTTGATCGGCCCATTTCCACCTGGTAGAGGCGGTGTAAAGTTTGTTGTTGTAGCAGTAGACTACTACACTAAGTGGGCTGAAGTCGACGCTCTCACAACTATAACCCAAGAAAGGATGATCGGCTTCATATGGAAAAGCCTGATCTGCAGATTTGGACTTCCGCAGTCAATCATCACGGATAATGGAAGGCAATTCGACGGACAAAAGTTGAGAGATTTCTGTAATTCATGGAACATCAAGAAGCACTACTCAACTCCATATCATCCCCAGTCGAACGGCTAGGTCGAGGCGGTGAACAAGATCCTGAAACACATATTGAAGCTCCGCCTCGAAGAAAAGAAAAGGAGCTGGGCAAATGAACTCCCGGAGGTCCTATGGTCTTATAGAACTTCCTATAGGGCCAGCACCGGGGAGACCCCGTTTGCCCTAGCCTTCGGGACTGAAGCCGTAGTCCCGGTGGAAGTCCAGAACAAGACTTGGAAGGTGGTAGGGTATGATGAAGAAAAGAATGATGAAGCCCTGACAGTAGAGAATGATCTGATCGAGGAGACCAGAGCTTCGTCAGAAATGAAAAACGCCACCTACAAGCGTAGAGCGGAAAAATATTACAACTCTCAGGTCCGAGACCGAAAATTCAATGTCGGAGACCTGGTGTTAAAAAAGAAATTGATGGCCCCACCAGGTGTATTCGGTTCAAACTGGGAAGGACCATTCCGGGTCACCGTAGCCTGGCCAAACGGTACCTATGATCTAGAAGACACAGAAGGTAAAGCTTCGTCATACACCTGGAGCTCGGCACATCTAAAAAAGTTCTACCAATAGACTAGAATCCTGTAATAGACTAGTCGAAGGCTTGCATCAGAAATGTCGATGGCAACCGATGTAAATTATAATGTTATGAAAAGTCAGAAAAAATTCAGAAAAATTCCCAAGTGTTTGGACCTGTGCAGCTCTCCAACCAGGCGAGCTGCACCAGGTCGCCCACCGCTCCAGGGAGCTCGCCAAACCCAGCTCGCCCACATGCTCAAAAATCCGCAATGCGCAAGGACCAAGGTCCCAAGCGTTGTAATTAAATAGCTCGAAGGCAAAGGCCAAAGTATCCAAGGTCGCGAAGGTACCCTTCTTAAAGGGTTGCTAAGCACCTACTGCCACAAGTTAGAAAAATTCACGAAAAAGACAAAAAAATGTCTAAGGCAAGGTTCATGAAACCCAATGGCCCAACGTGAATCAATCGAAGTGCAGTTCACAGCCCTAAGTGGTCTAAGACGAATGATTCGCGGCCCTAAGTGGCGTAAGACGAAGAATACGCACTCTCAAAACAGAGGTACAATTCGTAGTCGTAAGTGACATAAAACGAACGATTCGCTTCTCAAAGTAGAATAAGACGAACAATTATGTACCAGGAAAATAAACAAGAACGAGCTATTTCAAAAAATTATAACGTAAAAGCACAAATACATAAAGGAAAAGAGTTGGACAAAAAATGCTCGGCTTATATTCAAAAGATACTTAAGAGATTTTCAAGCCAAAAATATGCTTGAAAAAATCCTAAGTATGAGTAGTTGTGCTGGCCACAAAGGCCGACCAGCTGGCCATCTTTGAACTACAAAAAACTCCTTCTGGGCGAGCTGCGCGTGCCCGGAGAGCTAAATCTACTTGAACAAAAAATTAAGAACTACAAAAATGGAGCTCCTTCTGGGCGAGCTCCGAAAGCCGACGACCTATCATAACTTGGGAAATAAAAACTAAACTAGGAAAGCAATGGAAAAACCAGCCTAAGCCTCGGGATCGGCGACCTCTGGGGCGGGGACGACCTGGCTGATGGGTATGGCAAGCTCGACATCAGAAGTGATGTTCCCGGAGAGTCCACTAGTGTCGAGCTCGCTTATGTTTATCATCGCATCCCGCAGACCTCCTGCATCTGCTCCATCGTTGGCGGGACCTCGCCTCCAGCATCCCCCTCAGCACCCTCAGCCTCCTGGGCGAGATCGACAGTCAAGACCTGCTTCGTCTGAATGATGTTGAATTTTTGACGAGCAGCGTCAAGATTGATCTCATAACCTGCGAGGTCCCCAATGTTTAACTCTGTACCAGGGGGATCGAGGATTTCTCCAGGCAATCTTCAAACACGCTGACGAGGGCTTCCCACTCACTATCATTATTAATCCATGCCCATTGGAAGGAGCGGATAACCTCAGCAAAACATAGCACGAAGCCCTTGTCAGTAGTGACCACCTCCGGAGCTCCAATGCCTCAGGCGTGATGGCGGCGAGCGGCTCTTGAGCTCGACGATCTCTAGGGCCTTAGCGGCGACCTCCTCCCACAGCCTCCGGCACTCCTCTGAATTCCCTCGGCTCTGATCCCGGAGGAGCCCTACCTCGACCCTGGTCAGAGCGAGCTCCTCATCCCGTGAGGTAAGTGTCCGGCGGGCTTCCTCGAGCTCGGCCTGTTGTTGGCGGAGGTCGGCTTGAAGCTTTTCTGCTTTTCTAATGGCGAGCCACTCCGCCTCCAGTGAGGCCTTCGACTTGGTCTCCGCCCTCGCGAGCTCTTCAAGGGCCTTCTTCCTCTCGTCGCCCACCTTGGTGAGCGCTTTCTTCGTATCATGGCGAGCTCTGTCAGCGGCGGCGATCTCATCGCCGACGAGCTGGGCCGCCGCCATCGCTGCACAGGCATAGTGCATCGCCAACCTCGCATTGTCGGTGGGCTTTTGCCTCTCGATCATGCCGAGCTCCGAGGCGTAGAGATACTTGGGGGCTTCAGTAAATACCCGGCGCGCCGCCCCCTCCGAAAGGTCCCTTGACGAGCTCAAGGCCTTGCACCGCTAGGTGATGTGAAGAGATTCGGGTCGTTGCGGGAGCTCGGCGGGAGTGTACCTGCACATGCTCAAATCAGTTAGAAAAAATCATGAAAATTACAATGGCCTCCAACTCCAAAAGAGGTCGCCTACTTACCCGAACCTATCAGGATTGAGCCCGAGAAGGGTATCATCCCGAATAGGGACCCGTAGGGAGACAGCGAGGGCGCACTCTGAGGAGTTGGAGGCGCTTGGGAAGGTTGAGTAGCGAGAGCTCACCCTGACCCTGCTTGGGTCGATCCGGAGCCGCCCTCAGCCCTAACTCGCTTGGCGGGGCGAGCCTCTTCTTCGCTCACTCGCGAGTCATCCCCTCGGTGGAGAGCTCGCCTCGTCTGATGAACTGGAGGGTCTTGGGTGCCCCGTTCAATGACCGAACCCCGACCAGCCCCTTTCTTAGTGGTGGCAACCTTCTCCTTCGTCTGGGGAGGCGCAGAGGTCCTCTGAGAGCCAGAGCCCCCAGCCTTGTCAGCGGCTTTGGCGAGCTCTAACTTATTGGTAGCATTCAGGACCGCTCCCGAGGGGATGCCTTCCCTCCCCGGACGAGGCTTACCCATCCTCAGCTGCCGAGCTAGGAAGTGGTAGGCTTCGGGAACTTCAACAGGCGGGAGCTCGGCAACGGGACCTACACCTGCACAACAAATGATCAGGTAAATCCGGCGACCACGACGTATGAAGCAGCGAGCTGCGAGAACTTCATAATGAAAAGATTTAAAACCTTGAGCAGCGAGGTGGTGTGGCGAGGTGATGAGGCCGGCGAGCCTGCGGCAGTGATGTTGGCACAGATGTTCGATCTCGCGATCTTTCTTTTCTCGCAGACAACACACTGTCCGCACGAACTCGAAGCCAATCAAAACCTCCGGCTTCCTGCGGCTTGACTTGTGGCGCTTCAAACCTGCAAAAAGATAGATTAGGTTAGTAATCTAATCCAACGCACACACGCTAAGGGATGCCACCTACAGCTCGCCTCCCCGTAGGTCTCGGGGGTAGGGATGCGCCCTCCACGACCATTAGAAGCTCGCCAGTCCCCCCCGATAAAGAAGAACTGCTCCTTCCAGTCCCGAATTTTATTGGGGAGGTCGCCTAAAAATTTACCCCCCGGGCGAGCTTGGAAAGAGTAATATCCTTTCCCCTCCCTCACTTGTCTGATAACATTAAAGAGCTCGCTGATGTCTGCCATACTCAGCCGATTTTCATAGCCCTCGAGGCCAAAGACGGTCAGAGCTGCCAACAGATTGCTCCATGCGTTCGGAGTGAGTTGTGTAATGGCGAGGCCCGTGTCCGCTAGGAATTGCCCGATAATAGGGTGAAGGGGGAGGGTGAGCCCGACCTTCAAAGTGTGATAATTCATGGCTGTGAGCCCGGCAGGGGGGAGGTCGGCTCGCTCATTCTCCTCAGCGGGATACATAAAAATGTCTAGCGGGATACGGAACCGCCTCCGAATATCCGGGAGGGCAAACTCGCTCATGATGCTTTCCACCTCGTTTGCCTTAAGGTCAGATTTGCCAGCGGCCCTTCGGATCGGAGCTCGCCGGGGTAAGGGAAAGCTCGCCCCGTGGGCTCTCATATACTCGCTCCAGTCGAACTCATTCACGACCTCGGCGGGGATTTGATGTTCCGGGAGCTTGGGAAAGGGAAAGTCGATGAAACAGAGGTATTCATAAGTGACCTCCGTCCCCATGTCCTCGCCGACTTCTCCATCGACCTCGTGGGCCAACTCGCCAGCAATGTCGCCGGCCCCAACCACGGTGACCTCCTCCCCGGTATCAGCCTCGGTGACCTCTTCTTCAACGGGGGCCGCGGCTCCCCCGTGAGCTCGCTCAGAGTAATCCCAAAGTTCGCGGAGTGAGGATTGCTCACCGGAGCTAGTAGCCTGCTCGCCGGAGTCAGAACGAACTGACCCTAGGAGCTCGCTACTGTCCAGGAAGGTTTCTGAGCTCGCCCCGGAGCTCGAGGAGATGACCATAACTCCTTTTCCCAAATCGCGATTCGGAGGGGTGCGACTTGAAGAATTCTCAGACGTAATGTAGACGTCCGGAAAGCTTTGGATTTCAACGAAAGGAATTCGAAACAAGAAAGAAGGGAAATCCAGATTTCTACCTTGGGAGATGTTCGGAGACGCGCCTGAAGCAGAGAAACGATCGCCAGAAATGTGCTCTGAGAAGTGAAGATGCAAAGTGAGGAATTTTCTCTTCTTCGCCTATTTATAGGCGCCGGGGCGAGGTATAATATCCGAGGAGACCAGGGACCAATGTGCAAAGAATTTGAAAGGTTATCATTATTATGGGCAGGACTCGAGACACCAAAAGGCGTGCATGACGCTTGGGATCCTGCATCGTATCGGCTGAGGCGACCTCCTACGCGTAGCTCGCCTGCTAGCTCGACACCCCCCAAGGATAGTTCGCCAGACCACAAGTTCTCCAGCTCGCCCACACATTTGACAAAGTCATGATGCGCACGAGCTGGGGGGCAAATGTTGACATGGCGAACTAATACGTCAGTGTCAGAAATAATCCCTAAGGCTTGTCAGGTCTCCAGAGCCCATCCGAGCTGGGGGAGGTCCAGAGCTCACCCGTCTGTGGGAGAGCTCGCCCGGAGGTCACCTCGCCGAGGTCCATCACTGTGCGATACTCTGGAATCTGGCAAGGCTTGGGAGCTCGCCCTTTGTCAGTAGGACCCCGATGGCACGCTCTTTTCCCTCCGTCCGGTTTGTCCACAAGGGTGGTTTACGGCGAGGTTTTTAATGAGGCCCATCTAGTATAAGGCATTGTAGTAGGATGAGGCATGACATAGGAAGCAGTGTGGGAAATCAAGACAAGGGTAAGGAACCCTCGTCAACACTGGAAGCCATATAGGCTCGTAAGGTGCCGTCTCACACTCGCACACCTATAAATAAGACCTCTCTTGTACTATTCACACAATTCTGACAATTCACACAATCAATACAATCCCTACTGCAATATTTCTCTCTAAACTCTCTCCACTCCCTCTTCATATTATATCCAAGAACACAAAATCTTGGATTATTGTTTGATAGGATTAATGTGTTATAACCAGCCACATAACAAACACGATTAACAAATTCTATCAACAATACCCCAAAAATTTTATAGACAAAAATAGACATATCTAAAATAACTAAAATACCCTTATATATAAAATTTGAATTTATATAAATTAAATTAAATAATCACTCGATCCTCTATTCCTAAAAACATATAAACAATTTGCAGAAAAGATGAAAAAGTAAGAAGATCTACTTGAATGAAGTGAAGAACTCCTCCAAATCAAAATCCCTAAAATTGTCATGAATCACAAAATTTTTTAACGAGAATATATCAGGCCCTTATTATTGAAGCAAAAGCATGGCGATTTGTTAAGAGCGCTGGGTAGGGGGGCGTGGAAGCGGATGAGTTGCCGTATTTTTCACTGCGATATAGAGAGGTTGAAAATGATGGAATCTTGGATGACGAAAACGGTGGTTTTCAGGCATGAGAAAAAAAGTTACAGTGGTGAGATCTTGAGGAGCGTAGAAATGATTTGGAAGCCGCCGCAGTGAAGAAAAAAACATGGGTGTTCGTGTTGAATTCTTCTAAAATCTTTTTTGGTTGCAACAGAGAAAATGACAACACGAAACTTCAGTTCTTATAGCAGAAAAAATGGCAACACTCTTTTCAGTTGTGGAGGATTTGAGAGAGAAGAAGACTTAGTCAAAAATAAAAAATGACATAATAATAAAAATTGGGGGTATATTTAATATTTTAGATCAATTTTTCATTTTAAATGGGGTATTTTTAGAAGAATTTGGAGCATGTATAGTTAGCACTCTTTTCTTTTTTCAATTCCAGTCGACAACCGGATCGAGTTCGGGCCTGCGCAGCCCGTTTGCCTATTTGAGCTCAAACTTCTACATATCCAATTGAAACTGAAAAGTCTGAACTAAAATCCGGTGTAATGGCGCAATGGTTTCACTTACTCAGAAACTGATTACACCCATAATCAGAGCTTCAGCCTCCATTTCCTCGAAGCGCAACAAATTTCTCGACGACGATCTTCCATTTATTCCGTTTTCTCAGCTGCAAAAAATCAAACACTTGGAGTCCCAAGTCATTTCCACCCTCGACGACTGCCGGAGTCTTTCCCAGATCAAGCAAACACACGCTTATATATTCCGAAGATGCCTTCATCAATCATCCTATATCTTAACAAGGCTCATCCGAATGCTGTCGAAATTAAACGTGCCAATGCGATCTTACGGAGTATCCGTCTTTTCTCAGGTGAGATACCCCAATGCTTTTCTTTACACAGCGGTGATCAGGGGATATATATCCGATGGGATGTTAAAAGAATCTGTGCTTGTTTATAACTCCATGAGCAGAGATGGTATGACTCCTGTGTCTTTCACTTTCACTGCATTGCTGAAGGCTTCTGCGAGTGAATTGAATGTGAACTTGGGTAGGCAAATTCATGGGGAGAGTGTGAAACTAGGTGGATTTAGCTTGGATTTGTTTGTGTTGAATGCTTTAATGGACATGTACTTGAAATGCGGGTGGTTGGATTGTGGGAGCAAGGTGTTTGATGAAATGCCCGAACGAGATTCGGTCTCTTGGACCTCGCTGATTGATGCTTATGCTAAAGCAGGGCAAATAGATTATGCAAGGGAGCTGTTTCACACTTCTCCAGTGAAGGACATGGTGGTATGGACAGCCATGGTGACGGGGTTCATTCAAAACTCAAAGCCGAAGGAAGCTTTGGAGTATTTCGAGCAAATGCAGAAGGCCGGTGTTCAAACTGATGAGGTGACATTAACTGCTGTCGTCAACGCTTGTGCAAAATTAGGGGCAATCAAATACGCGAATTGGATTAGACAAGTTGTTAAGGACTTGGGGTTCGGCCCTGCAAATGATCTGCATATAGGTTCAGCTATGATAGATATGTACTCAAAGTGTGGAAGCTTGGAAGAAGCATATAACGTTTTCAAGAATCTTCACAACAGGAATGTCTACTCTTACAGCTCAATGATCAATGGATTCGCAATTCACGGTCGTGCAAATTCTGCGCTCCAGTTGTTTGACGAAATGGTGAGGAACAATGTGAGACCCAACTTGGTGACATTCATAGGAGTTCTTACAGCATGTAGCCATGGTGGATTGGTCGATCAAGGCCACCATTTCTTTGCAACAATGGAGTCATCTTATGGAGTAAAACCGTGCATTAATCACTACCATTGCATGGTTGATCTTCTAGGGAGAACTGGAAGATTAAAGGAAGCACTTGATCTTATCAAAAGCATGCCAATGGAAGCCAATGCTGGCATTTGGGGAGCTCTTCTCGGATCATGTCGTGTTCATGGTAACAACACTGATGTTGCTGAGGTGGCAGCAAGGCATCTGCTCAAGCTCGAACCCAGCAATATAGGAAACTACATCTTGCTTTGTGAAGTTTATGCAAAAGCAGAGCAATGGGAGGACGTATTGAAGGTGAGGAAATTGATTAGGAAAAAGGGGTTGAGAAAGAGCCCTGCTTTTAGTTGGGTTGAAGGGGAAAAGGGGGTAGTTCATGAGTTCTACGCAGGTGACTCGACTCATCCGAGGCATAGGGAAATTAATGAGGTACTTGAAAATCTTGTCGCAGTACTAGAAAAGAATGGCTATAAGCCAAATCTGGGGTCTGTTCTTTATGATGTTAGAGATGAAGAGAAACGGCGTATTGTGATGAATCATAGTGAGAAACTGGCTTTAGCCTACGCGTTGCTGTTTAGAGATGATGGATCCGCTGTGAGGATTGTGAAGAATCTTAGGATATGTGAGGATTGTCACTTGTTCATGTGTGGGGTGTCTCGAGTAACTGGGAGGGAGATTATAGTGAGGGATAACTTGAGATTCCATCACTTCCGTGAGGGCTCATGCTCTTGTTCTAACTTCTGGTAATATAATGAAGCGACCAGAGATGTGTTGATTAATAAGTTTCTCTTTTTGGAATATTTATACGGCACACAAGAATGGTTATGTTATTATTGTCTTTCTTTGGGGTTTGTGGAATGGAGTAAAGAGGCTTCTCATTTCACCTTGTCGTGCATCCAAGGCAAGCCAACATGTCAGAGAGAGAGAGAGAGAGAGAGAGAGAGAGAGAGTTATTGTGCATTTACCATTTTACACCTATGAATAAGTTGGTTTCGCTTCTGTTCCTTGTATTGTGCATTTCAATTTGAGTTATTCTCAGATTTGATTAAATGTAACAAGGGTTGCCTTGTCTTGTGCATTCATATTTTCGTGGTCTCATTTCTGGGTCAAGGTCGCGTCAACCCACCTCTTTGAACAGAGAACCTATTAAATTAGGAGTACCACCACCATTTTAATTATAAGGTTATAACTTAAAATTTTAAGTTTAATATTAAGGACAGGTACACAAAAATTACTCTGAGCTAGTTATATATCCTTCGATTAACTCCTATTTAATTTGAGCTTTAATGTTTGGAATCTGCAGCCACTACGAGTACAATCCACAAACGTACACAAGAAATAAACGAAAATTTGGTGATTACTCCAAAGAAAACAAACATGGATGGTAGGACATATATATATATATATATATATATATGTCACTATACATACATAGAAGACAAACAAGTCCCAATTAATCTAAGGAAGCGAACATATATGGGTAAACACATACATACATACAAAGACGAACACACCGCCGTCGATGTCTCAGCCTAAACTGACACACGTACGTGACGTCTCTTATTTATTACAAGTAGAAAGTTAAACGGAGCAGCTATATTATATATATATATGGAGATGATGATCTAGTGGTGAGTGCCGGGCAGCTTGTCCTTGATCTTGTCCATCATCCCCTTCTTCTCATATCCATATCCATATCCACCGCCGCCAACTGGAGTAGTAGTGGTGTAGGGCTGCTCTTCCTTGTGATGTCCCCCCGGCAGCTTCTCCTTTACCTTCTCCTTCAACCCCTTCTTCCTTCTCCCACCATGCCCGTCATCCTCTGACGACGACGACTACATCAATAATTATTTCATTAATTAATTTAATAAATTGGGTTTGAAAACTTCTGCTCCCAAAATATTCAATTTTTTTTTAATATAAGATTGCCCAAAATGTTGAAAACAATATAATTGTGTTGTGTACGTCGCACATTGTATCAGACAAGACAATAATTAGTAAGGTTCGAGTCAAAATTGAATATTCACATCATCCAATTTTCGCCTACTTTTAAGTCACAATTAAATGGAGAAATCTAATTTCAAGACTAATTAATTAGTTAATGCTTCGAATTTTTGGAGAATCAAAATTGAATAGACGACCAATTTTTTAAAACTCATATTAATAACTAGGCTTGCAGACATACCGAGCTGCTGGAGCTGCCAGAGCGGCGGAGGTGGCCACCAAGTCCCACACCGGTAGCAATCCCTCCACCGTGGCCTCCGGTGGTGGTGGTGGTGGCTGCGGGCTGATTCATGTATGGCCCGGTGGCGCCTTGACCAAGGCCGCCGACGGGGTTGCCGTACTCGTCGGTTTGCTTGCCGTACTGTGCCATCTTTCTCTACGCAAAGTTGTTGCACAAAAACACAATTTGAGAATTAAGAGATTTAATCCTATCAATGATATATGTAATGAGTAATGATGGATATTGAAAAGCCTATTCAAATGGAGTATATATAATGATACGCATATGCAGTGACTCGAAAGTGGAGCGAAGGACACGTGTCTTCATGAAAGATAGGGGACACACCATGCATTTGGACGTGTAGCTCCTACGTGATTATCAATTATTTTAAGTAATATAGATAAGATTTTATCATATCAGACCATAAAAAGATCACAACTTCTGCACCTACCTCATTTGTTATGTTTATTATTATTATTATTAAAAAATATTTAAAAATATATTTAAAATTTAGGTTGCATTTTGATGCGCTGGACATTTAGGGCTCATTTGGTTCGTAAGATAAAAGTATCTATCCGTAAAAAACATACATGCTTTTTACGAATAGATACTTTTATCTTACGAACCAAATGAGCCCTTACTGTTTTGATAATCCACCGGCACATCAATAATTATAGAATTTTTTTTTTAAAATTTGTATGCTGTGAAAGGCTTTTTTTTAAAAGAATATATAACATGATTCTTGTGAAATTATTTTAATTTACAATTAAAAATGTTAAGTGTAAAAGCTAAGCTGAATTTGAATACTGAGTATTAAATCCTGATCCTGAGACAAGACCCTGAACCAGAGAGAAAATGAGTTTGAGTAAAGGCGAAGATAATACTGAGTCTGAGTGCTCTGATCCTGACACTTATCCCGAGTGTTCAGATCAGTGAAGACACTTGTCTTGAAGACTCAGTAACCTGAAGGCATAATCCTGAGATCATCATCCTGAGCCAACATCAGTCATCCTGAGTCAGACATCCTGACAGACATCTCCTGAGCTGAAAATGACCAATCTCCTGAGTCACTCAAGCTGACATTAAGGCGGTTATTTTGACAGCTGGCGGAGCAATCCTATTGGATGCCGGAACAGTTACTACTGGCGGTTGTAACCATACAAGCTCGTTGAATGATTACAGATTTAGAGGGCAGTTAGGATCTGGGCATCTATAAAATACGTATTCATTCCAGAGAATGAGAGAGAGAGAATTGACATTCTAAATCCGTGAGAAAGAAAGCTTGTAATCTGTGAAATATTATTCCATTGATTAGTGAAGTGAGGAAACCCCATCCGTGGACGTAGATCAATTGATCGAACCACGTAAAATTCTTTGTTCTTAGTTTTCTTAATTTCTGCATTTGTGTTCATCAGATTTATTCCAATTGTTCTGATTACTTGAAGTATTATCGACTGCTTAATCATCAATCATGGCATCTACCAAGTTAGATTTTGATAAATTCACTGGAGCAAACGACTTTGGTTTGTGGAAGATCAAGATGAAGACTCTCTTGACTCATCATGGGCTGGCCAATGCTCTGAAGCCTGAAGATCAATGGCCTCCTTCTTCGTCAGAAAATCCAGGCAAGAAACAAGAAATATTGGAAAAAGCGCATAACACAATCATCTTGTGCTTGGGGGACAAGCCTCTGAGGGAGGTTTGTAAGGAGAAGACTGTCATTGGTGTTTGAGATAAATTGGAGAATGTGTATCAGACTAAGTCTGTCACCAACAAGTTGTTCATGAAGCAAAAACTGATTTCTTTCAGGATGAATGAAGAGAAGGAGTTGATTGGACAACTTGAAGAATTTAACAAAGCTGCTGATGATCTCGAGAACCTGGGAGTGGAAATTGATGATGGTGATAAGGTTTTGATGCTCCTAAATTCTTTGCCTAAATCCTTTGAGAATTTCAAGGACACTTTATTATTTGGGAGGCATGATCAATTGTCCTTTGATGATATTCTGAGTGCGCTGAAAACAAAGTCTCTTCAGCTATAAGCTGATAAGAAAAGTTCAGTTCAGGCTGAAGGCTTGAATGTCAGATTCAAGAAGGGCAAGAAAGGATTTCAGAACAAGAAGAAGAAGAACACAAAGGGGTCAAAATCAGGTGATTTTGTTGAGAGGAGAAAATGTTTTGCTTGCCAAAAAACTAGTCATCTCAAGAAGAATTGTCCTGACAGAAATAGAAATCAGGGAGAAGAACAAAAGGCTGATATAACTGTTGCTGTTGAAGAAGGGTATGATAGTGCTGAGGTGTTGACTGTGACAAACCTGAAACTAAATGATGAATGGGTACTTGACTCAGGATGTTCATTCCACATGTGCCCGGATGAATCATTGTTCAGGGAGTTGAGGAGGTTTGATAGAGACTCAGTTGTGTTGGGCAACAATCAGACATGTAAGGTGAAGGGGAGTGGTTCTGTCAGGATGAAGCTGCATGATGGAGTAGATAGGATACTCTCAAATGTGAGGCTGGTGCCAGGACTGAAGAGAAATCTTATTTCCCTGGGTTCACTTAATCAACTGGGTTATGAATTCAACACTGAGGATGGTTACATCCTGATAACCAAAGACAAGAAGGTATACATGAAAGGCAAGAAAGTCAATGAGTTGTCTATCTTGATTGGGAGCACTTCCACTGGGTCGGCAAACAATGTTATGGACAGCACTGAAACTATGATATGGCATAAAAGATTAGGCCATATTGGGGAAAGGGGACTCCAAGAACTGACAAAGCAGAAAGTCTTGGGGGAAGGAAAGGTGAGAAGTTGGATTTTTGTGACCATTGTGTCCTGGGCAAATCCAAGAAAATCTCATACCTTAAAGGTAAGAAGACTATTGATGCACCTCTGGACTATGTTCATTCTGATATCTGGGGACCAGCTAAGGTGGAGACTCATGGAGGTGGAAGATACTTCATGACAGTCATTAATGACTTCAGCAGGAAAGTATGGGTGTTCATACTGAAGCAGAAGAGTGAGGCCTTAGCAAATTTCAGGGATTGGGTTAGTGAACAAGAAAATAAGAGAGGAAGATCCATAAAACATCTCAGGACAGATAATGGATTGGAGTATGTATCAGAGGAGTTCAATAATTTCTGCAAAGAAAGGGGGGTAACTAGGCACATGACAGTTCCGGCAAATCCTCAGCAGAAGGGCCTTGCTGAGAGGATGAACAGGATAATCCTGGAAAAGGTCCGGAGCATGCTATCAGATGCAAAGCTACCAAAGGTATTTTGGGGTAAGACAGTCTGTACAGCTTGCTATCTCATAAACAAGTCATCATCCTCAGCAATTGAGTTCAGGACACCTGATGAGGTGTGGTACGGAAGGATCTCATATTACAACAACCTGAAGGTATTTGGTTGCTCAGCTTTTTCCCACATCAGGCATGACAAGCTGGAACCTAGAGCACTGAGATGTATCTTTATTGGTTATCCTAAGGGAATAAAAGGATACAAGTTATGGTGTCTGGAACCTGGTCACAAAAGGTGTATCGTCAATAGAGATGTGACTTTTAATGAGAAAGTCATGGGATACAATCAGCCCATAAGCACTCAGGACTCAAATGGAATTCTTTCAGAAGAAGGCATTCAGGTTGTGGTGGAGACTCCTGACAAGAACTCAGGACAAGCAGGCACTGAGTCAGATGAAAACTCAGGAAGACATTAGGAGGAATATGAGGAAAGTGATACTGACCATTCAATTTCAGATACTGAAGGCCAAGATCTCAGGAATTATAGTCTAGCAAGAGACAGACACAGGAGAAGCATACACCCTCCGACTAGATTCGGTCAAGCTGACATGGTATCCTATGCCCTGATAACTGCTGAAGAAATGGAGCATCAGGAACCACAAAGCTATGCTGAAGCTGTGTCAGGCAAAGACAAGTAGAGATGGATATTGGCTATGACTGAGGAACTTCAGTCATTAGAGAAGAACAACACTTGGACCTTAGTGAACAAAGTTCAGGGACATAAGGTAGTCAGTTCCAAGTGGATCTTCAAGAAGAAATCTGAAATGGGGTCAGGAGGAAAAGAGAAGTTGAGATACAAGGCAAGACTGGTAGCCAGAGGATTCACTCAGAGAGAGGGGATATATTTCAATGAGGTATTTTCACCAGTTGTGAAACATTGCTCAATACGAATTTTATTGTCAAAGGTTGTTCAGGAGGATCTGGAGCTTCAACAGTTAGATGTCAAGACAGCCTTCTTACATGGAGATCTGGAATAAACAATACTCATGCAACAACCTGAAGGTTTTATGTTTAGCCAAAAGGTGTCTACGTGCAAGTGTACACGATCGTTATTGCAATGACAAGCTTAACCAAGTTTATTTTATATCGAACCCAAAGGAGACGGGGATTTGTAAGGTAAGACTATTGTTCTTGATTCAAAAACACAAAGCAAATAAAGGGGATTTGGTATCTATGTCTACTAGTGCGTCAAACTTGTAAACTACCTATCACCTTGGGTTGCAAAGTGAGCGAGTGTGAGAGATATGTGCTAGTGTACTATCCTATGTTTCATATGGTGAGATATCACTTTCTCATGCCATGGAATTGGGTACAATCAATTGGTAAGTCACTCTAACATGCAAGAGGTCTCCCTAATAACACATTAAAGCCTCTAATTGTTCTTCCTATTCACTAAGTATAGCTCTCACTATCTTAGGAATTTAATCAAGCACTTAGCATGCATTTGGCCTAGTACAAGAAGATTTAGGAAAATAGGTCAATTCTCATTGAGATATCTCCTAATGGCCCTTATGATTAACTACACATGCAAGGTATTCATACAATCCATCAATTTAGAGAATTGATCATACAACAATTCATAGCAATCAAAAGATCAACATATTCACTATACTACTCCATATGAGTCATACACCAACACACAAAGGAATTAGCCCATGGCTAATTTGGTAAACAAAAGAGAAATTAAAGCAATAGCAATCATCATTGTGCAGGAATTGTAAAGAGTATTCAAGAATTTACCTATTACAATTGGAATTGAAAAGATACAAGATTACCTCTAGAAGCTAGAAAATGATCCGACAATAGAAATTGAAAATCAATCGGTAGAAATGTAGCTTGAGCTATGCTAAGAATGCAGGAGAAAACTGATCGTTGATCCAAACGGTAGATTACAAGTAATCGTCGAAATCGTAAATGGAAATCTAAGAACACCACTTGGAAACTACCTCTAACTTCTCCTAATCTAGTGAGAGAATATGAATCTAAGAAAATGATAAAAGTCCTTTAGAAAATCTGAGATGGAAGTATATATAGTGCCCTTGGATCATTGACTAAGATGCCCTTCATTAAAACGCGCAAAAATACAAAAATAGCCCTGAAAATCCGAGTTTCCTGAGCTGCTGTCGCCCAAGAGCTGTAGGCCTGTCGACCACTTGGGCGACAGCCTGCTCGATAAATGGCCCTCTTGTCGTCCAAGAGCTGAGCAACTGTCGACCAGGCTTGGTCGAAATGCTCACTCGACAAATGGCTGTCGTTCCAGGTAATGAGGTCGCGCGATGCTTGTCTTCCGAGGAAGGAGTCTGTGTCGCCCGAGGCCTTAGTCTCGGTCGATGCGTGACTTCCTTATTTTTGTCATATCTTGAGCTCTAGAACTCTGATTGACTCGATTCTTTTTACGTTGCGACTCTCTCTTCACGTTCTTCAACATAGGATAGTAATTTATTCATTTTGCTCAACTCCAAAATTTGGACTTTTCTCGATCTTGCTAGTTTCTTACTTATTTTGCTCGTTTTCACCTACAATCACAACTTTCTAGCAAAAAAGGGTTAAATACACAAAGTATCACATAATAGGGTCAAATATGAACATAATATCACCAAAAGCATATAGAAATGAGTGATAAAACATGGAATTATGACCCTAATCATTTTATCTTACAAGGAAATCAGGACAATGTATGTTTACTGAAGAAGTCGTTGTATGGACTGAAACAAAGTCCAAGGCAATGGTACAAGAAATTTTATAGTTTCATGATCTCCATAGGCTTTACTAGGTGCAGGTATGATAGTTGTGTCTATCTTGAGAAACAAGGAAAGGAAGTACTTACATACCTACTGCTCTATGTGGATGACATGTTGGTTGCAAGCAAGAGTCCTGAAAGAATTCAGAAGTTAAAGGCAAAACTCAGTAACACTTTTGACATGAAGGATTTGGGCAGTGCGAAGAGGATACTGGGCATGGAAATTATCAGAGATAAGGACAAAGGGAGATTGTTCTTAACTTAGAAGGATTACATCCTGAAGATACTCAGGAGGTTTAACATGCATAAATCTAGAATTGTATCTACTCCCCTTGGTCAACAATTCAAACTGACATCAGACCAGTGTCCGAAGTCAATAGAAGAGAAGGCACAAATGAGTAAAATTCCTTACTCAAATGGAATTGGTAGCATAATGTATGCTATGGTGTGCAGCAGGCCAGATTTAGCATATTCAGTCAGTATGGTCAGTAGATTTATGGTAAATCCGGGAAAGACACACTGGGAATCCTTTAAGTGGGTTATGAGGTACTTAAAAGGTACTGAGAATCTAGGGTTACTCTTTGGAAAGACTAAGGACGTAGCACAACCTCTTCAGGGATATGTAGATTCATATTATGCTGGAAGCATCGACACAAGGAAATCCTTAACCGGATATGTGTTCACATTATATGGTACAACAGTCAGTTGGAGAGCAGTACTCCAGTCAGTAGTGGCTCTCTCAACTACTGAGGCTGAATATATTGCAATGACTGAAGCAGTTAAGGAAGCGATGTGGCTCAAGGGTATGATTAAAGAATTTGGAATAAGGCAAAAGGAAGTTGCAGTTCAGTGTGACAATCAGAGCATAATTCATTTGGTTAAGCATCTGGTCTTTCATGAAAGATCCAAACATATTGGTGTGAGGCTTCATTTTGTGAGAGATGTGGTGGAAAAGAAAGTGATTTTAGTGCAGAAGGTTTCTACTGAGGACAATGCTGCGGATATGCTGACTAAGGTCTTACCTATTTTCAAGTTCAGATACTGCTTGGAGCTGATCAAGCTGCTGTCATGGGATGTACCATGAATTAGGTCCTGAGGTGGAGTGTGGAATGGGGGAAACTCACTTACTTTAAGGTGGAGAATTGTTAAGTGTAAAAGCTAAGCTGAGTTTGAATACTTAGTATTAAATCCTGATCCTGAGACAAGGCCCTGAACCTGAGAGAAAATGAGTTTGAGTAAAGGCGAAGGCAATACTGAGTCTGAGTGCTCTGATCCTGACACTTATCCTGAGTGTTCAGATCAGTGAAGGCACTTGTCCTGAAGACTCAGTAACTTGAAGGCATAATCCTGAGATCATCATCCTGAGCCAACATCAGTCATCCTGAGTCAGGCATCCTGACAGGCATATCCTGAGCTGAAAATGACCAATCTCTTGAGTCACTCAAGCTGAAGTTTTCAAGCCGACATTAAGGCGGTTATTTTGACAGCTGGCGAAGCAATCCTATTGGATGCCGGAACAGTTACTACTAGCGGTTTTAACCATACAAACTCGTTGAATGGTTACAGATTTAGAGGGCAGTTAGGATCTGGGCATCTATAAAATACGTATTCATTCCAGAGAATGAGAGAGAGAGAATTGACATTCTAAATCCGTGAGAAAGAAAGCTTGTAATCTGTAAAATATTATTCAATTGATTAGTGAAGTGAGGAAACCCCCATCCGTGGACGTAGATCAATTGATCGAACCACGTAAAATCCTTTGTTCTTAGTTTTCTTAATTTCTGCATTTGTGTTCATCGGATTTCTTCCAATTGTTCTGATTACTTGAAGTATTATCGAGGTCGATTATTCCGGTCATATTCACTACAAAAAATGACATGAGCAGATTAAAATATATTAAAATAATAAATAAATTAGATAAATTAAATAAAATAAGAATAATTGCACAATCTATTATAAATAAAATGAGTGATGTGATTGTAATGTAAATAATTACATTTAAATAAAGTGGTCATTTTTATAAAGAAAATTATTATTTTTTGTAGATGGAGTGATTACTATATGTATATATTTAGTTAGTTTGAGTGTGAATATATTTATAACATAAAATTAAGCGAGTAATATATGAAATGATTTCTAGAATGAACTTGTGAATAGGGGTGTGCAACGGTCGGTTCGGTTACCGAACCGAACCGAACCGAATTATGATAACCAAAACCGAACCGAATTAAGGTAAAACAAATCGAAACCGAACCGAATTCATACGAAACCGAATATAAACCGAACTGAATATTTCGGTTCGGTTTCGGTTAAAACCGAAATAACCAAAAAAAATTTGGTTTGTCCAAATATCCGAAATTTTGTCCAAAATGCATAAATTGCATACACACTTCAAAACTCATTCCACAAAAATTGCATACACACTTTAAATCAGAAAAGAAATTCTCAATTTAGTTATAAGGGATGGTGTTGGGACAATTTTTTTCAGTGGTGTGCAACCCACTTTTTCCTCTCTCTTAGTCAGTCTCTCTTTAAAAATTTATTGCTATATTGAGATTAGAAGTTGGCACAAGATTCATTCGTTAGGTCCTTCAAGATTCAATTGAAAAAAAAAAAAAAAAATTCTTACCGAATCCATTTGATTTGGAGTAGGGCGTGGGCGTGGTGGTTTGAAAGAGGTTGGAGGCGGAGGCAGAGCGTCGCCGCGTCGGTGTGGAGGCGGAGCGTCGCTGCGTCGGGGTGGAGACGGAGCGTCGCCGCATCGGGGTGGAGGCGGAGCGTCGCTACGAGCGTCGCTGCGAGCGTCGCCGCGTCGTCCTGGCGGCTGATTGGGTGTCGCCATGGTAGATGCAGGCGGGCTTGGTGGTGCCGGTGGCTGGTGGAGGCAGGGCAGTTGATGGAGGAAGAGGAGTGCGGCGGCTGCGGGCTTTCAATCTACGTTGGAAATAGCAAATAGGCAGATTAGGTTAAGGATTTAGGAAGTTAGAGAGTTATGAGTTAGGATTTTTATTTTATTTATTAAATATAAATATAATTTATTAAATATATATATATATATATTAATATTTATTAAATATAATATTATTTCGGTTTGGATTCGGTTAACCGAAATAATTTCGGTTATTAACCGAACCGAACCGAAAACCGAAATTCTATAAAAATAATAACCGAAACCGAACCGAATATTTTGGTAACCGAACCAAATTCATAATTCGGTTCGGTTTCGGTTCGGTTTTCGGTTAAAAACCGAATTATGCATACCCCTACTTGTGAACATCAGTACGCCTTTTTTTGTACTTGTGGCACGTGTGCATCATTTTGTTTAGATTGACAAAAAATTGAACGGACTTGCATAATCCAAATCCTTCTCAGAATGCTGCTGAGTGCTGACCTTAATTTTGTTGAAAAACACTGAGGGATCATATATATATATATATATATGCAGAATGTACATATTTGTAAGTCGTTAAAAGATATTGTGAATGATTTGAATTATTATGGATAAAACTATTAATTTATACACACCCACTCTTGAAATTATAGTTCTTTTAAATATTTATATGATCAAAATGAATGATAATGCGATAATTAAGATTAATCTGAGTTTTGACTGTGTGGATAAGTCTGTTAGTCTGACATAATGCAGTACATCTTTCTTGAATAGAAGTGATTCAAAATGGCGAATTATGAAGCAAATTTGAAACTTGTGCTTCAAGTAATGTTGCTTATAATAGACTAAAATTTTGCGAATTAATGATTGAGATTAGTGACGGTCTTTAAATCAATCGTTAAATTTATATGTATGGGCAGGGATGGTAAAATGATCTACTCCACAGTTGATTCGCTCCACCCCATTATGTTTGGATCAGTCTCGCTCTGTCCCGTTTTAAGAGTGGAGCAGATCTGTCCCGCCCCGCTCGCAGAGCAGACCAGACATGGATCTGCATAATTTTTGCCTCGATCCGCTCCACCTCGTCCTGATCCGCTCCATATAATATTAATTATATATAATATTATTTAATATATAGTATTAAAAAGTAACAAAGAGTATTTAATTTTTTTTATTTAGGTTTTTTTTAATATATTAATTTTAAAAAATTATGAATATTTAATAGATCAGGGCGGATCAGATCTGTTCCGCGCGGGGCAGACATGAATCCCAAAATGCTGCCCCACAGTGGAGCATGGAGCAGAGCGAATCATAAGCGCGGAGCAGGTTTGAATATTGATATATCTGTCCTGATCCGCTCCATTGTCATCCCTATGTATGAGTCTTTAAAACGAACTAATTACAACTAGAGATATTAAATGGATTTCGGGCTAAACGGGTTAGGATCTTATCCGGTTCATTATTAACGGTCCTCTAATATTTGAGATTTAATTCTAATTTTAGTGATTTTCGTGCTAAACGGGTTATAAATGGATTATATTACAAAAAAAGAAAAAAAATTATATTTTAACACATAATCTAAAACAAATGTCATAAAATATTAATATTTAAACTAGAACCTAAGCATTGTCCTTAATTTCATTAAAATTAATAAAAATAATTTAACGTAATTATAAAAGTTCAAAAGTCGCACTTAAAAATTTAAAAGTTCATTGGTATTTAAAAGTCCAAAAATAAATACTTCAAATTAATATAACACCTAAACAGAAATTGAGGATAACTTCAATCAATATTAATAATACTTAATAAGTATATTATATAGTACTTAATATGTATATATAAAATAAAAAAAAAATTATGCGGGTTAGTGGACGGGCTCGATTAATCGGCTGGCTAACCCGTTTGACCCGCGGACTAATAGGATCGGATCAAAAAAATCCGAATTTAAACGGACCTATAAAAGTTTTTGCCTAGATCGTGTCTCACGCAAGTGCACGTGGTCGTAGTAGGAGTAGTAAGGTAACCAAGTTTAATATCGAACACAGGGAAACGGGAGATGCAAAGTAAGATTGTTGTTTTACGGACTTATCTATGAAAGTAATAAAAGGGAATGGGTACTTATCTACTAAACTTGTGCAAGAATGGTAAAGACTACCTATCACCTTTTTACAAAAGTGAGCAAGAGTGAGGACATGCATTAGTGTATTCCTCCTATGGTTCATATGGTGTTTTATCTCTCCTAATTATGTAAGATCAATTGGATAATCAATTAGGCTTAACCTTGTAAATGTGCCTAGGTCTCCCTAATGACAATTCACACTCTAATTGGGTGACTAATCACATAGGCAATTCTCATTGTCCTAAGGAATTTCATCAAACACCTAGCATGCATAACCTTCTATTAAGAACATTAATGGAATAGCTCAATTCTCATGTCTTGCTAATTCCCTTATGGCCCAAATATTCAATTAAGCATACAAAGCATTCATTCAAATCAACAATTGAGAGAATCAATCATCCAATATCTCATAACAATCATAAGATCAATAAGATCATCATATTACTTCATAGGATTCATACACTAATGCATAAGAAAATTAGACCATGACTAATTGGAAATGGAAAACTACAATTAACATTCTAATCATCATTTCTAATCACTATTACAAAAGTAATCAATGAAAACTTACCAATATAAGTGGAATTGGAAAACTAGCTACAAACCTCCAAATGCTAACTCTTAATCCGGATTGCGAAATACGAAATTGAACCGTAAAAAAGTAGCTTGGATTGAGATAAGAACGCAGGAATAAACGGATCGTAAATCTAATGGACGGATCAAAAGTAATTAAAGATTGAAGTTGCAAAATCCAATAAACCCACTTTGGTAACCTCTCTTAACTTCTAATCTAATTAAGAATCTAAGAAAATGAAATGGAAAGGGAGAGAATGTCCTTGGAAATCTGAGCTTGAAGTACTTATAATACCCTCCATGCATTTACCAAGATACCCTTCATTAAACCGCGCAAAAGACGAAATTGCCCCTGAAAATCCAAAAATCCAGCATGGTTGTCGACTAGAAGGGACAGGGTGTCGACCAAGCTCGACATTTTGCTCGAGCAAACCTTCATCGCGCGAGCCATTCATCGGGCTTTAGAGCAAGGCGGTTCCGGTGTCGAGCTAAAGGGCTGGGCTGCCGACCTGGGCTGGTTCCGTGCCGATCGATCCTCGACTTCTCATTTTCTTCATATCTTGAGTTCTAGAGCTTCGATTGACTCGATTCTTTTTCCGTTGCGACCCTCTCTTCGACATGGTGACTTGACTCTAGAAATCCAGACTTTTATCGAACTTGCTCGTTTCTTTCTCGTTTTGCTCATTTTCACCTATAAACACAACTTTCTAGCCAACAAGGGTCAAATGCACAATGTATAGGATAATAGGGTCAAATATGAACATAAACTCCTCAAAACCATGTAGAAATGATAGCAAAATGTTGCAATTATGACCCTAATAAAAAAGTATGATCCTAATCCTACATTTTTTAAGATTACGGATCGATTCTATTAGCCCAACCCAAATTAACATCTTTAATTATAACAGGTGCTAATAAGTTGCGGGTACAAATGAAGAGAGCATGGCACAATTTTTGGTTAGTTGAAAAAAGAAGAAAATATTTTTTTATTTTTCTACCTATGTTTTAAAAATTGTCGTTGGGCTCCATATTTTAGTAGCTAGTGTTTAATTTAAAAGTTTGAAATGGTGATATATGTATTATTTATTTTGGTTTCATATATGATAAATAAAATGTGTATTATTTTTATATTAGTATTTGGTAGGTGATACTTAATTTATTATAAAGTGTATTTGAGTGTTTGATAGATGATATAAGCTCAAATTCACAATATATCAATACCTAAAATTAATAAGAGTACTAACTCATCAATTTACAGTCCAGAATCTTGCAAAATAAGGGGAAATCTTATAAACTAATAATTGAAAAATAAAATACTTCCTCCGTCCCACGTGAATTTGCACACTTTTATTATTTGGACGTCCCACACAAATTTGCACACTACTAAAAAAATATATATATATTAATTTACATGTACACTCACAAACCTATACACATATTTTTCCATATTCCACTACTTTATAAAATATATTTTTCATCCCATAGGTGCAAATTACTTCTCGATTACTTACGAGAAGGAGTAAAATTTAGAGTAACCCCTATATCATATCTTGAAATTAAATTCTCTCAAATCTTGAAGCCCAAAAATACTTTTCTCATTTCCAAATAAGCACCCCCACCTGATGGGTGAAAAATTATATGGAGACTCTCAAAACCTAAACTAATTTTTTTTCTTCCAAATTCTGTAAAAAAATTCGGCCGCTGCCCTCCTTTCAATGGGCCGCTGCATTAATTTTTTTAAAAATCGTTGAGTGGACCTCCTTCTACTTTCCTTTTAAGATTATCGTCCATCTCGTTGGTCTCTAAAATTAGGACTAGTGATCAATTTAAAAAACTGACCTCCAATATTAATATTAGAGAATAGCTAGACAATCGCTATTTCAAAAAAAAAAATTCTCTAATTTAATATTATAGATCATGTTGTGAAAAATTGTACGGAGATGAATCGAACTTAATAAGACTTCGAGTTTTCAGAGCAATTGAAGAACTTGCAGGATGAACACACTCAACAGAAATAAACAGGAAATCAAAAGAACAAGCAATTTACGTGGTTCGATCAAATTGATCTACGTCCACGTAAATTGCTTGTTCTTTTGATTTCCTATTTATTTCTGTTGAGTGTGTTCATCCGGCAAGTTCTTCCAATTGCTCTGAAAACT
This sequence comes from Prunella vulgaris, assembly GCA_026898435.1. Lineage (NCBI taxonomy): Eukaryota > Viridiplantae > Streptophyta > Magnoliopsida > Lamiales > Lamiaceae > Prunella > Prunella vulgaris. The sequence continues at coordinate 375,603 of JAPKLY010000089.1, forward strand.
CAAAGTTTTATTAAGTTCGATTCATCTCCGGACAATTTTTCACAACAACTGTGGGAAGGGAGGAGGAATCGACTGGTTAATCATTAATCATGGCATCTACCAAGCTGGATTTTGAGAAATTCACTAGAGCAAACGATTTTGGTTTGTGGAAGATCAAGATGAAGGCTCTCTTGACTCATCATGGGCTGGCCAATGCTCTGAAGCCTGAAGATCAATGGCCTTCTTCTTCGTCAGAAAATCCAGGCAAGAAATAAGAAATATTGGAAAAGGCACATAGCACAATCATCTTGTGCTTGGGGGATAAGCCTCTGAGGGAGGTGTGCAAGGAGAAGACTGTCATTGAGGTTTGGAGTAAGCTGGAGAAGGTGTATCAGACTAAGTCTGTCACCAACAAGTTGTTCATGAAGCAAAAACTGATGTCATTAAGGATGAATGAAGACAAGGAGTTGATTGAACAACTTGAGGAATTCAACAAGGCTGCTGATGATCTTGAGAACCTGGGAGTGGAAATTGATAATGATGATAAGGCTTTAATGCTCCTGAATTCTTTGCCTAAATCCTTTGAGAATTTCAGGGATACCTTACTATTTGGGAAGCAGGATAAATTGTCCTTTGATGATATTCTGGGTGCGCTGAAAACAAAGTCTATTCAGCTACAAGCTGATAAGAAAAATTCAGTTCAGGCTGAAGGATTGAATGTCAGGTTCAAGAAGGGCAAGAAAGATTTTCAGAACAAGAAGAAGAAGAACACAAAGGGGCCAAAATCTGGTGATTTTGTTGAGAAGAGAAAATGTTTGCTTGTCACAAAACTGGTCATCTCAAGAAGAATTGCCCTGACAGAAATAGGAATCAGGGAGAAGAACAAAAGGCTGATATAACTGTTGCTGCTGAAGGTGGGTATGATAGTGCTGAGGTGTTAACGGTTACTAACCTAAAACTGAATGATGAGTGGGTACTAGATTCTGGATGTTCATTCCATATGTGCCCTGATGAATCATTATTCAGGGAGTTGAGGAGGTTTGATGGAGGCTCAGTTGTGCTGGGCAATAATCAAACATGTAATGTGAAGGGGAGTGGTTCTGTCAGGTTGAAGCTGCATGATGGAGTAGATAAGATACTCTCAAATGTGAGGCTGGTGCCAGAACTGAAGAGAAATCTGATCTCCCTGGGTTCACTGAATCAACTGGGTTATGAGTTCAACACTGAGGATGGTTATATCCTGATAACCAAAGGCAAGAAGGTATACATGAAAAGCAAGAAAGTCAAACTACTGATGCACCTCTGGATTATGTTCATTCTGATATCTGGGGACCAGCTAAGGTGGAGACTCATGGAGGTGGAAGATACTTCATGACAGTCATTGATGACTTAAGCAGGAAAGTATGGGTGTTCATACTGAAGCAGAAGAGTGAGGCCTTGGCAAGGTTCAGAGATTGGGTCAGTGAACAAGAAAATAAGAGAGGAAGATCCATTAAACATCTCATGACTGATAATGGATTGGAGTATGTATCAGATGAGTTCAACAATTTCTACAAGGAAAGAGGAATCACTAGACATAGGACAGTGCCTGCAAATCCTCAGCAAAATGGCTTGGCTGAAAGGATGAATAGGACTATCCTGGAAAAGGTCAGGAATATGTTGTCAGATGCAAAGCTACCCAAGGTGTTTTGGGGGGAAGCAGTCAGTACAGCTTGTTATCTTATTAACAAGTCACCTTCCTCAGCAATTGAGTTCAGGACACCTGATGAGGTGTGGTATGGGAGGATCTCGGACTACAATAACCTGAAGGTATTTGGTTGCTCAGCTTTTGCCCACATCAGGCAGGATAAGCTGGAACCTAGAGCACTGAGATGTATCTTCTTAGGATATCCTAAGGGAGTGAAAGGATACAAGTTATGGTGTTTGGAACCTGGACATAAAAAGTGTATTGTCAGTAGAGATGTGACTTTCAACGAAGGGAAGGAAACACTCACATATCTGCTGCTCTATGTGGATGACATGTTGGTTGCAAGCAAGAGTCCTGAAAGAATTCAGAGGCTAAAGGCAAAGTTCAGTAGCACATTTGACAAAAAGGATCTGGGTATGGCTAAGAGGATATTGGGGATGGAAATTATCAGAGATAAGGACAAAGGGAGGTTGTTCTTAACTCAGAAGGATTACATCCTGAAGATTCTCAGGAGGTTCAACATGCATGAAGCCTTCAACATGCATGAAGCCAGAGTTGTATCTACACCCCTTGGTCAACAGTTCAAACTGACATCAAGTCAGTGTCCAAAGTCAGATGAAGAGAAGGCACACATGAGTAAAATTCCTACTCAAATGGGATAGGTAGCATAATGTATGCTATGGTGTGCAGCAGGCCAGATTTAGCACATTCAGTCATTGTGGTCAGTAGATTTATGGCAAATCCGGGAAAGACACACTGGGAGGCTTTTAAGTGGATAATGAGATATTTAAAAGGAATTGAGAATCTGGGGTTACTCTTCGAGAAGACTAAGGATGACACTCAACCACTTCAGGGATATGTGGACTCAGATTATGCTGGAAGCATTGATACGAGGAAATCCTAGTCAGGATATGTGTTCACATTATATGGTACAGCAATCAGTTAGAGAGCAGTACTTCAGTTAGTAGTGGCGCTCTCAACTACTGAGGCTGAGTATATTGCGATGACTGAAGCAGTGAAGGAAGCAATGTGGCTCAAGGGTATGATTAAAGAATTTGGAATCACACAAAAGGAAGTTGCAGTTCAGTGTGACAATCAGAGCACAATTCATTTGGTTAAACATCAGGTCTTTCATGAAAGGTCAAAGCATATTGATGTCAGACTTCATTTTGTGAGAGATGTGGTTGAAAAGAAAGTGATTTCAGTGCAGAAGGTTTCTACTGAGGATAATGCTGCGGATATGCTGACTAAGGTCTTACCTACTTCCAAATTCAGATACTGCTTGGAGCTGATCAAGCTGCGGTCATGGAATGTACCATGAGTTAGGTCCTGAGGTGGAGTATGGAATGGGGGAAACTCACTTACTTTAAGGTGGAGAATTGTTAAAGTGTAAAGATAAGCTGAGTTTGAGTACTGAAGATTAGTCAGGAATCCTGATCCTGAGTAATGGATCCGGAGGAATATTCCTGAGAAAAGCATCCTGAGCCTGAGCGAAGACTTGATCCTGAGTCAGAAGTATTCTGATCCTGAATGTCATCCTGAATGTCATCCTGAGTGGTCAGATCAGTGAAGACACTGAAGATTCAGTAGAACTGAAGGCAAATCCTGAGAGGTCATCCTAAGCTGAGAATCATCTACTCACTGAGTCACTCAGCATGAAGGCGATCCTGAGCTGACAGTTATGAAACAGAGCATGGCAAAGGCGACTTCACCAGAGTGATAAAGTCGGTTATTTGGGCAGCTGGCGGAGCAATCTCATTGAACGCCGGAACAGTTATTCAAAGCAGTTATAACCACACGAATCTCGTTGATTGGTTAAGAGCTCAAAGGCGGTTAAGGATGATCTATAAATACGTATTCATTTCAGAATTTTCAAAGAAATAAGACTGTAATTCACTCGATACTTAGAGAGAGATTAGAGTGAGAAAGCTTTGTACTCTGTAAACATTATTCATCGATTAGTGAAGTGAGCCAACCCCATCCGTGGACGTAGATCAATTTAATCTAACCACGTAAATTATTTGTTCTTTTGATTTCTTGGCAAGTTCTTCCAATTGCTCTGAAAACTCCCGTGGACGTAGATCAATTTGATCGAACGTGATGGCAAGTTCTTCCAATTGCTCTGAAAACTCGAAGTCTTATTAAGTTCGATTCATCTCCGGACAATGTTTCACAACAGATCATTTTATTGACGGTCTAAAAAACTGACCGTTATTTTTTACTTTATAAGAATCATTAATTTTGATTGCTAATCAAACACTAATACATATATTAAATTTTTATTTTTTATCCTACATGTATTTATAGTCTTGAATGTGGCCAAAACAATTTTTATCGATCAATATGAACAAAATACAGTATAATTAATCTCATAATATTCTTTTAAAAAAAATTAAAGAAATGAAGGAAACATAAAGTAGCATATATAAATAAGTAAAATCATCTTTTCAGAAATGGAAAATGCAAGGGAGATATCGAAATCCAAACACAGATACAGTGCCTCATCATGTGAGGCACATGCCTTATTACACAACATAACATCTATACGTACATTGTACTAGTATAGTATAGTATAGTATGTAACATCTCCACGTGTACATACATATATATATGTGTTCTCTTAATCTAATGGTGGCCTGGAAGCTTTTCCTTGATCTTCTCCATCATACCCTTCTTCTCTGCCGGACGATCCACGTCATACACGCCGGTGGTCCCAGTGGTGGTGGTGGTGGAGGAATACATTTGTTCATCCTTGTTGCCGCCGCCGGGCAGCTTCTCCTTTATCTTCTCCTTCAGCCCCTTCTTCCTTCTCCCACCTTGCCCATCGTCCTCAGACTAAAACAAATATGGAGTACACATATATATATATACACGTATATAATAATATTATTAAACATAACAAAAAGACACACATATATATATATATATAAGTCTATACCGAGCTTGAGCTGCCAGAGCGGCGGAGCTGCCCACCAGCAGCACCAGTTGTACCGGTTCCAATACCTCCGCCGTGGGTGCCGTACGCTCCGGTGGTGCCGGTGGCTCCTCCCACGTCAGTGCCATATGCTCCGGTGGCCCCTCCACCATGCGTGCCGGTGATACCTCCAGTGTGGGTCCCATGTGTCAGCCCTCCGCCGTGCGTGCCATGCTTCCCGGTGATACCTCCACCGTGGGTCCCATACTCACCGGTACTACCGGTTAGCCCTCCAGCATGGGTGCCATACTCGCCGGTTCTACCGGTGACCCCTCCAGCGTGGGTGCCATACTCACCGGTAGTTCCGGTCAGCCCTCCGCCGTGGGTGCCGGTGGTCCCAATACCATGAGTGCCATATTCCCCGGCGCTATCGTGGGTACCATATTCGGCTCCAGCTTGGGTGCCATACTCTCCGGCGCGGCGGATGGGATTGCCGTATTCGTCGGTCTGTGTGTAGTCGTCGGTCTGTCTGCCGTACTGCGCCATTTGTGTCTGTCTGAAATTAGTTGATAAAATTGATAGATGTAATGCGATGGTGGATATAATAAGGGATGCACAACTGTTGGTTTATATAGATGCATTGACGGTCAAGTCCAACGCATGTGAGAATCACAAGTGTCGCATGAGGGACACGTCACACTTCTTCTTAGCAATATGATTCTGACACGTGTCTTTCCATGCACGGATAATCTCCTCTGCTAAATAATCTATTTGTGTAGATAAGAATGATGGATATATATGGTGATGATACTGAGCCAACTTCTAAGCTGAATGAATGACAATTCTATCTCAACAAAAGTGCTTTCTTAAAAGCAGTTAATGATCTACTTTTTTTTTTCTTTTACTTAAGAGTAGCAAACTCCACGCGTTTTTTTACTATTCGACTTTAGATGATACTCCCTCTGCACCGACTGTAATTCCCATTTTTTCTTTTAAAAAAATCCTAATATTAATTACAAACACATATTTATATAAAATAATTCCTTTACGATTTAATATCAATTTAAGAATTTACTAATTTGAAAGATCTATAATTTACTATTCGCTAAAATGAGAGAACAAAATTTTATACTCCCTCCATTCATAAAAATTAATTTATCTTGATAATTCACGGTTATTAAAAAAATTAATATTAATGTGTAAAAATAAATGTATTAATATAAAAAAATATTTAGTTATTATAAAAATATTTGATGTGATGTGTAAAAGTGAGTATATATGTCTAAAAAATAAAAATAATGATTATAAATTTTTTATTTTAAGTAAAATGTATCATTTATCGTGGACAGAGGAACCAAATTATTTCCCACTTTTCTTTTTTGTTTGTCCACAAAACTTTTTTCCATTTCCTTATTTGGAAACAACTTACACTCACAATAAAATTTTGGGTCCCACAATACTCTTTATTTTTTCTTACTTTATCTATCATTTCAATATAATACTATTTTTCATTAAATATTCTGTGCCCACAAAGAAATGAGAAAAAGATTTATGGACGAAGGGAGTACAAATTAACTCGTATTGAAAATTAATTATCACTTTATAGATTTTAAATTTGAGATTTAAAAAAAAAATCATAGTACTCATAAATCCTAAAATGACATTAAATTTACATTACATTTAATTAATTCAATCAATATTTTGTATTTACACAATAAAGGATTTCCAATTATCACTCTATTCATTATATTAAAAAATGGGTCAGCCTACTTTGTAAATATATATGTTGGGCCAGCGAGTATAAATTATTAAATTTAGACCGTCCAACATCTCTCTATGTGTATCAATAGTTTTTACGATGTAGATTTGACTATATACTGTGTACAGATCAAAATAGGAATGACATAAAAAGATTTTCTGGCCTAACATGTGATCACACCTAATTAACTGCTCTTCTAGAAAAATAATCTGAAGTTATCCACTCTGTTATTCAAACCTTTGGAGCAATTTTTTCTGCTTCTCATTAATGTGATTAAATATATATACTCCGGCTCTAATTAAATGTAACATTTACTAATTGTATGAAGTTAATATAAAATTATTTATTTATATAAGGAAAAATATATTTTAAGTGGGGGTAATATTTGATATTGGATTTTACTGCGAGAATTGAATTTTTGTGAGAAAAATAATGACATATATATGGTATGATTTTGAGATGTCTGAAAGTTGTTATTTATTTTTTAAGAAATATCGATACATCTATATAAAAAATTGAAGAGAGCAGTATCATCTCGTCTCATATTAATCTGCATATTTATTTCATTTAAATGTCCCTTAACATGAATTTGTATACCACTAAAAAAATATTAATCTGTGATTATATTTATAAAATTATATAAATATTTATTTATATGTTATTTTATTAATTTCTTTTTCTGTAAATTTACGTGGAATGAAGAAAAATTATAACAATAATTCTTGCATTTTTTTGTTTTTCAATAAAAGAAACAATTATATATATCTCAATTGCATCATTTGGATTTTTGGGAGAAGAGATTTGCATAAAGAAGGTGTCGGCAAAACGTTATTGATTGAAACAATATCGGATAGAGTTAATGGGGGTATTTTTTAATGCCATGTGGCGTGATAGAGGATCAACAGGTGTCACCGACCATGCGCTATTATTGCTTCTGGATATCGAAGTTTGAGAGCTTGGCCTGCCACGATTCACATCAGGCCCAGATTTTATGGCCTAAACTCACTCAATTTGCAATCACTACGCAAATGTCGACAAATCTCATATTGGTGGGGGGGATTAGGTATTATAGCATATATATATATATGACATGTGTTGCACTGATAAATGTTTGAATATGACTTAAAGGCATACAATTTATCAACACATCACATAAATATGTAATTACTTCAAGATTTTTTTTTCAAATGGAGATGCAATAGATAAGACTTGCAATAATTAATTCGCAAAAAATCAAGTTGGTATGTTTATACATTATTACTGTTATTTATATTCATTATCACTGTTACACATATATACTATTAATGTTAAAAAAATCAAGTATATATATAACAATGAAAGTATATGTGAATAACAGTGATATTGATTATATATAACAGTGATACAAATTTACAAGAGATCTACTTATTTTAAAATATTTTTAATATTCAATTTAACATCATATTTACATTTTATCTCATGTTTTGTTGTTGGGATGACATCCTTGGATTGGTCAATCAGCAACCACATTACGGTATGTGAAATGAAATGTGTGTGCCATTACAAGGTATAGAAAAATATCAAATAGAAATAGCAATATATTTTCATCATACATTTTATTTGATGTATAATATATATAAATGCATATGCATGAAAAATTACAGAACGTACCTTGTCAATAAAAGCATAAGACCAATTAATCCCTTAATTCATAAGAGAAAATTAGGTCTAGCATGATGAGAAAAGCCAGCCAGAATAGCCAAGGAGACTGCCTGATTACCTGATCAATTGGATGTACGTTTAACCTACTATATATATATGTATATGTATGTATATATATCAAAATTAATTAATTAATAGCTCAAAATTACTAGAAAGAGTTTGAGAATTAATGAATGTTGAATAAAAGGATGGAGCTATCATTCTCCAATTAGAATGGAGGTGCAGGCAAGTCATCCTTGGCTATCAAACATTGGCTCTTGCCGATCATGTAAGACCAATTTTCCCACTCAACATATATAGATATGCAGTTTGAATGTTTTTGGTTTCAATTTATAGAGCCACTTAGAGAATAAAATCGGATTCTATTGACCCTTTTGTATCTTCCAAATTTAATTATTTTCCATTTTCACCACAAATGTGCATGCACTTACAAAAAAAGAATATGTTCCACCATTAATTGTCCTCTCTCTCTCTCTCTCTCTCTCTCTCTGAGAGAGAGAGAGTAAAAACTAACTAATTTATTGTAGCTTATATCACAGGAAATAGTCAAAATTCTAACTTAATATGCAATCATTCTTGACAAATTTGGTTTATTAAATTTTGCTTTCTTAATTTTCTTTCTCGTTCCTATTTCTCTATAATAGTAGACTAAAATTCTACTTTTGAATTCTAAGAATTGATTTTTAGGTGGAAATCGTAAATAATAAATAATGGTCAAAATTATATCCTTGACAAAAACTATCCACTTTTAGTTAAGTAATTTTTTACAAACACTCTTATTTTATAAATCATTAAATTTTAAAACACTACCCACTTTTAATTTCACAATAAATGTCAATTAATATTACTTTGAATTTTGAAAGAGTTTGAGTTTCAAATATAACCTAATTATTATATCTATCTAAGTCAAAGCGAATCAGGTCTACAAATCATCATGTGTTCAAAAATTTCGTAGGTTTTGACATGTATATACCATTATATCGATCTTCAAATCACAAAGTCAAAATCCTACACATTAAAAACAGTATATAGTTGCTAGTTAAAATTTCTTCTTTGAAAATTATCGTATGATGTTGATTATATGTTATTATGAGAGTACTTCTACTAGAAAAGTTCACTTTCAATTAAAAGAGAAAAAGATGATTAAAAAAAGGCATGGCTACTATTTTCTGAGTAAGTCTAATGTGAGATTAAAAAAGTTACCACTTAAAAAAATATAACTAAAAGTGATAATCCTTTACTTTAAAAAAAAATGATCGTTTTTTTTTTTAATCGATCACATATTATTAGACGATCTCACGTAAATTTTTTTATCTCGTTCCAACAAAATTTATCATATTATTTGTAATAGAAATACTTTAGGTACTGCCCAATTTTATAGCTCAACCCAAGTGATATATATATCATCATGCTGAACTGTGTTCAAGTTGGTGGAATACAACTAGTGAGAATGATTGAAGAGAACAAATTCAATACATATGCCAATTTGACCAGCATATAATTTTGACTCTATCATTACATAACATAGGCCAACTTGTAAAACAAAAGACATTGTCTTCTGAGTTGGGGGTTACTAAAAATCCCAGGCCTCAATATTCTCTTTCCTTCTTTGGGTAATTTGACCTCTCGTAAAAGGGAGCATCAATGATGTAGAGCAGATATATTTGACTTGTGAAAGGCATCTTATTGCAGAGAATCAATAAATCACCTGCTCATCATATTATTCCACTGTTTCCATTTACTTTCAACAAACACATATGGCATGAAGCACATGCAAGTTTAGCATTCAGTCAAGAATCGATCTACGAATTACCAGGCTAGCTACGTTCAGAGGACGTACTGGCATTCATCGCCTCATGGATGATAAAAGTAAGCCCTGTAGAGACCGGCATGATGGAGGAGATAGATTCTTGGAGAGATCCAACAGTTGTTTTAACTCCAGTATTTGAGATGAGAACATGTAAACTTCGTCAGCTTGATTCTTCCTCACCCACTCATCTAGACCCCTGTGTAATATTCAAGCAATAGTTGATGCAATTGGCCAGTGATCACACACAAAGTTTGAGAATCACAGTTCTAAAAAACCTTTGTGCCACTAAAAGGGAATCGTGTTGAAAGAAATAGATTACCTTGAATCAAACTCCACATGACTAGAGGAAGAAAATAGCACTTTGATAATGGGATGCATAACTAACTGATCAGCAGGTGCTTCTTCGGGGTTCAAACTCCTGGAACACCCCCAAGAATTCGGATTCAGGACAACAATTTGTAATGCTGGTGATTTTGTTTGTATGTCTCTAACTACAGTTCGGAATGACAATTCATCTTCTGCATTTTCCAGTAACTGGCTAGCAAACATCCTCTCAAGGGTGTAATTCCTAGTTAGACATGAAATTTAGTCACATATTATTAAATGATCAAGAATCAGGCACAAGCAAAAGAAAAATGAGAAAGAGGCTTTTAGAGAAATAGCAAGAAATTAATTCCAGTACTACTTTGTCCTCGAATCAAGCTCTCTTCCAAAAAGTTTCATGAGGGAATTTAACACTTAGATTATGCAAGTTGATTGCAACATGATGTTAAGAATTCGTATGAGCATTTCGATCCACTTATGGAGCTCAGCATGAAATAACCACCAAAAAGAAAAACTATACTTAAGTCACTTCACTAAACCTTCCTGTCATTTATGATTCTCTTCAACGTAAAGGCTGTGATATAATATTGGTTGCTCGGTTAACAATAAACAGTTTGATCACAAAAATCTCCTAAATTTTGCATCCTTATTTTATCCTCGCCTTCATGAGAATTGCAGCTGTAATTCAGAATTCAGAAACACAGAACATACATAAGCATGTCATCTCATAATAACAGGTGCCTCAATGCACAATTTGCAAACAAGAGTGTCCTCCAGCAGTTGGAGAGTTCAGCTAATTTCTAAATGTATTCCTTCATTCCTGTCATTAAAATTTCTGCAACTAATGAAATGATTATATCTATAGAAAGTAAAGAACCTAGTAACCATTAGTAGACCACTCAAATAACTAGCCTGACATGCCTCCATTGAGTGAAAGTTAAGGCCAATTTGAAGCAAAAGTTAAAATTTGAGTTACATCGCATAGAGTTAATATGAAAATCTAGATTATACAAAGACCATAAAATCTAACAAGAAGAAATTTCTACATTATGGAACTGACCTAAATGCATCATCTGATCCAGTGGAAACATAGCATTTGAATAGACGAATTCCACCATCAAGAGGTACATTATCATCAAAGCAAGGATATGCTCCAACAAGACAGGAACATTGTGGGCATAAAAAGGTGATCCAGCGAACATCTTTTGAAATATCGGAAGACCGAACCATGAAACTATTTCCCAAATAGCCATCTGCAAACATTTTCTGATTTTCAAGAAGTTCAAAACTTCCTTCATTTATTTGCAACAGAGAGGAAGTTTCCAGCACAGCTGGCATGCAACATCCAATTTGACAGTTTTGAATATTTCCTCTCACCGATTCTTTGTTATCATTAATCTGCAACACAGACAATGTGTGCGAAAACCTATCATCATCAACTAAATATTTTGAAGTTTCACATTCCACGTTTCCTGTTTTATTATCTTCAGGGAGGAGAACTTCACAACAGCCTGCTTCAACCTTTTCACAAACCCCATTTGATGAAACTCTAAAATTTTGCTTTGTGGGCACATCAGGGAATTCACATCCTAGAACATCCTTCTTGCTTAAAAGAACAGTCGATGCATTCAACAGGCATACTCCAGGAACACAAGTAAAGGATTTTACATATTCTGCCACCAGCTTCTCACTCATGCCTCCAAATGAGCAGCAACAATTTCCAAACCAATTGTCAGCAGCATCTCTCCAGTTAACTGAAGGCATTTCCCGGAAAGATCTGCAACAATATTGAGAAAGTGGATACGTGAAATTGTTCTGAGCACATATTGAAAAGAAACATTACGTGAGTTCTTGTTTTACAATTCTTCAATGGGAATTGTAATGAAAATGAATATAGGGTAGTTGCGGTGGTTAATGAGAATAAAAGATGATCAATTCACCTTCATCATACATCGTACGAGGTAATGAGACTCGAAATAAGTTAATCATTACCCATTTTGATTACCTACCTCCTCCCTATATTCATTTTCCCTCAATAATTCCAATATGAGATTGATTCCACCGTTCTCATCACCATTCCCATTGAGAATAAAATAAGTCAATGATTCCAATATGAGAACAAAATAAGTCCATGATTCCAATGATTCTCATTACCATCACCAATATAAGAATAAAATAAGTCATGAATTCACCATTCTCACTGAAGAATTTGAACCAAATGCCCCTTACTCTAATGAAAATGGAACAGCAATAAATGTACACAGCCAAGTCTCCAAACTAGGTGTCAGATAAACAACAACAAGAATACAACCAAAAAGGCAATGAAGTTGTAAGGGGAAACAAGGTTCATGAAGCAATGCTAAAAGTAAACTAGCAGTCAAAGTCCAATTAAAAGGAAAAGAGAAACTGAGACAGAATTCGGATGAACAAAAGAAATCAACTGCCTACCTGAGACCGTTTGTCAATTTAGACGAGCAATTTTTGCAGTAGAAGTGAACCTCCTCCGCCGTAGAGGATAATTTCTTTAAATCTGAAATCCAAAGTACTCATGGTATAATTTAATTAAAAGAGAAATTTTATTCCTAAAATAACTAAAAATTCATAACCAGTTCAAACAAGAATTAACGACCAGCGAAAAGTCTTACTCACCAGAACCCACAGAAAAGGGACGAAGAACGTCGCCATTTTCCTCATTATTAAGAATTGAATCGAAATCAGAAACGAGAGGGTGGTCAACCGAAAGTAACAAAACGAGCTTAACCTCAATGTGATCATCGAATAACCTGAAACGGGTCGGAGATTCCGGGTCAATCAAGACCCTCGGCAACGGGACCCTAACCGATGTCTCTATTTGGCCTTCCGCTTCCGAAAACGACACCGTAAGCAGAGATTTCTGGGGAAGAAGGCTAAGTTTGAGGTCTCTGCATTGAGCCGAAGGCTTCGTGCTAGGGTTGAATAGTAGTAAGCGAATTACTGAGGTGTGCGATTGAGCTTCCCACGTGAAACGCCACCAGCCATGGTCCTTGGCGGCCGGCGGTTCATCGGCTGAGGATTGTTGCGACATTTTTTCCCACACTTTTTTGCCAGCTCTTTGGGCTTGAATGTGAATTGGCGGGTAATATTTGTTGGGCAGCAATTCGGTTGAAAAAAGGGCTGGGCCTGTTTTTTGTTCAACAATTGGCCCATTTAGGTAATGGGCCTATATATTATTGACTTTTATTTAATTAAAGAAACTAGAATTGGCCGTGGTGTTTTATAATAAAAAATTTAGGAGAAAATAATCTTAATTCCTATAAGTTATTCCTATTTTGGTTTTAGTATGTCTATTTTCACAAATTAGAAATAGTCTTTTAACTTTTATCATTTTTTATGTTGGGGTGGTAAACAATTATAAAGAGAAAAGTAGAAATTGGTTCAACAAATTCGCACAAATTATAAAATGGTTTATGTGAAAAAAAAAAAAAAAACACTTCTGTGCAAACACAAAAAACACTTCTGTGTAAATTTTTATGAACCAATTTGTAAATATAGTGATTTTTTTAAACCAATATGTAAACCACCCAATTATAAAAGATGAAGCAACTCATTGATCAATCAGGTTCTACCACGTGGACAAGTCAGATTCTGTCACGTAAGCTTCAAGCCTTCAACCAGGCGTTTGACCTTCTGCATCTAGACCAAAACATCAAAAAATAGATATTGTAGAACTATTTTTATTTTTTCCAAGTTAATAGGAATAAACAAAAATAGGGTTAGATATATGACTTAAAAAAAATATTCCACGTAAGCAGTGAACGTGGTCTTGGGTAGACTTATAAATTTGGACAATCCTCTCACTTACAACTTGAATTTTATGTGTAGAGTTAGACCTTAATATTTGGTATTAGAGTCATCTCACTACTCGATGTGTGGATCTCACATCGGGGGTGGGCTTATAAGTCTAGACAATTCTCTCACTTTATATTATTAACTTATAGTCTCATTTATTTTTATACATTTTTTTTAATTCATGCAAAAGAACAAGATTATTTTTTATGAAGAATTTTATTTTTAATTTTTTAAAATGCAGCTCAAATTAAATCTCAGAATTATAGACCTAATTCTTATTAAAGTAATGTCAATGTGTGGCCTAAATTGGACACAATGTCTCTCTCTCTCTCTCTCTGTATGGAGAGATGAAAATAGATAGTATAAAGAATTTGTTTGACGTCAAGAGACAAAAGGAGTTCTAGAAAATTGCAAGTGCATGAATCACTCGTCGACGATGACCTAATCAACTGATTAAAGAAAGGATAATAATTATTGATGATTAATTAACATCAACTGAATAAAGAAAGGACACAATTTTATTGATCGATGCTTGATTAATTTTAATTATCTTTTGATTGGGGATGCTTATACCCACTTCCTTTTTGCTACATTAATTAATGTGAAATTCCATCTAAATATTATAGGGTGTGTTTTGTTTACGGTAGGAATAATCATGTGTTATGGAAATTGACTATTTAATACCGTAAATAAAACACACATCCTAATTGTACTACAAAGATCTTGTACATTATGGGAAAATTTTTATACACACTATTAATTTTCAAGCAATAATATGATGTACATTAATGTTCACGTAATACTCAATCAGAAAGATCGAAAAATATTTGTATTATGGGATTTGGATGAAATGATTAATTTTTACAATAAAAAAATAATTGATTAATTTTGTTTTATCAAGATTTAATCAAATATATATCTCTTTATAGCATCTAGTTGTTGATTCAATGTTTGAAGATTCATCATTCTTGATTTATTAAATATTTTTATTGTACTCAATTTTATGTATATTAATGCATGCCCCGTCAAAGAAAAAAAATGTTACATTAATGGATATGCATACATCTTATTATAAAATATATTTCTGAATATATATTTACTGTTAAATATCTCTGTTTTATAAGTTGAATATTGGATTTGAATATTTTTATTTTCTAATATTTATTTTGAAGATAAAATTATCTATTCATTCAAAATATATATATTTTTAAAAAATAAATAAATTTATCCTTATAAACAAACATACTTACACTGATATTAATTAAATGCATGCGGGCCGCATGCATGGTAGATGCTAATTAAATTATAATGGACTAGTATAAGTTTTTTTTTTTTTTTTTTTTAAGATTTACAAATGAAATTCCTTATGTTAAGCTATATATATTTTTCGGAAGGCAAATTTTAGTATGGATCAGCCATGCACATGAAATTTTAAGTTTAATTTTATTTTTAAATCACTTTAATTAATACAATGAATTGTGTATTTTTTTTTTTTTGGTAATAGAGTAATTACTAATTACTTATTGAAATATTACTAATTATTTTTTAAAGTATTATTAATTAATTATTAAAATATTCTAAATATTTTTTAAAAATAAATTTTAAATGTGAATATATGATATGAATATAGAGCACATTAGAATGATTCTTTTCTTTATCATTAATTACTCAACATACTTCAGGGAAAGACAAATAGTAAATACTCTCTCTATTCCACGGAAATTTACACATTTTCTTTATTTAGATGTCTCATACACACTACTCAGAGCATCTCCAACCGTTTGCGCCACTCTAACGCAGAGTTCGCACTAGAGTGGCGCAGAATTTGAAATTCATCTCCAACGGTTCGCACTATATTATGCGCTACATATATTTTTCTTAATTTTTAATAAGTTTAATTTATATAATTACAATTTAAATTTAAAAGTATTACAAAATATTACATAAATAAATTTTTTTTTTTTAAATCTAGCGCGGGTGAACAGTGCGCGCTAGAATCAGCGTAATACTATTCACAACTCTCATGTGACGCTGAATTGTAGCGCTGGTTGGAGGTAAAATTCATCTCCATCCAGGCGCATAGCGCAGAGTTGGAGTTGCTCTAAAAAAATATTGATTTACGTGCACATTCAAAAATATATACATATATTTATTTATATACCACTACTTTATATATAAAATATATTTTTTTTTAAATATGCCGTCCCGTAGGGTGCAAATTCCTACGGGACAGAGGGAGTATATATATATATATGTGTGTGTGTGTGTGTGTGTGTGTGTTTTTGCTATTCTTTTTTAAGATCCCAATGGTTTCTTCTTTCAAAATCAGCAATAGAAACAATTTTATTCTATAACAGATCGATCAACATTGTACCTACACAATCTTAGACGAAGTGATTTTCTTGCATTTGATAATGTATAATATCAATATATATCAACAGATTCAACGTACATTTAATATCAGTTGAATAATCGAGCATGCTATTTTTAATCCGTCCGAACAATTTTGAATTTTGATACGGTTGATCTAATGTAATGTGGCATATATATATAAATATATATATATATATATATATATATATATATATATATATATATCATTCTCTCTTTTTCTATTTGGATAACAAATTAATAAATGTGTTATGCATATGATGCAATATTATGCAATTTTAAATGTATTTTTAAAAAAATATTAATTTCTATAATTATTAAGAAGTTACCCTTATTACTAAAAATCTTTTCAGGTGAGATGATTTTTCAGTGTAAACAAATATAATTTTTTTATAATAATAAATATAAATTTTTTAAAATATATTTAAACTATACAGTACATCATATATATATATATATATATATATATATATATATATATATATATATATTAAGACTAGTTCTTTATCAATTGGCCACTCATGAGTCATGAGCTCTTCTGGCAGTGTGACCGGAAATTGCAACCCTCAAGGTCAAAGGTAGGGTAGTTTTTAGTCGAAAATAATTCATAATAAACTTATCATGAAATTATTTTAAAATATCAAATAATTAGTTAAGTGTATCAAAATATTTATCTGGAGTATAAATTTCTATCCCCGAGCACACGCAATGGAATCCTTCATCAGTAGTTGTGAAGAGAAAATGCAAAAGTTGGAGTCATTAAATTTATAACAATTATAATATAATATTATTAATCATATTTTTGATACTTTTGATGAGATTTTTTATACTCTAACTGATCAAATATTTGATACATTTAGACTGGTTTATAATAAATTTATTATGAAGCATTTCCATACAAAATTTTACCAAGAAGAATATTTAAATGCAATGTGAATTAGATTATGAAATATTTAAACTATGTATTATTATATCCGTCAATATAGCTAATGGATAAATATGAAGCATGCGTTTTATGAAATTTTCTAGGGTCACTTACATATTAATTCAAAAAAGTAGCTATATTTACAAATTGATTCACAATTTTTGTACAAAAATATAAATTTAATTTTTCTACACAGAATTAATTTGTAATTAGTGTTAATTTTGTAAACTATTTTGTAATTTCCCCAATTTTCTACTGTCCTTACTTGATCAAGTTCATCAATTAAAATTAAATTTGTTAATTATAAGTTATAAAACTTCTACAGATACATGCATAATTTGTTGATTATTTATGTGAATAAAGTTTTCTTAACACGCACATTGGCCCCGCAGAATTCCTGATATAGTAAATTAAAATAAATTAAATAGTTAGAGCCCAGCTAACTATATATATATATATATATATATATATATATATACTGTGAAGTTATTCGAGTTATTATTTGATCAATTAAAAAAAAAGTTTTTTTAGGGTAATTTACATAAAAAAAATCACTATATTTATAAATAGGTTCACAATATTTGCATAAAAACACGTTTTTTTTTTCTGCACAAAAGCATATATTTTTTTCTGCACAGAATCAATTTGTAATTAATATTAATTTTGTAAACCTTTCTCATTTTTTTATTACGATGATAAGTGGATTGCATAATTAATGTTATAAAATATTGCATTATTGCATGAGTAAGTTTATGGATTTGAATTATAAATATAGGTTGTCAATTCATGGAAGCAAATAATTCGAACTCTTGATGTCACACCTCAATATTCAGTCCAAAAGCCAGTGTCTCCCTTAGAGTAGTCCACCAATATTAGGTCAATATTTTTATTAAAAAATCTGCATTATTCTTATTGATTGAAGCTCACATAGCACCTTATATTAATATATAAAAAATTAAGACAGATACTGATTTCTCATTTGGAACACAGATTGCTGGACAGTAATTGGACTTGAAAAAGAACATTGTCATGTTTTCAGAAAAAAGTGTTAGCATTAACTAAGACCAACCATATTCCATCTAAAATTATTTGTAGCACACAAATAAATGTATAATCGATGCCGAGACAATAGTTATCATCATCATGTTTTGAAAAAGTAAGAGCAATATTTATATTGCTAAATTTTTAGTTAGGCATAAGACCTATCATATTCAATCTAAAGTGTCGCAAAATTAATATAAATGTATAGCAGCACTTGTTAAATAATTATCGTCATGTTATGAAAAAGTAGTAACATTTACGAATTTTTAGTTAGCGAGATAAGACCAATCATAGTCAGTTGTCGTGAATAAATACCGTGATGTTGTAAAAATTTACGAGCAAGCAAACTTTTCGTTAGTGCATGGTTAAAACATGGGACTCATTAATGGAGAATATTCAATTTTGTATTGTTAATTATATGTTGATATACATATTTAGTAAAGTGTTAACTCTTTTTCTAAGTAAAAAAAAAAAAATTATATATAGGAGTTGTAACCAGTTAGCACTGATTTGGTTGATGAATATTATTGCATTGGAGTGATTTAATCGATCATAACTAATATTCTAAAGATGACACAATTTTTAAGAAAAATAGAGTGTTATGTAAAATTATATTATTATAATAATGAGATTAGTTAGATTATGAGGATAAAGTTAAAGTAATAGTTTCTATTTATAAGGTTTGAAAATAATTGTAGGACGGACGGAAAAAAAAAAGTGTGAAAATAATTATGCAAGAGAGGTAGTGAGATATTTACATTGAGAACATAGATGTATAATCTTATTATTTAAAAATACAATTGAGTCATATAAAATTACATTTACTTGTAATAAATTAAGCCCAACACAATCATTAGATCTCCATAACAACAACAATCCCATGAATGAAGAATTACATGAAAACATCAGCAGAGGCCATGATGGGTGTGATTCAAACTCCATGGACTGAAGAAATCGTCAATCCCATTGATAATTTGATCGTCATAATCGCAACAATCTTCAAATCCAGGTGTATTTGGGCTGATGTAGGCGATAATATCCTCCAGGGCACGAAGCCTGTGGCTCAGTTCAGAAATTTGTGCGCTGAGAATTGAATTTTCCGATTCCATATTCAAGTGAAGCTGATTTATAATATTCATATTGATTAAAATATGATTATTTTCAGCCATCAGATCGGTCACCTGAGCCGTTAGATCATCCACGTGCCTCTGTTTCCTCATCCTCGATCGTCTCGCGGATTCGCGATTCGATAGCATTCTCTTGCGCTTCCTCATCTCTGAGATCTGCAGATTTTCTGATGAAGTTCCGCTTGAAGATGGCATGTGTGTATATCGATAATTAGGCAAATAAATAAAAATAAATTGGTGAAATTAGAGAGAGGATTGATTAATTAGAGTAGTGTTTTTGATTTATGAGAAAACATAAAACCAGTAGAGGAAGACGACGGAGAAGGATTGAACGAGGTGAGAACGACGACGGAGAGTTGAGTTGATTGTGAATCCAGAGAGGATGATTTCACTGAGCAGAGGAGGCATGATCAACTGCTACCGATCAACGCTTCGATCCGCATCAAAATATATTATTGATTTGGGAATTTCTAATTTTTTATTTATGGAAGAAATGATAATGGAGATTGTGCGCAATAAATGCAGAAAAAAAGAAGAAGGAGAAGAAGAAACCTGGGTTTCTAGAGTGAGAAATGGGGATGAGAGAGAGAGGGGGGTTTATAGGCGTGATGGAGGTGTGAATTTATAGAGAGAATGAGAGAAAATAAAGCGAAGGGAATAAAGTAATGTTAATGTTGGCAATTATTGTGATTAAACTATCTGAAAGACTCACAACACAATCCGTTCAAACTATCTGAAAGACTCACAATCCTCATTTTTAAGTAATCGGGTGTGGTTTGTTTAATTGATAAAATAGTAAAATTGAAATATTAAATAGTTTTAATAAATTAAAAATAGGGAGTATTTTAAATTTAAGTGATTTTAAAAAATGAGTAAGAAAATTGTATTTGCAAAAAAAAAATATATTGTGTATTATTTTTTTGGGAATGTGTGGAAGTATTTAAGTGCAAACTAGAAGTTAAAAATTATTGATTGATCAAATGTGGTAATAAGCACTTACAATAGTAATTGAAAACATATTTTAAGTGTGTTTTTAAAAAAATAAGCACTTTTATTTTTTTATTTAGAGTTTACAAACAAGCACATAGTAACATCTATTCTCCTACCACAATAATTTTGACATTTCTTATTTTGAAAAAAAATATATATATTTTAAAAAAATTACACTAACAAAAATCAATAAGTACATTTTTTATATTTTATTATTTAACTTCATATTTATATACTTCACTTTTTTTTTTAAATTGTGTGTCCTATATGTTATAATATATGTAAATATATTATTATACTGTGTGGATATAATATTAGATATATCCAGTGGGCTTTAGGCCCAACAAGACTTAGGGTTAGGTATTATATATATAGTATCGTTCCTATCATGTACTCAATACACTTTCATATTGATTGTAACGGCAGTTCATTATAGTATAATCTCCTGGCTTGGTCGCCCCCAGACGTAGTCACTGTGTGACGAACTGTGTCATCAATACTGTGTTATTTACTTTATGCTTTAGCTTTTCTCTCGATTACAACACGTTATCAGCACGAGTCTCTACGAGTGATAATGATTCACGAGAGGATTGCTCCAGCAGATTTTCGGATTGGATTCAGAACTCACCCTCATATTATTAATTTTTGGATTTAGCAATTTACTGTAAAGTTTTTTGTTATGATCCTGATATTAATCTGAAGAAAAATTCATGATTTTTTTGATATCCTGCATATATGTCTTATATGACCCGGTTATGTATTTATTCCATGTTTATATGACTGTATATATGCATCGGTGTTTATGATCGATATGTTTTGAATCTGCAGAAAATATGATTGCATATATGACTGAATATATTGTCTGCTTTATGTACGTATTCTGTTTTATATATGCTTTTTGATATTGATGAGCATAACAAAACCCGTTTCCACAATCCCTGTGCGAACAAAACCTGAAACAAAATACGATCGTCTCCGATCATACCTTCTTCGAAAACCCAAAATTTTTTTTCCCCGCAGAAACGTTTTTCGACTCAATTTTTTTTCGAAATTCAAAACCTGTGAACCCATTTTTTTTCTCAAAACCAGGAATTCTTTTCGAAAACTAGCATCAATCCAGAAAGTTTTTTTTGAAACCCCTTTTCTTGGTTAATCGGGTTCCAGAACATTTTTCCAGAAACCCCAAAATTGTTTCAAAATTTGAAACCCTGTTTCGTTTTTATCGAAACTCTAAACCCCCTCTGTTTTGAATTTTTTTTTTTGCAAAACTCAGTTTGTGAAAATCTGTTCCTAATCGAACTATACAAAATCGACGAAAGTCGAAACCAATATTCATATTCATAAATCAATTTTCTGAAAAAGCCAAAATCAAATCGAAAATCCCAAAATAACAGCCCGATTAGAATTGGAAACCTACAGTTTGCCGCGAACGGCGAGCGCCGCCAATGGCCCCTGAAGTGGCCTCGACCGGCGGCGCCTCACGGCCGCGATGACGACCCTGTGAGATGACGCCTCCGTGCGCTCGCGACGGCGCTCCGCCCCTCCTGTACGAAGGCGTGACGCCACCCCTGTTCCGCGACTGCGCGACGACAAGCGCCGCGAGAGCAGGTGCGCTGACGGCAGGGCAATGCCCGTGCGACGCGTCGGTGATACAGCGTAGGACGCGAACGGAATCGTGAAGGCCTCACGCTACGCCGGCGGCGACTGCGCGTCTCGCGACGGCCGCGACGCCTCCGTATGGACGGCAACTATGCGTGACGGCACTGCGTCGTCCAACCGCCAAAAATGGCGACGGCGCTCTCCGACGGCATTGGCAACCGTGAAACGTGGATTCCGCGACTTTTTCGCCCACGTTCTCTGATTTCCTTTTTCGCCCACGATCTTTGATATCCCGCGAATTTCTCGACCATCAGACCTGTATTGACCGACGAAGTCTGAAACCCTAATGGTCTTAATTCTAAATGGGCTCTCCTAATATTTGTATTTGGGCCTGCTTATTAACTAGGTCATGCTCTGTTTATTAATAAATTCCGTAACTGGGCCTCCCACAATTTTGGGCCTTTTTCTTTCCGGTTTTGGGGATGTTATTAATTACTATGTTGGGCCTGTTTTAATTCAAATGGGCCGAGCCCTTATTAAAATATATATATATTAATTAATATTAATTAATTATTTAGGCCATTTTTTTTACATGATTGGACATTTTATTTAGTTGATCCTAATTATTTGGATCCTAACAATTATTTTATTTTTGGGTTAAAGTCCCATTAATAATTATCTAATTCATAATGGTATTATGAAAGTCCAAATCATCAATTTTTTTTTAAGGCCTTATCCAATAATTATTTTTGGGTTAAAGTCCCATTAATAAAAGTCTCACACAAGTCATACACCCAATCCTTTATTAAATACACCCCTTTTATTAATTTGTCATTGCATTGAATCTTAAGCCCTATTTTTTTAATTGCTACAACACAATAATACATTCTAAATCTATTAGTTCTTTTTCTTTGTAGCAACAAAAATGTCAAACATCATCAAACGTGAATTTGATGAACTGGCACTAGATGGCCACAATTACTTGACATGGGCTTTAGACGTTGAAATCCACTTAGCTTCAAAAGACTTATCCGACACCACCACTCAAGGGTGGAAATCCACTACTGCCCAAAAGGCACAAGCTCTTATCTTCTTAAGACATCATCTTCACAAAGATCTTAAGAATGAATACCTCACTGAAAAAGATCCATCAATGTTGTGGAAATCCCTCCAGGATCGATTCCAACAACAACAACATGTGATCCTCCCCGAAGCCAGACATGCTTGGACAACACTTCGTTTCCAAGACTTCAAGTCTGTGACGAAGTACAACTCCACCCTACATCGCATACTTTCACAGCTCAAGCTGTGCGGTGAACCGATCCCTGATGATCAATTGATCGAGAAAACTCTTTCCACATTCCATGCTAGTAATCTTGTACTCCAGCAGCAGTACAGAGCCAAAGAGTATCAAACACACTCCGACCTTATTTCTGCACTTCTAGTTGCAGAAAAGCACAACCAATTGTTGATGAAAAATCACAATACTAGACCGGTTGGCTCACAAGCTGTGCCTGAAGCACATGCTACTCGGAGGAACTCTAGAGGCCGTACACGTGGGAAAGGAAATGAGGCAAGTGGGAAAGGAAATGAGGTAAGCACACGCGGATCGACCCGAAGTCGAGGCCGTGGTAGGGGAAGAGGTAGAGGTCGCAACAATGCACAATCTAGTGCAACTGAAAAGAATGCACCTCAAGACAAACCATCGAGCTCAGGTACACAGAACAAGCAACTCTGTCACAAGTGTGGATGCGACGACCATTGGTCTCGCCAGTGTCGAACTCCAAAACATCTAGTGGAGCTATATCAACGCATGCTTAAAGACAAAAAGGGAAAAGCTCCTAAAGGTAGGGGTGAGCATGGTTCGGTTCGGTTACCGAACCGAACTAAATCACCAAAACCGACATAACCGAATTTATTATTATTAGAAACCAAAACCAAACCATATACATTAAAAACCGAAAAAACCGAAACCGAAATTTTCGGTTCGATTTCGGTTTATAACCATATTAACCGAAATATCACTAGTTAAAATTGTGTGTGCGGAAATAGGGAGAGGAGAAGTGGTGATTTGGTGGTCGCCCGCCGTGAGCTTAGGCGGACGGCGACGAATTGGAATGGGGTGAGTGGCGTGAGAGTGGGGGAGGGAATTTCTGGAAGTGAGGCGCCGTGAGGGTGAGGGTGAGGGTGAGGGAGGGAATTTGGAAGGGGTAACTTACTGGTTTGAGGGTTAGGATTTTTTTTATCTATATGTAATGTAATTATACTTATGTAATATAATATTTATTTAATTTATTTATATATATTAGTAATAGTATTATACATTATAATTATATATATATATGTTTAAATTCGGTTCGGTTTTCGGTTTTTCGGTTTTTTTACCCTAAAAACCGAAACCGAAACCGAAAACCAAAAGTTTAAATATTTAAAACCAAAACCGAACCGAATACCAAATTAACCGAACCAAATTCTTATTTCGGTTCGGTTCGGTTCGGTTTTTTGGTTAAAACCAAACAGTGCTCACCCCTACCTAAAGGTGAATCACACCACACCAACCTGCCAGATGCAGGCTTTGATATGGAGAAAGATGACCTCTTAGTGGGTGATACAATGATTGTAGACTCCTTTGGAGACAATGAGTGATCGACATCAACTTGCTGTTTACTTGCTTTATCTATTAGACTATTTGATATTACTTGCTATTTGGTTGGACCAGCATGTTTGACTGACTTTTATCTTGACTATGTTGCATGATACTTTTATAGATTCCATTTATGAATGCTTATCGATGCTTTATTTTTACAGTCAAATCCAATTGTCGATCACTATTGTCTACAAAAATAATTTAATACGTTCTTGATAAAGTAGGACCTAAGTGATCCCTTGTGCGGCTGATCAATCAGCGTCTGTAATCTTGGCTCTCCTTAGCATTCCTCATATCTAAACGTAACCAAACATACACTTCAGTGCTTATGGAGATTAATGTGTTGTGCTTAGTAGATAGTGCTACTACACATACTATCTTAAAAGATGGACAATTTTTCCAAACATTAACCGAAAAGAAAGGAAGTGTCACTACTATTTCCGACGATGACATACAAATCGTTGGCTCCGGAAGAGCCTCCATTATTCTACCTATGGGTACCGAGCTGATAATCGAAAAAGCTTTATTGTATCCACAATCAAAGCGTACCCTCCTCAGTTTCAAAGACATTCGACAGAATGGCTATCACATTGAAACAAATACTGAGGACAATAGTGAATATCTGTTGATGACTCACTATTTAAATTGTCGTAAACACATCGTCAAAAAACTTCCATCTTTCTCGTCTGACCTGTATTACACATACATCAGACCCTCAAATCTCCATATAGCTCTTAATCTAAAATTTAATGATCCAAACTCTTTCAAACTATGGCATGAGCGGTTAGGACATCCAGGACAAACTATGATGCGTCGGATTCTATGTAATTCATCAGGCCATAACATAACACACAACATAATCCCTTCTGTTAATGAATACATATGTGATGCTTGCACAAAGGGTAAGCTAATAATTCGTCCTTCTAGTAGTAAAGTAAGAACTGAATCTCCTAAATTCCTTGAAAGGATTCAAGGAGATATTTGTGGACCAATACACCCAGCATCTGGACCATTTCAGTACTTTATGGTCCTGATAGATGCATCCACTCGGTGGACTTATGTAACCATGCTATCCACTCGCAATACTGCTTTTGCAAAGCTTATTGCACAGATCATCCTGTTGAGATCTCAATTCCCAGATCATCCTATTAAATCCATTCGTATGGATAATGCCGGTGAATTCACCTCTAAGACATTCGATGATTTTTACATGGCACTGGGAATCAAAGTGGAGCATTATGTCCCTCATGTTCATACTCAAAATGGTCTAGCTGAATCATTAATTAATCGTCTTAAATTAATCGCTAGACCACTACTACACAAAACGAACTTACCTGTTTCATGTTGGGGGCATGCAATCTTACATGCATCATCACTAATCCAATTCCGACCAACTGCATATCATGAATATTCCCCTATTCAACTCGTGCGTGGAAATGAACCTAACATTTCCCATCTGCGTACATTCGGTTGTGCAGTGTATGTTCCAATACCACCACCTAAGCGAACATCTATGGGCCCACAAAGGAAACTCGGTATTTACATCGGTTTTGTATCTCCCACAATACTTAAATACCTCGAGCCTTTAACTGGGGATCAGTTTACAGCCCGTTTCGCTGACTGCACATTCGACGAAGATCTATTTCCGGCCTTAGGGGGAGAGAAAAATACCACAATTAATAAATGCCGTGAAATAACTTGGAACACAAAAGATCTTCAGTTCCTAGACCCACGCACAAATCAATCTGAACTTGAAGTTCAGAAGATAATAAATTTGCAATACCTAGCAAATAACCTGCCAGATGCATTCACTGATCATAAAGGAGTGACTAAGTCGCATATACCTGCGGTAAATGCGCCTCAAAGGGTACAACTCCCCTTGAAGACAAATGTTAATCCCCCCATGCGCCAGAAGCGTAAAGGAAATATTAACATAAGCGAACCGAATTCGCGTAAGTGTAAAGCTAGCAAACACACTATGTCACCCATAAAATCTCCTGAAGAGATTCGTCCTGCAGACGAAAATCAGAGTCAAAACGCACGTGCTAAATCAATTAATGACTCTGAAAAAGCGAAATCATCAGACCGATACCCTTTGGAAAATGAAGAGGATCTGGTCGATGTAAACATTGAAGTTTCAACAAACTTCGTAGACACGGGAGAAACTTATAACAGAAATACAACTGTTGTCGACAACACATTTGCAGCCTTAATTGCCTTCACCATTTCTAATAATGATCTAGATCCTGAACCCAAAACTATATCCGAGTGCCGGAAGCGCTCTGATTGGGTGAAATGGGAAGCTGCAATAAAGGCAGAGCTAGACTCGCTAAACAAACGAAATGTTTTCGGTTCCATCGTTCGTACCCCGAAAAATGTAGTCCCTGTTGGATACAAGTGGGTATTTGTACGAAAGCGAAACGAGAATAATGAGATTGTGAGATACAAAGCGAGGTTAGTGGCTCAAGGGTTTTCGCAGAGACCCGGTATCGATTTCGATCAAACTTACTCTCCTGTTATGGATGCCATAACATTCTGTTTCCTAATATCCCTGACAGTTAAACTAAACTTAGAAATGCAGCTAATGGACGTAGTTACCGCATACTTATACGGATCATTAGATTCTGACATCTATATGAAAATCCCTGATGGATTAACTATTCCCCAAATGAGGAATAACGAACATCGTAGTATGTTCAGCATTAAATTGCAACGCTCGTTATATGCCTTAAAACAGTCAGGTCGTATGTGGTATAATCGACTAAGTGAATTCCTCCTGAAGAAGGAATATGTAAATAACGAGGCTTTTCCTTGTGTCTTTACTAAGAAATCCCTTAATGGTTTTTACATCATCTCGGTGTATGTGGATGATCTAAACATTATTGGAACAAGGAAAGAGATTGAAGAAGCAAGTTCAGTCTTAAAAATTGAATTTGAAATGAAAACTTTGGGTAAAACCAAGTTCTGTCTCGGCCTGCAGATCGAGCATTTCCCTGAAGGAATACTGATACACCAATCAGCTTACCTAAGGAAAGTGTTGGAGAGATTCCACATGCATAAATCTCATCCTTTAAGCACTCCAATGGCTGTCCGTTCCCTTGATTTGGAAAAGGACCCATTCAGACCTAAAGAAGATACCGAAGAGCTATTGGGACCTGAAGTTCCATATCTAAGTGCAATTGGTGCACTGCTCTATCTTGCAAACTGCACTAGGCCCGATATTGCCTTTGCAGTCAATCTACTTGCAAGGTTCAGTGCCTCCCCTACGAGGAGACATTAGAATGGTGTAAAACATATCTTACGATATCTTCAAGGTTCTCAAGATCTTGGTCTTTTCTATCAAAGAAACCAAGACAACACGCTTATAGGTTATGCTGATGCTGGTTATCTATCTGATCCCCATAATGCGAAATCGCAAACGGGTTATGTTTTCCTCTGTGGTGGAACAGCCATTTCATGGAGATCTGTCAAACAAACTTTGGTGACCACATCGTCAAACCACTCAGAGATCATAGCTTTATACGAAACTGCACGAGAATGTGTGTGGTTAAAGTCCCTTATAAAACACATTCACGATTCGTGTGGTATCCCTTCTGTTGACTTAAGCCCCTCAATTATCTACGAAGATAATGCTGCATGTATTGCACAAATGAGCAACGGCTATGTCAAAGGGAACTTGACGAAACATATATCCCCAA